>CM022549.1:9037675-9611749 GCA_012273795.1 Dendrolimus punctatus
AAAGCCTTGTAAACTGTTTCCATCAGTGATTGTAAAGACCCTAGCGGAAGACCAGCGCTGGTTGATTCAAGGAGTATTATGCTGGAGGAGTAATTCAGAACTTGATTTCCTAGCTATATTGCCTTATTTGTAAGTATGTTTTGTTTTGTATGTAGTTCAAAATAAAAAAAAATACCTTTCTCTCTTTCTTCTTTAGCCATGGGTTCTTGCTTAGTGGTGCTTCACCAACATATATAATATTGTTACATACCGACAAAGAAAAGCGCACCTGGTTTATTACCCTTCTCGCATTTTGAATTCGTTTGTTTACTTTGTGTTCAAAATTTGCATTAGACAATAGCAATTATTGTTTTCGACTTTGTTGGCTGTTCGTAGGAATAATTAACCAGGTGTGCAGATTACATTTTCTCGGGAAACCTCAGTCATCGCGGTCCTTTTGTTGTATTATACAGTTTAGTATAAAACGATGCCCGAATGGAGGGGGGGTGAGGCAAACAAGCGAGTACGACGGACTTTGCGCGTGTTATTGAATCGCGCAGTTTGTAGTAGTTGTGTGTAATTATAATTGTACTTATGTCATACGTGTTTGTATAGTTCTAATAAATTCTATAGTAATTCCAAAGGCATTTTAATTCGAGTCCTGCGTAGCTCGTAACAATATCAATCCCCATACTTTGCAATCACAGTCCATGGCAACTATCTGTTCTTTTTTATGAAAAATAAAAAAAAACAATGATTGGGTGTACTATCACAGCGTTCAAAAGCACGTAATCTCCTATACGTGATTTCTATTCTTCGAATTGAATTGATATCGTCCAAAATGCCACAAAAATTGCGTTTTCCCCAAAAGTTGCGGAACGAGCGTCCGGTCAAGGGGACCGAATTGTAATCTTTCGTCCCCAGGAATTGAACCCACGTTTCATCTGTCAAATATATAAGATTCCACCCCGGTAATTTAAGGTCCTACGGCGTCAAACGTGAACGATTTTGTTACAATTTTCGATTGGTGATGGTCCAATATTTTACAAGATTTTATTTAACTTACAATGGATGTGTACCTATGTATGTATGTAAACCGACATACGGGTGGAATCTTGCAAGTTAAATTTGACCAACTTCCCGGTTTCCTATTGAGCTGAAATTTTGGATATGTATATCGCGTGGCAATGCAATAATATGGTACAATGGAGCTCATCTGAAGATGGAGTCGGAAGGTGGCCATAGGAATTCCTGTACTAAACAAGATAAAACCTGTCGTGTTTGGGCTCGTTTTACTTGTCTTAGCGAGCACTCTGCTGCCACATGATACCCAGGATATCAAAAGCTTGTATTTAAAAACCTTATTATATGCCTTATATATATACCTTACTTTTAACTTTCGAAAAGGAAGAGGTTCTCAAATTAACTCTATGTTTGTTACGCGATTTCATCGTAAATTGTACACTGGTTGTTTTTCTTTGTTCGATAGAGTAGACTCTTAAGATGGTCCCATTATTACCAAACCAGGATCTGGTGTCAAATTATAGTATTTCAAGGCCTTTAGGTTGAGGGGGCTAAGTTTTAGCTAGATAGGAAGATCTGACGACCTAACATGGTAAATTTCAGAAATGCACCGTCTGTTATTTACTATGTATGGTCTGGGTGTCTGGGATCGAACTCAGATGGTCCGTTGTATATCACCCATAACACAAGCGTAACATACTTAGCTCGGGGATATACAATGTGTGTGTTTGTCTGCCGATTATTTCATTATTCAATGTCTTGGAGTTACTAAGGATATAGGATTCCTGGTACCGCCATGTAAACCTCCTTTCGACCTATTAATACTTTTCTTGGACATATTAAATTCGTCCTTCAAATGTGACGGCGCGTTCCCCTTTCGCACGTCACTTGAATCACATATCATTAAAATAAATTAAATGTCTCCGCATTGTAAATAAAATGACATAATATAACTTAATATATACCGCGCCCACACTATATAAATTACCCGCTCCGCGCCGCATTTGTAATATACAATAAACATATAAAATACTTAAAAATATACACATATAATACATAGTACTATAAATATACCAGGTACAATAAAGTGGGTGTGATAGTGGATAGTGGAGAGCCGCGTTTCATTCCCATTAACCAGGTAAGTGCGTGCTCGTTCCGATTCCCATTCCAAATTGTCCACACTTCTTTTCCCGCAAAGTTGACACAGTTCACTTAAAGCTAAATCCAGCGCCGCCGCAACAATTCCATTGCGATAGTGTCAAAAATTGGAATTCTACTAAATTCACTTCATGATATCGTTGAGGCAAAATAATATTAGAAAAAATTGATACTTCCATTGACAGAAATGGCATTAGCCGAAACAAATATAGAAAAGCTTTTAATTTATATTTTTTACATTTACAAATATATGAGTGCCGTACCACTGTACACTATTGGAATTAAGAGAATACCGAAACCAGGCAAGGATTTGGCCGCTGATCAGGTCCCCAGGGAAATGGATAACAACCCTTGTTGGACGCCGAGCGTCGACACTCTACGAAAGGCAAAGTATTTTGTTTTTTTAATAATTTACTCTCTACTTTCTAGTTGCGCAAATACTTGAATAGCTTTAGAAGTAATATTTTAGTGCCCGTAAAAATTTTACTACTGACACGCGTTCAGTGCACTTCAACAAGGGTTGCGCTTAATTTCCCCACGGAACTACTAATCAGGTTTGGTGATAATGAGCTACCTCAGTAGTATATCTTTTCGAATAAAGACAACAAAATTTACATTCGATTTATAACTGACAGAGAAATCGCATAATATACATTAAAAATGCTTGCTTGCAATGCTTCCACTTTCATCATACGCACCGTTGAAGAGTGGAATTCTTTACCGTCGTCTGTTCTTCCTGCAGGTTATAATCTAGGTGTCTTTAAGTCTCGCTTGAACAGGTATCTTCTGGATATGCGCAATGTCGGTCAAACGCGAACCCATTCATTATAATAAAAAAATACAGTCATACCTCCCCTAGTTTTGAAAGAAGGAAAATAAAATCATTAATTGACCTACATGCTTAGACGATATTGGGCGTTTTCGCTAGATCCCATGACTGGTAACACACTCTTCTGGTGCGTGTTGGAAACGCGTTCCGTTATTGTCAATAGGACGCGGGCACCGCCCCAACGTCCATTAGTTTCACCCACAAACTTAAATGGACTGGCACATTGTATTTCTTAGACGGAAACAAATTCAATGCGATTTTTTTTCCCTTAATGGATTTGAGAAAACACAAAGAATTGTGTTTGGAGAAGCTTTTTATGCTGTCTTCTGTTTGACGTCGTATTTCGTCAAACATGTTTCGAATTTATGGAGATAAAAATTGTACACCGAATTTTTAATACGTCTTGTCATTATGACCACACTATTTGTTTGAAGTGAAGCTTTTTTAGAATGTTGAAATTTGAAAAATCTATTGGACTGAGCCTGCGAGAAAATAAATAGAATATATAATAATTAAACACTATGGTCATACATATAGTCTTTGAAATATTTTGAAAATTTTCGTTAATACTAAAATTTCGTGTTTAAAGCTTAAATAATAATATTACTATGTAATAATGAAAAGTAGGCCATGAAGTTTAGAATCCCTCCCTCCCCTTGTTACATTTTGTTTAATTTCTACTGCGTGTGAACTGCACACACCACGGTTTTTTTATGTGCATTGTTTGCTTCATCCTCGCATATATAATATTAATTTTGTACTTGAACAAAAGCCTGAGATTAACTAAAACAATTTTTTATGTATAAAAAACTTGGCAAATTGGCACAACTGATAGCGGATTGAATAAACTATTTTAATTTAAAAGGTTGTGATTGACAAGAGTTTATTACATTATTGTTTGGAAATTTTAGGTAACATTTTATATAAAGAAAGAAAGAAGAACAAAAAAATATTTTATATAAGACATTATATTTAAAGTTATACATGTAATCAAATAAATCGAACACTTTAAAATAATTATCTTGTCTGCTTACATGAAATCAAAATGTAATAATACCTCTATATACATTGAGTGATTTGAATTATAATCAACACAATTACCACATATATTAGAGATAAATATTGTGACATAAAATTTTGGTAAATTATAAAAAATACATTGCAAAGCAGTCGCTAATCACAGAACAAATAAAATATAAATTATTATTCAATAAAGGAAATGGCCGATTGTATCGTTGAGAAAAAAGAAGGTAGGTATATAACAAAATTAATTATCAACCTTAAAAACAAACATGACAAGAACAACCATGCAATAAAAATAAAAGTAACACAAGCTTTTATGTATGTAAAATAAAGTTACTGAGGGCCTAAGGGGTTTAATCCACGGGGCACAACCCAACAATGCTAGTTATTTTCTTAAAATGACCAGTGTGGTTTAGGCAAACTCGTGGAGAGCACCCGAAAATGTTCCGGCTACTTGATTCTGAATACTGCTGTTTCGATTGATACCGAAGTGCTAGTGATCGGCTGTGGTCGAAATTCGACCATAATAAATGAATTTCAATTATAAGTCTGAACATTATTACAGTTCTGATGTCAAAGACTATACCTATACAGATTTCGCAAAGGCTACATTGTTAATTGTAATTTTAACTTTAACAAATGACAAGACTTTATATGCAATGTTAGTACATGTTAGTGTGTGGTTTAAATTATTTTTATTTATTATTTTAATGTATATTTTTAATGTAATAAAATAATTTTAAAAATACAAAATACTTAGCATTCTGCACTCCCTCTATATAAAATATAAGTGTGCGAAATTATCCTAAAAATGGTTACAAAGTTTTTGCTTCACGTATTAATATAACTATGACACTTTTAATTAACCCGTGAAATAGTAATAAACAAACAAACTTACATTCGCATTTATAATATTAGTCAGTATTGCCTTTCTTATATTCGTACTACAGGAATTCATCCAATAACAGCCTATTGGGAACGAATCGCGATAGGTATAAGTGCCTTTCTTTGTATGAAACAGGGCAACCGAGATTCTTCTGTCCTGGAATTCAATGTGTATACGTCCTATGTACGTCAATCAGTGCGTGACATCGGTGACCATTGTGGCTGCCTGCTGAGATTTGGGTCCTCTACGTGACTGCCGGGACGAACCACGATTCCTGCCTTACAAATAAATATTTAATACGAAAACTAAAAAGTATAAAATAAACTATTTCTAAAGCTATTATTATTAATATATATATTATCTAAAACATCTTAAAGTCTATGCTTACTAATTTTCAAAATATAATCATTTTTATGTTATATTACTTTGCACCGGCTTCAAGATATTTTAGATAATATATATTAATAATAATAGCTTTAGAAATAAGGTATTTTATACTTTTTAGTGTCTAGCTATGTATGGGTAGACCTACGAAAGGAGCCGCGCTCCTTAAAAATATAGGTCCCAAGAAAAAAAATGTTCATAAAATTAGACTACTAGGCCAAACTTGACAAATTTTAGGGGACAAATAGCAGCTATTCCGCGTCGAACAAAAAGAATCACGTAAATTGGATCATAAATTTCGGAGTAATCGGTGAACATAGCTACATAAAAAAGATCCCGACGAATTGAGAATCTCCTCCTCTTTTTTTGAAGTCGGTTAAAAATTACGTGTTTTGGCTTGGATTTTTTATTATCATTGTCTGTTTTTCTCGATACTTAGGTGTGCTCAAGTCTCGTGTAAATTAAGTACGTAGAATTGTGCGGAATTTGTAAAAAACAGCTTATGGACAAATGCACCGCCAAAGGCGTCAAAGTCGGGAATGAAATCTTCCTACTGATGTCAGAAAGTACTTAAGGTTGTTATAGTAGGATACTCTAAACCAGGAGTGGTAGCTATGTAGACTAGCAAATGGCCTACTACCTGGCCGTAGGCTGCTTTACGCCTCTTACGACAGAAATTAGAACGCCCGGCACCAGGAATTGGAAATCTTTCAAATCAAATAAAATCAAATTTATTTGTACAAAACATGGTTAAACAGTTGTATGCCGACTGTTATGTTACAGTTACCCGTGAGTGACCCATCAGGTCAAAAGTACAGACCATTTTATATTTATTGTGGTCTAATATTATTGTTTCTGTTTTGAATGTATCTATTTATTTAATTTGTTTGGGAAACATACAATAATTAATATTCTTAAATAAAAACACAAAATAAATACATAATCAATCAAGATTCCACTATAAAATTATTTATATAATAAAAATAAAAATTGACTCAAACTGTTAATTACAAAAAAAAATTACACAATTATATGATAATTACATAAAAAGTCTATTTCATTTACATTAGGTCAAAATTGAACTAAATATAAAGAAAATGTCAAAAAAAAGAAAGTATATAAAAAAAGTTATGTCATGTTATGTTTATTAATTATTTTGTGTTTCTGCTTGGCTTGGCTTCTATATCCTACGTTATATTTGTATATAAAACTTCTCTGTGTTTTATATTATAAGAATAAAGATTTTATTATTGTAGGGATGCCTTTAAACACTAAGAAAATAATGGACTACAAATTAAGCTCTAATTATATCGCAATATTTAATCAAAATCATTTACCATCCACTTTAACCGTAATCTCGTTGGCAAAATAGCTATTAAGCGCGATAATTCAGCAAAAACATGGGGTTAAACGCTGTTATTCTCTCATAAATGGTTCACATCATATACATTGTTGTACTTGGGACGGCGTTTTGGCAAATGTGCGCAATGACTAAGCCAGAGCTTGCATTTATCTTGGCCTAAGTCCATCATTTTAATTATTATAATGTATGGCCCCACTATAAGCGATATTTACACCAACATCGTCATTTTAAAATCAATATCATCTGCAACATAGATATACAGTCAAACCTGGTTAAGTGGGATCTGGATAAGTGAGAAACCTCCAAACTGGAATTCATGCTGAGGTCCCAACACTTTGGTACTGAATTCCCCTGTTGATGGGGCGAAGCAAATCATAGTTACCTCTATAACTGAGACAGCGAGTCAATTTTATATCCATAGATCTCTGTAACTGAGATAACAACGTTTTTTTTGGTTTATTTACTTTCTTACTCTATCTTATTTATGAATTTGCATCATAATATTATTTTCAAGTAATTTAATTTTGTGTAATTGTATTGGAAAGATAGTGATTAGTGACAAGGTTGCCTTCAGACACTGAAATTAAAATTTGTTGTAAAAAGTAATCGGCAACAAACACATATATTGTATATCTCCAAATTAAGCAAGTTACGCTTGTGTTATGAGTATTATATACAACCAAACACTCTAGAGCCGATCCCAGCTACCCAGCCCAAAAATAAAAATAATGACAAAAACAATTTTAATTACTATTTAAACAATACGCTATTTTATCCATTTAAGTTATGGCATCATAACTTCCCATTGTCGTACAAATACTATTATATAAGACTAGCTTCTGCCCACGACTTCGTCTGCGTAGATTTTTTTTAACTATCCCACGGGAATTCTTTAACTTTTTGGAATCAAAAGTATCCTATATGTTGACCAGGGATATAAGCTACCATCAAACAAAAATTTTACTTCTCACATCCCCCTGACTCGGTTTTTAGCATTCTTTTTCATTGTACAGAAATTCAACCCCTACAGTTTTATTTATTATATGTATAGATGATAATAATAGGGTCAATTGATTTAAGTGTCAACTACCCTATTACTGCTGTAAGTGGCACTGCACCCTTCGCCCGGGCTGGAGGCGAGAACAAACAGGCGACTGTTGTGCGGCCCCGTCCCCTATCCTTTGTTGTTCCCACTTTTATACGTTCGCAACGGCTCTATTATTACAGTAAAAATTGTTTTTATAGCGGATTTTATCGCTATTCTTATATTTTTACAGCACTAGCGTATTTGTTTTATCGCGGGACGTCCCTAAATCATAAGTGTTTCGTCCAGTTTATTCATTAGGATGGCTTTATGAAGGTTGGCTGGCTTGGTTATGAGACCTTTAAGCCAAGTGTGTTTTGAGATTCAACAGTTTACAGACTTCACTATGCAATAGCATATATAGGATGAAAACTTTCAGCGGAGCTCAGCTAGCAAGAAAACGGTCATTTTACATATAAATTGTTTTGAAGCCAACGGATCCTATTTCTGATACTGATCAAAATATTCTATAGGACCAACGCAGAATGGAGTTTAAAAAGTCAGAAGTTTTTCATAATAATTAAATTCTTCTTTCAAAACTGACGATGCGTTCTCCTTTCACACGCATGTCACTCATTCATTGTCGTGTTATCAAATAAAATAAATTGAATTCCTTCGCCCCGCAATATCTACATATTAAATATCATAACATAAAATATATTGTACCGCTTTAACTCATACAATACAACAGCAATTCATTGCGTCGCTGTAAATAAATTAACATAAAATAGACTATATATATATATACCTCGCACCGCATGTATGAGTAAATATATTAAATAAACTATAACATAATTAATAAAGGTGAAAGTGAAGTGTACTGAGGAGCAGAGGAGCAGCTTCATTTCAAGCCCATTAATGTGCGTGCTCAATCTCATATTCCCACCTAAATTGCCCAACACTTCCTTTGCTATAAAATTGACATAGTCCATTCATCATCATCGGAGCGTTAAATCCATGTTGCGTTCGGAGCGTTCACTCCGACGTCCAGGGTACACTTTCCTACTTTTATAATTCCACTTTGTGCGATCTTCAGCATCCCCCGTCTAAAGACCATTA
Organism: Dendrolimus punctatus; assembly: GCA_012273795.1. Classification (NCBI taxonomy): domain Eukaryota; kingdom Metazoa; phylum Arthropoda; class Insecta; order Lepidoptera; family Lasiocampidae; genus Dendrolimus; species Dendrolimus punctatus. The sequence goes on from CM022549.1 coordinate 9,046,464, forward strand.
GTACGCATGTCATTCCTCATGACGTCAAGCCAACATTTCTTGGGCTTGCCCCATTGACCGGAACCTGGCGGAGTCGGCATGGCATTTGTTCCCCACATAATTAACAGGTCTCAGTAAAACGTGGCTGTACCAGCGTAAGCAAAACTCTTGCAGTTTATCTGCTATGTCACGGACATGAAGACTGCCGCAGATGCGGGAGTTCCTGACACGGTCCTTTCCGCGTCACTCCACACATCTATCGCAGTATATTCATCTCCGTGACACGCAGTTCTTGCTTGTGTCGCTCAATTACAGGCCACGCTTCCTTGCCATACAAAAGGACATGTCTAATGACGGATTTATAGAAAAATTGACATAATCCATTGTTATCGATTCTGTTTCAAATACTAATCAAAAACTTCTATCGGTCCAAACGTCGTTGGATTACTAAAAGAGTCCGAAATTAAAAGAAATATTTTTCCATGCATCTTATAAAAAGTTCAACTTACCTTTTTTGTAATCAAATCAATTTCAAAGTTAATCTTTTTATTCAGTCAACAAAAAGATTTAAAGAATAAAAAAGGTAACTTCTTACAATTGGAAAAGATTTCTGAGTCTTTTATTACTCCAGAGACGGTTGGTGTTATAGAAGTTTTTGATCAGTATTAGAAACAGGATTAATTGACATCAACATGTTGCCTAAGACTAATTTACGTGTAACTGCAATGGCCAAGGTACCCCTTTACTGTCCTGTTGAAAGTTTCCAGCCTAAAACTAGAGAACGGCTAGACTTATTTGGCTAATTTTGGTATTGACTTATTTGTGGTAATTCAGGGAAGGTTCAAGAGGTGAGTAAATATGAAAAAATGCTTGGAATATAGCAAAAACAACAATTTCGCTTTCCCTTAGAAACTATTCCTTCCTATCAAACATTTGATGTTCGTCTTGTCGTTTAGAAATCTATTAAATTTGAAAGTCGTTCAGAAATCAAATTAAATTCAAAGGTGAAGTATTTTTGGTTTTAGAATGTCAAACGTTTGTGTGCGTCCCATCTTTTAGAAATCGACGTTAATAATTTTCCTTGTTACAAAATTAAAAGTTTAAAACAACGAAAATGAAAAATAAACATTTCCTAATTTTTCCAACGGGCCAATTCCAATTCCAATTCTAAAGCCTTTCAAGAATTTCTCCAAGAAAGGAGAAAAATCTTAAATTTATAGTTTAACAATTATCACACTTGCAATTTTCATATTCAAGCAATTTGTTTTTTTATTAATTAACTATTGAATAACTAAATGAAAAATTGTTAGAAAAAATTTTTTCAAGCCGATTATTGTTCTTTCATCTATTCAGTTAGTGCTTGAATTTTTCCATTTTTTTATTTTCATATTTAGTATGTTTAAATAATATTTATTCATTAAAGGGCTTTTGGCCGTAAGCCAGAGTACCCGTTTTCGGCCGTATTTTCATCCCTCTAGGAAAATTATAAATATTGATCTTACAGTTTCCGAAGTCAAGTTTTTTTTAGGAAATTTCGTCCTATTTTCGAATCTTTTTTCAAATTTGAAAAATATTTATTACTGTTTGAGATTTTTGCAAAAAACTAAACCCCCCTTTTTTTGTTAATTGTTAATAACTTTTACAATTTTTGCAACCGGAACTTGATTTTCTTCAAAAATCATCTAGATGCCATTCCAAATCGAATGACACCTCATTTATAATTCTCAGAGACTGCTGAATAAAGTTGGCCCAAAAGGCACTTGTATACCAGTCTATCTGAGACGGTACGAAGTTTGCCGGGTCAGCTAGTAAAAAATAAATCTATCGATAAGTAACAGTAGTTTGGTATATATCAATATTTCATCTATAATTTTGCACGCATTTTTTTTATTTAGTTCTAGTACTTAATTTAAGGTCTCTGTTTTATAGTGGAGTTTAATATGAAAAACACTTTTAGAATATATTGTAATAATTTTGTATAAGTAAAAGTAATTGACCCTTCAACCAACCAAAAATTATACGCTTTCGTCATTATTTATTTTTCTATCTCACCCTAATTACTTTTGACGTTTCCTTTAAAATGTATCCTATACTAATGCAGCGCCATCATTATATTCCGCGTTTTGATGGATATTTTTTCCGTTGGAGCCATCGCCGAACAAAATAGAATAGATATTTTTTCAACACAGATGGTCTGGAGATTCCTTACCTCTACCCTCTATAAGACGTATAATCTACTCCACGAAATTAAAATCAAATTACCTGTAATTTGTCAAGTAATGAGACTAATATGATTTCCTTCCATTAGGAATTCAGGGTTGCCATTCAGAAGTGATACCAGCGGTTTACTTATTAATGATACGCTTAAAATTTGTGTGCGTGTTCTCAATTAAAATGTTAATTAGCGAGCTCGCTTTGGTTGGCTTTTCCTACTCGGAAATTCGTGTCGCATTTTGGCACTTCATTAACATTTCATCATAAAAATTACCGAACAGCACTTTAGGTAAACAATGAATGACGCTATATACATTTTATAACGTTGGAATGATTATTAATTTACGAGTTAGCGGGACTCAAATTAAAATTCCGTCACTATTAGATTCCCGAATATACACGTCACGCCTTGATCGTAGTTGTCACTGAAATGAACTCTCCCTCAATCAGGTCGTCGTTTTATACTGCACAAATGCATTGTGCCCGCCTGGCAACATGGACCGTATTTCCTAGAATCAGCTTTAATTCATAATCTGTAACACCTGGCTAATGAGGCAGCTTGTGAACAGCCGTAAACGAGTACAATAGACAATAGGGTTTTCTTCACAATACTAGAAACGTATGCCAATAAATAAGTAAACAAAAGAAGACGACCATAAAAAGGTTACAATTAGTTCAAATGCCGACAGGTAATAAAATGTGCTTTTACATACTGTACGTGGAATTTGTCCTTGTCGAAGCCTAAGTTATAACAGTATATATAGCTTAAAACCAGTTAACCAAAAAATCTCAAATTGTAAATGGTTCCCGAATCACCGTCAGGGAACGTTCCCAAAACGATAGACGCGTAACTACACGTTTTTTTTATTTTCATAAAGTTGCAATATTTACAAAGTTTCTTTCATCCTGTGTCGAACAGCAACGCAGTTTGTTAAGATACTTCCCAGACATATTATACTTAACAGACAACAAAAAATATTATTATAACTTTATAATATTTTTAAGAATCTCAAACAAAGACAACCTTTTGTGACCATTTCAATAATTATTTTAATTCCACGATTTATATTCGAAATCATAGAACGTGCAACTTTTTTAATGAGAAAACTTCAAAGGCACAAACAGGTGGGACAAAAGAAAAAAATAGTTTCTCCAGCGGCCAGACAGCTACATAAATTGGGACGGTTTTTGAACTTTAAAGTGTGCCAAGGCATTTTTCTTTGCTGATAAGTTCCTTTGACGGTTGTTCAATAACTGTTACGATGTTAGAAGTTATTATTATACCAAAATAGAGTATGGTGGGTCCGAAGTTAACAAAATCCCGGATATTCCTTACACACGAAACATGCTAATATCCGTGCAGGAACGCAGAAAGAACACAATTTCCTGCGGCCGGGCGGCCTGTCGTAAGAGGCGACAAAACAACCCACAGCCAGGTGGTAGGGCATTTGCCCTACTGGATGCATACCGCCCCTGGTCTAAAGTATGTCGCCATAACAACCTCGAGTTTGTTCAGGCATTAGTGACCAGGTTCCAGTTAAGTCCCCTTAAGAGTGCAGCAGGGCATTTGTAACACCTTTGATGTTGCAAATATCCATAGGCGATGATAACCGCTTTCCATCAAGTGGGCCGTCTACCTGTCTGCAGAACTCTTACATTAAAAAGAATTCTCACACAAAATATCGACGTGAAACGGTTAGCTATGACTAATCATTAGGGATGGGCCGAATGTGGTTTGAACCGAATACGAACTTCAGCCGAACATTCGGTTAAAACAAAAGATTCGGCCGAACTTCGGTTTGATTTCGCCACGCTTTCTCAACAGCAACACGTCGTGACCTATTGACATCGTGACTTGATAACGCCATAAATAAGTATGAGGAGGTGAAAATAATAATAAATAGGTTGAAAAAAAATCACCATTTCAAAATTCTAAATTTATAAGGTTCAATTCGTAGAAAGTGAATTCAATCAAAATTAAAGTTGTAATTGCTGATGTCCCTTAGACGTGTTTTTTTAAATATTCAAATTACGCATTATTAAGCAATTGCACTACTTACTGATGTTTCTTAAAGTAATAATTAGTTAACTTTATTTTTGTTTTAATTTTATGTCTATTTAATTAGGCAAAGACTCAATCAAGAACTAATTTTACTTATTTCTTATCACATTGCACAAAGTTTACATGTTCCTAACTAAAATACTACCATAATCATGATTATATAGATTGCCAATCTTTATATTACAGTTATGATAGGTATGATTCCTATTAATTTCAGCCAAATAGTGCAAGTAGGTATTTAACTTTTTTCTTCCACCGAGTGTTCGGCATTTAAACCGAATTCCGGCCGAATGCCGAAGTTCGGGTCAAGCTGCCGAAATTTGGTCAAACCGTATATAAAACGAATTTCGGCCCATCCCTACTAATCATATTTCATATGATGATCGAGATCCTCATCCCTCCGTCTCCTATTCCATTTTCTGTATCACATTCTTTCAGTATCATCCTTCCATTCCATCTCCTGTATTCTCCTCCTATGCGACATGGGATCGAAGGGATAGAATAGAGAAAATGGAATATAGGGAGGGCGAAGTGAAGGGAGAAACGTGTCGAATAGGTACTTGTTTTGACATTGACCGAAGGACCGAAGGGGTTACCAAATACCTCCGCTTGTGGTCTCGAATGTTCTTCGTTAATGAAATAACGTGTCGAGTTGTGCATAAACTTTCCAGAGCGGAGAGGGTTGGAAAGCACAAGTCATTCTTTATAATTTGTTGCGGTAAGAGGGTTGTATTTATATACGTTATATTGTAAGATGTAATTTTTTTTATTAATTCTCCTCCATTCTGATAAACTAGATATGTCAAAGTTTTCATTCTTTTTAATGGTTTTTGTTTCTTTATTTTATTTTCTTTTCTTTTTATTACTTTATTTGTTTAGTAAACTCTTAATTCTATTACATTTGTCTTATTTCTAATGTGTTATATATTGTTATCTTACTTTGTCCTACTATACTAACAGTTTTATACTTATTTCTGTTACGGTATTTCTTGTTTCTATTCTATTATACCTTCTCTACCGATCGGGGCATTATATACATTATTACTACTCACTTTTATTTTTTTTTGTTTATTAATTTTTACGTGTTGTTTTATTGTTTATTATATTAAAAGATGGGAAGATATATTTAAGGAAAGATGCGGCCCACATTGGACAAGACTAGCAAGAAATAGGGATGAATGGAAAAAATTGGGGGAGGCCTACGCCGCTGAGGCGACTTCCGTCGATGAACTATAATGTATTATTTTTTTTTTTAGTAAAAGGACATCGATTTCGTTCATTTTATTGATTTGACATTTTAAAAAGAAAAAATAATTATGTATAATTTATGAATTTAATTATGTATGTAATATGACGGTAGAATAAAGGATTTTTTATTTTTATTTTATATATTATAAGATATTGCTACAATTGAGATAAAAATATATAATTTTATTTTGAAGTAACCGTGGCCGCGACTTCGTTTCCGAGGGGCATGGGCTTAGGTGAGACTTCTATAGAATCGCTGTGATAGAAAACTTGATGAAACGAAAAAGCGACACTAAAAAGAGATAAACACATAAAAATCGTTCATTTTTATTCTCCATCTGACGCACACGCTTGTCAGCGTTATTTCTTTTCTCGTTTTTTATATTTTTTATTATTTTTAACTTTTATTTCCTTTTCTTGTAACTCTCTTAATTGCCAAAAAAATATTTCTAATACATTGTTATCTTTACAAAATGTTTCGTCAAAACATGTCTACTTCATATTTCTAGTCTACATAATACTACTATTTGCATTATTTACCTTTTTTATATACTTTTTACAGTCTACACATTTCCTGTTTTCTTTTATATATTATCTTTTCTCGCTTATTTCCTGAAACAATCTATTTTGTACGGGAACAATGTTGTACAGCATCACACATGCATTACTCATTACTGTTCTAATTAATTAATCATTGTATATAATTAAAACCAGCAACACACAAGCGTTAATTGAGATTAGCCATAATTTCGGAATTGTGGCCATCCGATCAGTTTTGCATGAAACTATATAATTCTGTGGCCATATTCCGCAGTGGGATATTCTGATCAATTACACAATACGATTAGGCCAAATAATTTGGAGTTTTGGTTAATTAGTAGCTTTGATGCTTTGTGATAAAATATTGATGTCGACAGAAAATGGTAATTCGGTTAATCAATTATATTGTTACGAGTGCGGGACTCGAATCAAAATGCCGCTGGAGTTACTATAGAATTTATTAGAACTATACAAACACGTATAACACAGGTACTAACTGCATGATTCAATAACAACGCAAAGTCCGTCACTGTATCACTAGTCGAATGTACACATGTCTTGCTAGTATCGTAATCGTCGCTTGACTAACTTACCCCTCCGTTCGGGCATTGCTTTATACTAACTATACAATAGTACACTCGACCGCGTGGACTGGATTTTTCCAAGAAAATGTAATCTTCCCACGTGCGGCACTAAACGAGTACAATAATAATAGGCTGTCTAATTGCAAATTTTAAACAAAATAAGTCCCAATGCGGGAAAGGTAATAAACCAGGTGTGCATCCGCTTTGGCGGCATGTAACAATATTTATACTAAATATAATAATACTACATTTTATTTACATATTAAAATTTTAATTATTGTATTAAGATTTAAGTATTAAATATGTGTTTACAATACCTTAAATAATCTAATACAATAAAAGAAAACTTATTTGTGTTGTATTCTACCCATAGTCTCTCAAGACTATAAGTAGAGTACTGAGGCTAGATCACCGTCTTCTATGTGTAAGGTGGCCAGAAGGCTGGCTATGTTCCTCGCTGGATCGCCATACTGGTCCGTTGCCCGAGGTATGCTCCGGCCTTCTGATCACCTGAACACTTAATGAGTCGTTTTGATAACTTTTGGTAGAGGTTCATGGGCTCAGGACCTCACGATCCACGCGTCTCGACAGCAAACGCACAAACATATTTCTACTGATTGCATATTTCGCCCCTTGATTGATCCAGTATTTCCGCCGCCGAACTGGCTAATCTAGACGTGTTTGGTAAATGGGATGTGGCCAACATGTCTACACAGGTTGCATACAACATCCAAGGCCACGCTGTCAGGGAATTAGAGTAATTCCATCAGGACGCCTACCATAATTACGTGCAACACCATTTGTCTCCAATAAAGCCGGCACGTTAGCGGTGGATTATAATTGATATATGGATCATAAAATAAATATAAAAAACAAAATTAATACTTTATTAACCCACGTTGGTTTGTGTCCAAGTTAACTAGCAGTCCTAAGCACCGGTAATCCAGGCTGGGATGCCGGCGGACACAATATGTATATATTTATTTTTATCTTTGATCTTATCTATGAATTGAAAAACATAAAATAAAATATTTAATACGTATAAAATAACAGCATATCAACGTCCCACTGCTGGGCTCGAGCCTCCCTCTATTTGGGAATGGACAGTTTACCCGCCACGCTTGTCCAAGGCCATTTGGCACGTTTGACACATTGGTTATCTCTATGTGCAGGTTTCATCGCGAAGTTTTCCTTCACCGTTGATAGCACGTGGTAATTGTAACAATATGTACATTAGGTCAGAAAACTGACTAAGTGCTGTATGCTTTGCGACTAGGATTCGAACCCCTTTGAGTTGGGACGTGTGAGCTAGCCATTACGATGCCACGCCCATTAAGAAGTATGAAGTCATCTATAGATATAATAAAATCGTAGAGTTCAAATTTCTGTACAATGAAAAATATGCTAAAAACCGAGTCAGGGGGATGTAAGAAATGAAATACACTAATTTTGTTTTTTTTTAATTCTTGTCTCTGTCTGTTTGTACCGGCTAATCTCCGAAACGACTGGACCGATTTACATGAAATTTTGTATGGTGGTAGCTTATATCCCTGGTCAACATATAGGATACTTTTGATCCCTAAAAATTAAAGAGTTCCCGTGGGATAGTTAAAAAACGGCACCACGCGGGCAGAAGTTATCGTTTATATGGCAAAACAACGTTTGCCGGGTCAGCTAGTATAATAATAATCAAACACACATATATCCCAAAGCTAAGCAAATTACGCTAGTGTCATAGATAATACACAACGGACAACTCTGCGGCAGATTCCTGTCATCCAGACCAGAGGAACTATCCGAAAATTGATTTACAAAATTTACCAGACCAGGAATCGGCAGCCTCTGCGCTGCAGTGAGGCAGGCCGGCAAATGCTTAGTCCACTTAATTACAGTTTTCTGCGCAAACGATGATCGGAGAACCTATTTTTATGTTACTTAAGAAATTAACAAGGAAAGTATTTGTTCGCATTTTTTTCTTTTTTTATTCTGAAGCCTCATTTACATTTGAATTAGATTAGTAGTTATATACATAAAATGAATATAAATTTTGCGAACCTAACAAGTACATATTAAATAAATTCAAAGCACAATACGCTACTGAACACGAAATTGCTAACAGAATTACAATTTATTATTCATTTTTCATTCATAATAAAAGTTCTGAAGCATCACTACAAAAGCATGTACCTAAATAATGGTTGTTGTAATCTGTTTGGACATTTATTGTTGCGTACGTGCGAGGGTCTGCCTTCTGCTTAATTGGTGGCAAAAGTTTCTTAAACGGCAGATAATGTTTAATACCATAGTTCTGGCATTATGGTGAAGTAACATTTTTGCTAATGGCTCTATGCACGCTACGGTTTACTAGATAACATTACCCGGCTATGTAAATACACCGGAGCGTGTAGAATGGAATATGAAATCGTAAGACAGTAATAGAGTAGAAGATAAAAGAACAGAATATACTTTTCAACACACTTGCTCATAAAGTGGCTCTATGGTCACCGCAATTAGGCACAGAATGACACCCATAATCAAACTGTGACTAAAAAAAAATTATAACTCACTAGTGAGTTATAGATTTTTTTTTAAATTTTATTGGTTGAGTTGCTTTGTTCTTAAAAAAGTTTTTATTCAAAAAAAAGATCGTGTTCTATAGAACAAATAAATTAATGTTCCTATTGCTTGCTCATTTCATGCAACTTCTTATTTAAATAGATAATTTTAACTCGTACGTGTTTAATAAATAAAACTTTCACTCATATATAACTTTTTTTCTCTGTAATAAAAGAGAACTTTAAATTCCCCATTTTGTACGTGGCAGAATAGGCGCAAACCCTATGCGCGGAAAATGAAAAAAAAACCTCATCCCTTTAGTCTGTGGCCGATCGCAATGCGCGCGCATAGGAAAACTGAATATTTTTTCCCGCCATAGCGAAACATTTCTTACAACTCGTTTTCACTGTTGAAATTATAGTTATTTATTAATTAAAATGTCTACAAGTACTAGTTACGAAGAAAATGATTTATGTTGTACACCGCCCGATATAAGATATGAAGCCCTTAACGTTATGGAAAGTTTACTACCTGAAAACTCCAAGGAAAAATATCTATTTTATCTACTAAATAAAATGAGTTTTTGTTGTTATTTTATTCATAAGTGTGTTGAAAAACGTCGTATGATACACGTGTGTATTGATGATTACCGTCCTCGGCTCTCTTAAGACCCTCGCCTACGGCTCGAGTCTCAATGGCGCCTCGGCGGTAATCACCAATGTTACACACTAGTACCATAATGTACGGGAAATGTACGGGTCAAACTTCAACACGTACAACAACAAAAAGAACACCTAAATTCTGGTACCCGATTGCAGCGCCATCTACCTGGTTCAAATTAAAGTCTAAATCATCCCAGTAGAAAATTATAAAAATACTAATATCGCAATTAAAAAAATAGGGGTTGATCGTAGAGGGTTGAAGATTTAGGGTTGTATGTATTTTTCAATGCTGTATCATAAAAAAAGTAAAAAAATATCTAAAAATTAAAAAACATATTTAGGGGTGGACTATCCTTAAAATTTGGGAGATGAAAAATAGGTGTTGTCCGATTCTCAGACCTACCCAATATGCACACAAAATTTTATTAGAATCGATCAAGCCGTTTCGGAGGAGTATGGGGACGAACATTGTGCCACGAGAATTTTATATATAAGATATAAAGCCGACGAGCGTAAGAGTTTGTTTGCTTAAACGCGCTAACCTCCAAAACTACTGGTCTGATTTGAAAAATTCATTCAGTTTTAGAAAGCCCATTTATCGAGGAAGGTTATAGGATATATATCATTACGCTAAAAGCGGAGCACCAATGAAGAATGTTTCAAATCGCGGGTTTTTTTAACTTACTTTTTTTAAACTATTCTACGCGAACAAAGTCGCGGTCAGAAGCTAGTTATTATTATAATTCTTTGTTACACTAATTTTGCTTAGACCTGGCATCACTTGGGTTTGGTGAATATAGCTATACATAGTTTGAGCCCAATAATTGGGTGCGTGGGGTCCTAAACTAATAGACTGAAGCTCAAAGGATGCAATACCTCTTAGATGATAGTATGTGGCATATATGTTTATGTTGCTCGCTTTGATTTATATCTTGTGTTTTATTAGGACTTTGAGTGACTGTTTTGTATGAACGTGGACATATTGCATATGTGAATACATGTGTCATATATTAAAATTGTATTTAAGAACAAATATATTTGGATAAAATTATTTTTTGTAGAAACTCGGTTTCTATCATAATATTGTTGCAAGCAGACAGAAATCCTTTGCAGGTGTCTTATTACCCCATTCATTTGAGTGATCTATGAGATGTCATAACACTTTCTTTTTTCTGTACGAATGTAAGAACCAGTGGGTGGCATGCTAGGAGGCTATGTCTAATTTATAAATGATTGAGGATCGGTCAGTCAGGAAATACGCCAGTCGTGTTCTGACTGCGAACGAGGCGTTACCTAGTGCACTTTCGGAGCAAGTATCTATAACAACGTACTTTCGCTATTTATGTGATAACGATTTGTGCCGATTTGTGCCCTACGGTATGGTTTTGTTGTATTTAGATATATTTGTTAAACCTGTGATTTACGTGTGTGTACTTCTAATAAACTTTGTAACAATTCCAACGGCATTTTCGAATTTATTCTACAAACCCCTTACAATTTCGCGACAATATAATAATAATACTATGCCAGCTGCCTGCGATACAGGTTAGGCCTAACTTTTGCAAAAAAAAAAAATTGTATTTGCATGACTGTAGCATCAGATACCATTTTTTTATCAATCAATTGCTTTTTTATTTTGAAGTCGAATTCTATTTTAGCCAACCACTGAATTTACCACACAAATCCAGAATCATCTTTGAATAAAGACTGAAACTTCCCACGCCTCGGCCAACTGAAAGCGATCTCAGCATTTGATAACACTCAATCCGCCATTGAAGCTATCAGATTTGCAATTCGGAATTAATTTGCCGCTGTCCCTTTTGTATTCACTCATCACGCTGATTGCTTTTTAAGCGAAGCCCCATTCTGACTTACTTCGTCCGAATTCACAGCGAATTTGTCAGAATTATTTTGATTTACTGCTTTATTGTGCTCCATCTACTCTGAGAAATAATATAGAAATGCAGTGCTGGAACGGAGAAGGGTACTCAATTCTGCGGCTGAGCGGCCAGTCGTGAGTGGTGTTTAAACAGTCCACAGCGAAGTGGTCTATTTGGCCGTCTGGATGGGCGCCACTGCTCAGATTTCAAAAGAATTCAATTTTAAAATCTAGTAGATAACTTTGTTTTTAAGTGAATGATTGATTCAATGTAACAATCTCAAACCAGCAAGATGACTAATTTATCCTGAGGGGAAGGAGGGCGTTATGTCTCCTGGCGTCCTTCGCAAGGACGTGGAGAGAGCGTTATTGGCGACGTCCGAGACGCCGCCGTCTGTGTCTGTCTGTCGAGTATTTGTCGAATAAAATATTAGACAATATACATAATATATTAACTTATAATTTATATACAGAAGGAAAGACGAATGCATATATTTTTTTTGTTTGCTATTAGGCAAACTGTCAAACGGACCACCTGGTGATAGGTGGCTACCGTCGCCCATGCACATCTGCAACACTAAGCAACCTGATGCGTTGCCTACCTCGTTGAGACTTTCAAAATCTGTTTACGCCCTTTTTCGAGAGTCCCATATTGTTTAATTATGCACAAAAAGTACATTAAATCATTAAAAAAACATTTAACACACACACGCATACACTCTTTTGTTCATTGTTAAAGTCAATTCAACAGTGTACCCTTGGCAAAATCTGTGATTATAGAAGTATAGTCTTTGATTATTATGGTCGAATTTCGACCAAGTTATAGATAAATAAATTAAACATATATATATTGAAAGGTAAAATAATCAAAGAAAAATGTTTGCTTTTTAAATATTACCGTTGTATTGTATAGGTTATAATTGGCCATTCAAAATATTGCCAGTCGTATATTAGCCTTAATTGAGGCCATGTATGGTGTTCGCCGCAGGCCGCTGTCATGTCGACCCTACAGTACACCCGTTAATAATCTATCTCTCGTTTATAATATTGTTACGAGCTACAGGACTCGAATTAAAATGCCACTGGAATTACTATAGAATGTATTAGAATTGTACAAACACGTATAAAACAGGCACAAATATAACTAGATACAACCAGTACAAACTGACAAGTCAATAACATGCGCAAAGTCTGTCACTATATAGCTTATCGAATGTACACGTCTTGCTTTGATCGTGGTTCTCGCTAGACTGCCCCCCGTGATTAAAAAACAGCCCATTCTGTATTGTAGTCTTTTATGTGCAGTCATTAACCGGGTGCGTCGAATTTAAAATACAAACTGATTCTAGGAAATGTGGTCCACGCGGCCGGGCAGACATATTGCACTTGTGCAGTATAAAGTATACCTGGAGTGAGGGACGAGCCAGTCGAGCGATAACCTCGAGCGAAGCAAGAAGTGTGTACTACAATCGGGAATCATTAAGTGACGGACTATGCGCGTGTTATGGAATTACGACCTTTGCATTAAGTTTGGACTTGCTGTGTTCGGCTATATCTGTGCCTGTGTTATATATGTTTTTATAGCTCTAATAAACTCTATAGTAATGCTAACGGCATTTTAATTCGAGTCTCGTGGCTCGTAACAGTATAAATTATAATTTTCTTAGCAAATATATCCTTTCTTTCTTTTCTTTTAAATACTTAAACGTTTCTATAGTTCCAGCATCGAGTGGAACTCCCCATCAGGCCCACACTAATTAATCAAGCCACGAAAGTAACGTTTTGCATTTTCCCCACCACGTTTCCATACTGTAATGTGCTGCATAAAATTACAATAAAACGCTGTTATCTCGAACTAATGGTGTGAACTTCTTATTTATAGTACCTGGAGGTTTTGTAGCAAGCGATCCAGAAATTTATGGGTTATATGGTCTTCCGAATTCATTGATAAGAATTTCTCATTTATTATGTCTTGTGGTTTCGTTTCAAAATCAGTAGAGATTGACTTTGCTCCTTCTGTTTTTGTCGTGAACTTAAAGAATGGAGTATTTACGATCCTTTCTTTGAAGCTCACGACACTAAGTAAAGTAGTGTTACCTACACAGGACTCGAATTAAAAATGCCGTTGGAAGTACTATAGAATTTGTTAGAACTGTGCAAACACGTATAAAGCAGGTACAAATATAACTAGGCACAACCAGTACAAAACTGCACGATTCAATAACACGCGCAAAATCCGTCACTATATCGCTAGTCGAATGTACGTTTTACTCGTATCGTAATCCTCCCTCGACTGACCCACCCCTCCGTTCGGGCATTGTTTTATAGTAAACTGTACAATCGATTGCGTGGGCTGGATTCTTTCATGAAAATGTAATTCGCACACCTGCGAACGGCCAACAAAGTCGAAAACAACAACAATAAGCATTAGTTAAATACTAATGATAATACTGGGTTGTCTGAAGAGATCGCTTTTAGCGATAAGACGCCCTTGTACATAAGTAGATATAATTTTAGTCTTTAAGTTCATGATTGTATTGGTGTACAATAAAGTGTTATCTATCTATCTATCTATCTAATGACGGCCATAAAACAAGTAGAAAAACAACAGCATGTTTTTCTTAATTACAAATTATAAACATAAAATAAACAAAAAGAACATTATTTAATCATAGGTGCATATGATATTAAGACTAAGTATGCAAATATAGGAGTCTATAGGCAAAGATAACCTCTCTAAATTAGGTAGGGTGGTCTTCCTATGTGGCAGCTTCAGACAGAACACTTTTACATACATACAGATTATGAAAACAAAATAAAAAGTTCCATTTAATTTCAAAATTTTATTTTATACAACAGAACAGTTCAACACGAGTAATTTACATTTATTTGGCATTTACAAATACTATACTATAGTTAAAAAACTATTCAAACATACAAAACAATAATGGCTTTGACAATACTTAACTTATATTTCAAACAACGAAATAATTTCAGATTACAGCTATAAAAGAAAAATTAAGTTAAAAAGTCCTAAACTTTATTACTAAGTTACAGCTTAGTAAATAACTTAACTTCAACATTATTAACAACCTCCCTGTTTTTATAGCGATCTCGTATTTCGAATAAATCTTAGATACCGTTTACACTGACAGACGATTCACGTCAACAATTTATCAAGTTATATTTAATAGCACAACTTTTGAAGTCAACAAACGTGTTAATATAACTTGACAGCAATATTTATTTGCACCATTAAATTGGCTTCCGAAAATAAAAATATCCTACAGGGAAAGTTGATACATTTTATTTTCCTGATTAAGTGAGAATAGTATTAAGTCTTAACAAGCTTCACTGTGCACACATTTCAAATAGATGTTATTCTCATGTAGGAAGTCGTAATTTAATGTTTAATATTCTATAATTTGATTTAAATATACACTTAAAATATTAAATAACATAATATGAGAAAACCATTGATAGAATGTTTAAGTATCTAAGTTTACAGCAAGTTCATATTTACCAAAATTTGACATTACTTTTTGGGAAATAGGAAATAATTGCTTTTTTTGTTAATTTTAAAATCGTAAAACATTACACAAATGCAGCATAAAAATAAAAAATATTCAAATCCTGATAACTTTTCACAAGAAAAATTATGCAAAATAAAAACGTCTAACATAAGCCCTAAAGACTGGTTTATGACCACGACCAGGTGACCACGGGCAACGCATTAGCGTTGCCATACAGCGAGGTAATGTAGCCAGTCTTTCGGGCACGTTTCCAACTGACAGCGGTCTGGCACTAGAATTTATAGTTTAATTTGTATATATAGTTTTATTTAGTTTAATGCTATAATTAAAATTCTAATCATGTGACGACTGAAAAAAAATAGTGAATATGTAAATCAATAACAGTAGGGTTTGAAATCTTACATTACTTAATTATTATTCTATTGACAATTACACCGGAATCTTTCGAATATTATTTTACTTTTCTCACATTCCGTTGGGCGATTGCAGCGCCCCGTCTGAGGAACTTCTTTTTTGAGACCGAGTCTCATTTCAAAAATAAAATTAAAAACTAAACTATAAAATCTACTACCAGAGATTTTGTAGATTAATTTTTATTTGCATATAGTTTTAGTTCAATTGTATAATTAATTTTGTTTTCAAACAAAATAAACAATCGTTAATTATTATTATAATAACTAACATTTTGTAACAGACTAACGTTGTCAGTGTAAAAGGCTTCTAATAACTACCTCAATTGATGCTGAAATAATCTCCTCATTTTTCTCTTAGTCTACACAATTATTATATTTTTATATAAACATCGCGTAGTGTTTAAATCTGATATGGCTAGCTCTGTGCAAAAATATTTACAGCGTACCCTTATCGAACATATAGGATTGGTATTTTCTTATTATATTCTCTTTCTTTCTTTTCTTTCGTATTATTAAATCTACAATATATACAAATTTGTATTTCAAAGAAATCCTCAGCAGTCGTTGTATTTATTCATTAACAATTATCACCTACATCGATTTTTGAGATTATATTACTAAAAATTTATTGAATACATAGAAAATTTGGGATAGTGTATCGAGTCATGAAATACAGTGTAAACTCCATGTAACGTCTCTCGATTTAACGACAAAATCCCTTAAGCGTGGAAATAACTTGTCTTTGGTCGGTTTAGCTTGTCTTCCATACAGTGATATACTCTATATAGCATTACGCCCACTCTCAATAACGACAACAGTTAAGTTATATAAAGTATCTTTTAAGTTGCCAAAATTAGTAGAAGCTGCGCAGATGTGTATGTTCATTTATCGCTTTATTATCCTAGCTCGTAATAAACTCGACTGTCGGCATCATGGATACCGAAATTTCTAAGAAATTCCTTTATCACCAAAATGCCTCAATACCGCAAGATATGAATGAGTAAAAAAATATAACAATGCTAGTGCAGCAAAAGACGTCAGACAAAAATAACATACATTACTCCATTTAACGACACTACTCTCTATAACGCCATAATGTCGTAATATAGAGTTTACACTGTATAAGAAATATTGAAAAATATCAAATGCACTTAATTGTAACAAACTTCGTATTAAACATAAATCAAAACAATATAATTAATACTTTTATTTAAATGAAAAATATTTATATTTACATCTATATAATGAAACAAACCAATCAAATATATTTACAAACATATATTATTATCTTACTATGTTATTGCACGTTTTTAATTATGCATATTAACTTATGATTCTTTTTGAATTATGTAAATAATAAAATATTAATATTTTCTTAAGTTTTCGCGACTTGTACACATAATAAAACTACGTTTTAACGGTTTTAAGCGCGGTAATTTATTTTATTTAGGTTTATCCGACGTTTCGGCCGCTTTTCAGTAGTCTGCGATCAGTGAACACACGCTGGATAAACCCAACCATTACATCAGATTCGATAACCCACAAATCCTCGCGAAAGAGAATCGTTTCATACCAAGAATGATGCGTGAGGCTATTGAAATCAAAAAACACCCAAATTTCAATAGAGAAGATGGTTGGCAGGTACCACCTGTTTGGGATCCAATCATCAAAACTATTAAGACCCAAACCCAGCAAAAACCAACTGCCAGACCTCAAGACACTGTGAGCTCTTTCTGCGTGCAACGAAACAAACCAACTTGACTAATAATTTCTTTTATTTTTTCCTTCCACTCATTTTAATATTATATAAAAAAAATAATTTAGAACTAGGCATGTTTGCTGAAGAGTTTCTTGCGCCGCTTCTTCTCTTCAAGCCACAACATGTTGTGAAGCGGTGGTAAATTAGATTAGGCTCCCATAGAGTAAATAATATCCATAAACAAAATTAAAACTAAATAATTAAAATGAACAAGTTGGCGGTAGGCTGAATAAAAACTTTGACAATACACGTTTGACAAATGTCATCTTTGTCTTCCGTGACCACGGCAACTGAAAAGCGGCCGAAACGTCGGATAAACCTAAATAAAATAAATTACCGCGCTTAAAACCGTTAAAACGTAGTTTTAATAAAATATTAAACATAATTAGCTGTTTATGTATCTTCTGTTGTTTTTAATCAAAAAAATAAAATATATGTCCATATTTAGGATATATTTGATATCCATACATCAATAACATTACCATATAATGTAAAACCTGTTTCTATAATTCCACAACACTTATTTTCCATATTTTAGAACAAAACTATTTCTAAAATTTTAACTTAATTCGGAAATCGGTAAATTAGATTATGTAGAACGCTATACGTTCTCATATATATACATTGCGTAACACAAATCCTGTTGTTCCTTGCTTTTGCAGGGCTACTACAAACGTGATCTACCTGTCAGATACGTAATGAGAAATACTAGCGATTTGTCTGCGCAAATTATTAGAACTATCACCGATGAAACGCGTAAACACGATAATCTGAAACGATTTTGTTTTCACACGTCTAATAAACAATCTGTTCAATACTAATTATACCATAATTTAACTCACAATTATTCAAGTAGCAAATAAACTAAAATAGTCAAATTTAACTGATCAGACAAGTAAAATTAAACACAGAACGTTTTTGACAAATAATAAGTGGCTGCCCCTTTTTATTTAGGTATTTTCTTTATCATTTTATATTTCTTTTTCATTAATAAACTTTAGACAGTTTCGTGATTCGTCAAAGTCATAGTAGTGTAATGACATGCGTCCCAAACTCAAAACTCGCAGGTTTCAATCCTGGCCGGAACGTATGTAGCGTTTAGGCAGTTTTCTAACCTAACGTGCATAATGTTACGATGATCAGGTGCTGACGACGGCAACGAAAGAAAACGTGAAACTTGCAAATCGAGATAATCAATGTGTTAAATCTGCCAAGCCGCCTTGGACAAGCGTGGCGGGTATACTGTCCTTTTCCCAATAGTGAGAGACCAGAGCCCAGCAATCTGACGTTCATGGACTATGATTGTAACATATAGATTAAAGACAGGTTCCAAATTAAGTGTTTTAAAGTCAGAAAATCTATTATAATTTAACAAAGCGTTAGCTTTGAAAACCTTCCTTAACAGGAACAACATGGTTTTTGTTATGCATTGTACGTTTAAATTGTTTTATTGTTTCAGCTTGTTTTTTTAAGTCATAATTTACGTAAATATTTTGTTCTAAAATACAATTTTCAAGTTTTATCAACTTTCGGTCAGTTTTGGAATAATATCTAATTTTAAAGGTCCATTTTGAAAAGTCAGTAAAACAATCACATTATCACTTCACTTACTGCTATTGTCACGCTACGACTACGACGAGTAGGAGGAATAGCGAACATTTCCAGGAATTAATGGCTGCTGCGTCATGAAGCGGCGGCCACCCATCACTCCAGGGGCGAACCCCAGTTTCTGGTCAAATTGTAGTTATCATTTCTGGTGAGAGAAAAAGTAGAATTAGGCTTACCAGACTGAGACTCCATCCAGCGTCCCGCCGTTGGTATAGTCGACAGTCCCTTACTAACAAATGGCTTTGAATCGCTTAGCCTATGGAGAGTTTTAGCGTCTTTCTGTGTATTCTACTGTCTGTACAATGGGGTGTATTCCGTGGAACTGTGCGATTTGATGCCAACACCACGTATTTACTACCGCACCGCTCGCCATCAGCGGGGTGTTCACCCTCATTTCCATGAGCTACCAAGTTGACTACTTCTCTAGAACGTTTATTCTGCGTACAATAACGACTTAGAGGTAACTTCCCGCCGCAGTAGTCCTCCTGCGCTACGACATGGGGTCATTTAAGAAGGGCGTTATAAAATTTCTTCAAGGCCGACAACGCTCGTGGTGTTCCAAACGTCCATAGGCGGCGGTGAACACTGCCCATCAAGTTGGCCGTCTGTTTGTTTGCCATCATTTGGCAATAAAAAAAACAAAGGCTCTTTAAATTTACTCAAAGTATTATATCTACTATAAATGAAACTATACTAATAAAATACTATACATCTATAAGTAAAAAATTGACTCTAAATCGCTGTTTGTGGGGAGCATGCCCAAAATGCTAGCAGTATTTCCATGTCGGATTGCAATTGCCCTCGATCTAAGTCATCCTTTTGATCATGCAAAGACCTAAATCAGATGTTTTGAGAGTTCTCGATAGATGTTATGAGCTCCAGACCCCACGACACTCTGAAAGCCGCAAATATGTGTCTATTACTAATGGATACATAGTTGTGGAGTTTAGGGGCCACCTAGTGTGCAGCAGCAGCCGCGGCTGTCGCAGCTGTGTCTGAGAGATGAGAGGCCTCCAAATTGTCAAAATCAGTTGCGTTCCATACTAAGGAGAGGTGGATGGGTCTACCATGGCACTAACGATTTCTGTCTGTTGTCTAACCATCGTCGCGGCATAGCCCATTTGGTTCAAGAACAGCAGGTGCTCAAAAATCAAATCAAAAATAGTATTAGATACTTTGAATTACTTTCTCCTTTCACGTATTTGTATTTTAATTGATTCGTATGAAAATATATAGGTGTTTTGTTGATGGGAAATCAAAATATGTTTCCACAGGACAACAGTCAAAAAATTACCCAAACCACATATTATATAAAAGCCTTATTACAATATTAAACTAATTCGTTTGCTACCTTTTCGTGATTAAACAGCTATATTCGTAATGAAATTTGTGAGTGACAGACAGACTGACAGAGAGATAGACGGATGGGGGAGGTGGATTTATCAAAAATACTGATTAAGAATTTAATTATGGTACGTTTAAAAAAATGATTGTTGCCTATAAATATATAAAACCCAAATCAAAATAATATTTGTATAACTTTAGTAACAAATAGTTACCTAAATTCTGCATTTGGTGCTGACTCAGGACAATGTAAGGGTTGTCCAACCCAGGATCTTCTAGCACACCTCTGTGTAGTTGTTCCAAGTGTAATTTAGTATCATCTAAAACATGACAAGACGTATTAAGGTAACTCGGGGCCAAATACGGTCGAGTTTAAAATGTATTACTCCACTTGCCTCATTCAAATTCAAAAAGCCTGATCTTTGTATGATCACAGTGATTTTTCTTGAGAATTGTTGGGTCGATTGGGATGGAATTTAGAAGAAATACAATGTAGTGGCATAAAGATTAGATGTTTGTTCAAAATTTCATCGATATTGACCCAATAGTAATAAAGATTTAAGTTGGCCACAATACATTTAATTCAAGATTAAAAAATAATTTTACAGTGCATCTAAATAAGAAACCAATGCGTTGAAATAGTTTTTATAATATTATTTGTGGTTTGAGGGCGAATGATAAGAGAATTAAAAGACATTGACTCACATGCCGTAGTCGTTGTAGTCGGTGGAGATGCGGTTGTAGTTGTAGTCGTAGTGGTTGTAGTCGTAGTAGTTGTAGTCGTAGTGGTTGTAGTAGTTGTTAACACTAAAATATAAGGTTTAGTTAATATTGGTTCAATTAAGCGTCAATACTTCAACAAAGTAGCTTGTAAAGTAGTAGATGCAAATAGAAAAATATAGGTAGGTGACACATATAGATACATCGATTGAAACATTTTATATCATCTAACAACTAAAGAGATGGAAGGATTGAATGAAGGATGATATGATGATTTGTGTTGTCACAGAGGACGTATATCAGAATAGAGGAGTATGGAAGAAAAAGACATTGTGTTGACCGCAAATAATTGGGAAATTCATTGAACAAAATGTCACAACTTCTCTAATTTCGAATTCTTAACCAATTGTGGTTCTGCTATTGTGTTGCTTGCTGTTTTTTTTTTAAATATCAAGTACATAATATAATCTACTCCTGTTTCACATAGGGATAAACAGAGACGAATAATACCCGCTTGCTATGATTTTACCATCACTTAATATGGACCTTTCGCTTCATCTACTTCTATTACTTCCTTCATACATGCACGATTGTTTGCTGTATTTTATACTCACAGTGTAGGAATAATTCAGATTGAGCCCTCCCCAATGTGTTCTCCACGTGACACCTGTAAGCTCCAGCATCCTCCCTAGACATTTCGGTGACGAAAAGATTCAAGGTGTGCCGGTATCCTCTCGAAGAAATGCTTAGCCTGTGTTTGGAGCCTGTTGAAGCAAAATAGTTTATTATTTACTTTGTTGAAAAAAAATATACATCAAAAAATTTTAACAGTATAATATTTGTGACATTTCCACAAACATTATCAGCCAAAAATGCATGCCTGATCACTGATTATAAAGGCGTTAGTAGAGGTAAAGAACGTATGTACATTGTTGTTGCACTTTTCTACGACGCAAAGATATTTCAAAGTGAAATTGTTGTATTTAACACCAATTTTAAAAATGTTACTACATAATATACTAACAGTAAAATCAATCATTCAATTACAGAACGGGCCAAAAGTAATATGCGCTTTGAGTGTTAGTTCCGTGAGTTTGTTGTAGGTCCCAAATATTAACGTTTATTTCTTCTCATGTTGTGTTGTGCGAAATAGATGGCATGTGGGTGAGGATAAAGGCCGAGCGAGAGAGCAACAGTTCTCTCAGCTCCGTCTGTAAACTTTATAACTGTATTCTGCGCAGTGACGCGTACGATCTTCAAGGACGCATTTTAGTTTTGCTCGTATTATACAAAATGTATAGTGATAATCTCTAATGTTATTTTGGTTGTTAGACCATTATATCGATTCCATCCTTCGTTATTGGTGTTGCAAACGTCTATATACGGTGAACACTGTCCATAAGCAGACGTTCTGCCTGTATACCAGCTTCTCAATATAAAAAAATCAGTAATATTAGGCAGCAAGATTATTCTAGATAATTATTTTGCCTGACGCAGGCACAGGCAGACGGTCCACCTGATGAAAAGTGGTTACCATCGCCTATGGACGTTTGCAACACCAGAGATATATTTTAAGGTTTCATTAAAATCCGTTCAGTAGTAGTTTTTGCATGGAAGAGTAACAAACATACATCCCAACACCTATACATACATTCTTACAAACTTTCGCGTTTATAATATTTATAGGATGGTTAAGGAAGCCTATTGTATAAAATTGACTTTAATAAACCTCTCGTTCCTTTAAGTAAAGGGATTAATTTGTAAAAATTTACCTTAATAGACCGGGACCTAAGTAATGTAAACTTACTTAATTAATGGTAAAATTACATTAATAACATTAAGATATTGCAAAAGTTTTAGGAGGCATTAGATGATACATAAAAGGACAGTAACTTGGAAAATTGACAATGCTGCCACTAATTAAAAAGTTACAAATTGAATTTAATATTACACTGAAATAACTTAAGTTGAGTTTAAGCTCAATAAAGTTAGAACTCCATTTCTGCTGCCCAGTTTTTTTACTCTTATAACTGGCGTACAGTAGACAGGCTTACGGCCCACCTGATGAAAAGTGGTTACCTTCGCCTATGGACGTTTGCAACACCAGATATATTACGAACGCGCTGTTGGAGTAGAAAAAAATTTTTGACACACTTTTGAGAAACTCCATATCGTAGCATCATGAGAAAACTTCGTAGCTGGGAGCTCATTCCAAATCCCCACGGTACGTAACAGAAACGTTCTGGAGAACCGTTGCGTACATGAGCGAAGCAGTTCGAGGATGTGGGGATGAACGCCCAGCCGATTGCGAGCTGTGCCGTGGCAGAAAGTTCCTCGCTGTGTGAAGTTCTGCTGGGACCGGCTTAGCACCCCCAGCTTCTTGGAGGTAACTTTGCCTTGCCTGCAAGTTGGCCCCTGAACTGCATATAGCTCACGATTTCGACACAGAGGATCCCAATATGTTTAGAGATGGTAAGGGGAGTACCTTGAAACTGAAGGGCTTGATCGAATGGAGTTTTCTTGGCAATTTATTTGGAACGGAGAAATAATACAATTTCCTGCGGCTGGGCGGCCTGTCGTAAAAGACAACTAAATAACCCACAGCCAGGTGGTAGGGTATCTGCCCGTCTGGATTCTACCAGTCCCGGTCTAGAGTAAGCCGCCATAACAACTTTGAGTTGTGTTCCGGCATTAGTAGCCAGGCTCCAGACTCTCTCAAGAGAGCAGCAGCGCGTTTGTAACGCCTTTGGTGTTACAAATGTCCATCGGCAATGGTAACCGTTTACCGTTAGGTGGGTCTGCTGAACTCATGCAATAAATAATAAGTACACTAAGAAACAAAAGAAAGAAATAATTTGTTTCTTAAAGACATTTTATCATCATTATACCACGATACATACTCTGATATGTAAACGTTACAGTGCATCATGTTTGGTCAGTGAAAACTACAATGATTTTATTTAGAACTAAATATCCTAAAAATTGTCATCAGATTCCAGGGCAGGCGTGCACAGAAATCTGCCTGTCTTGGCAACCTGTAAAGCATTGCTAATGATACTTCTTACGTTACACATACCATTGACCAATCGCTGTTCACCATTCAAAGTCCAGTATACGAGTGGTGCAGGGTACGCTTCAGCAGTGCACTGGAGGGTCACGGAGCCACCAGCTGGTGCTCGTATGGCTACTCTGCCAGCCCACACCGAAGGTGCAACTGTAAAATAAAAATGTATACAAAACAAAACCCTTAGTATTTGAAATGGTATCAGAACACCTATAATTCTTCTCAAAAAGCTTATACAAGTACTTTAAAGCACTCAGTTTTTATGGTTTATGGGTTAACGGGTTCATGGGATATAGAGCTCTTGGTGTATAAGGGTTATAGGCTATATAGCTTATGGGGTATAGGCTTCATGGGTTACAGGGTTCATTAGTGAAATCGTCATGAACTGATAAAACTCAGAACAAAAACTTTTTTTTATCTATATTTTTTTTTGAGGCGAGGGAAATTGCTTAACCGATTTACGCACAATCTGGGTCGTTGCTAGGGACACACGTCGGTCGGCGGCGATAACACTGCAGCAATAGTATGCTCTTAGCAATGCTCCGTCCGCGATCGACTCAGAGTAGTGTGGAAAGACTCAGAGGAAGCTGCACGGGCAAGCGACCCCAATACCCACTAAAAACCTTTCCTCCCTGT
This sequence comes from Dendrolimus punctatus, assembly GCA_012273795.1. NCBI lineage: Eukaryota > Metazoa > Arthropoda > Insecta > Lepidoptera > Lasiocampidae > Dendrolimus > Dendrolimus punctatus. Next base: position 9,071,265 of record CM022549.1, read on the forward strand.
CGACCCTGCGCTTTAGTTTGTGAAGGAAAGGCTGAGATTTAGAACATAGTTACATCCAGCCGCTCCAGCGCAACAAAGTGCCTGGAGTGTAACTCAGAATAAAAACTACGTTAACTCTGAATAACTAATGGGCTTTTACAATCAATTACTTCGATCTCTAAACATCACATTCATAAAACATGTATTTAATTTAAAAATTATACTACTTACACATAACATTGATCTGAATCCTCTTGCTCACAGAGGGTGGTACGCCGTTTGAAGCTATACATAAGTAAGCGCCCGACATCGCTCGCTCTACGCCCGTCAGGTTTAACCAAGACCCACTCGACTTGGAAACTGCAACAAGAAACTAATTAATTTGTAAGTAGTTCGTAATTACATTACGTGTGGACTTTAAAATTAAATGCTTCGTGCCTTTCGTTTTATAAGTATTATTAAAATTGAAATTACACAATGCAGTCGTTGTTATAGGAGTTATGGTTTTTACTCTTAGATTTTTTTATAACTTAAAGACCACGGGCCATAAAAATGCTCCGGACATTTGGAGAGATTGCGTGGGGCCATGGAAAGACCAACACGTAGAGGCCCCTTGACAAATCTGATGTAATTGTAACGTAACACTGGCCGGCGATTATCCCTGTCTACTTCATCATCAGACAACAAGTTTACGGGCTCTCTAAAAGCGATACCTACATTATCTAATAAAAATATCTCTAATATCTCAATTGTATCTTTGTCATCGTGACCCGAATAAGTCAAGTGTATATCAAAGAAACAATCTCTTTTAACCTATAGGTAACAAAACACCGTAAATATAACAAAGCGATTGATATTTTAAGAGACGAAATTGCTTTGATGAAACGATCCGTAGATCGGGTCTCGACCAACGCGATTATTGGATCAGTACATAAACCCTTGTTAAGACGAACAGAAAAAGGATGATATACAGACATGCTTGATGTATCGAGTTCTCATTATGTGACGACCATTAGTTCTTTGATATCTTAGGATTAATACTGTGTGATTGGAGTTGAAACGATTTATGACGAGACTTATTCATGACATGATTTTTCTCATTTTCTTATATCATTTGTTTTGTTACAGACTTCGTTTGCACGAGATTAAGTATTACCTACCCTTTTGAATTAATTAAAAATGAACTAATCATTATCTATAATGGGGATTGTTCACAAAAAATTACCCTCTGATTTTATATTTTTATTGCGTAAAATAGGGTATTTTAAGATACTAATTTGAATATTTTTGTATTTTAAGCGTTAGTTTTTTTATAATTAGATTTTAAAATTATTTCTTCTATGACGTCATAAGGGACAAGTTAACATTGATTTCTTTGCCTAGCAAACAAAAATAATAAAAGTAAGTTTTATCTATATATAATCATAGTAATCTGTGCTACTATTTAAATGTGACTGTCATTACTCATTACGTATCGTGATCATTTTAGTATATTTTGTCGCTAGGCTTATAATTTTTCGTGTTCAACCATTATTATTTTCTATAGTTATCGTAAAAAAAATTAAAGTGGTCTTTAGGGAAAATCCATATCCAGAATTTCAATCAAATAATGTACAGCTAGATTTTTTTTTACACCTGAAGCAGGCAAACAGGCAGACGGCCCACCTGATTGGATTTAGTAAGGTCAAATAAAGGTCAAACGCATTTCTTACAAAATACAAGAAGATCGTACGTTTTTTGGAATTTTAACTAGACAGAAATGGTTAGGAACACTATTCCTCGAAATGGTTTTTCAAATAGCTAGATTGAAAAAAAGTGAACAATCCCAATTGTCATCTGTGGTTTATGAATAGCTGTTCTTTAGCTGTCTCCGTAACGTTAGTTTGTAAGTCTACAGCTGTTAACCCCCAAATAAAATAAAATTCATGTGATGAATTCAGAAGTGATGCGAATATTTCGCCTGTAAAAATTTACTGACTTATATATGAAATTTGGATTTTTCTCATTTTCTTATATCATTTGCTTCTTGCGCGAGATTAAGGATTACCTACCATTTTTAATCAATTAAAAATAAACTAATCATTACTTATAAATCATGTGATTTTTCCGTTATTTACTATGGTCTAGATGTCTGGGATTACCCCAGAGTTAGGACCCGTTGTATATTACCCATAACACAAGCGAACTTGTAATTTGGATATATACAATATGTGTGTTTGTATATCCCCAAATTAACAATACGCAAGTGTCTTAAATCTTTTTTTATAAACTAGTTGAAACAAATTTTAAGTTATATGTATTTTGAATTATCTTCATCAAAACTCAGTTTGTCCGCTTGGACCACACTAATATCCCCATTCCAGTAATCTAAAAAAGCCTTAAATAAATATTAAATCACTCCAAGAGAAAGTTAAATACAATAATGATTAAGCAATCTCAACTTAAGTAATAAAATACGATATTAATTTATAAAGTTTTGAATAAGGTTTACTCTCACACAATATTATTTGGGTAGGGAGGACTCTTAACTTTTAAATGAACCAATAACTCGAAAAGAATAAATTAATAGCGATAAAATAGATAATGGAATACCATTAATCAATTAAAGCAAGTCACATCAATTTATTCGTTAAAAATAGTAACAAATGCATGCGCCACTTGGGTTATTTTCTGACCTAACGCACATATTGTTACAATTACCACGCGCTAAGAACGGTGAGGGTAAATATAGTCATGAAACCTCCACATCGAGATAACCAACTGATATGTCATACGTGCCAAGACGCCTTGCAAGCGTGGCGGGTATACTGTTCGTTCTTTTATATTGGGAGGCCTCTTATTATATTTTTGTTATTAAAGGAATTCAGCAGACAGGCAGACGGCCCACTTGATGGAAGGCTGTTACCATCGCCTATGGACATTTGCAACACCAAAGGTTAAGGGAGACTGGAACCTGGTCACTAACGCCGGAACACAACTCAAGGTTGTTATGGCGACATACACGACAGGCAGTCCAGCCGCAGGAAATTGTATTATTTCTCCGTTCCAAATAAATTGCCAAGAAAAGTCCATTCGAGCATATATATATATATAAGTTTCTTGCCTACAGTGAAGTATATTTATTTAATTATTTAATTAATGATTATTTCAAGGCTGGGTTATATTTTGAGCAAGGTATAAGCGTTGCCGTATACAACGTGGTAACGCGGCCAATGTTTATAAAAACGTTCCCGACTGACGATGGTGACCCATTTACTATTGTCATACAACGGGATAGTGCGGCCAGAATTTTGGGAACATAAAATAATATTTAAAAACAATATATAGTCGGTAGACAAACACACATAGTGTATATCCTCAAATTACACTTGTGTTATGGGTAATATACAACGGACTACTCCGAGGCCGATCTTAGACAACCAGACCATAGCAAATAACAGAGAAAAATCATTTCCGAAATTTACCGAACCCGGAGCCTCTGCGTTGCATTGAAGTAGGTTGGCAAAGGCTTAGCCCGCTCAACCACAGAGGCCAAATATAATGAACTATCAATCAATAAATTAAAATTAAAACTGTTATGAAATGCATTTCAACAGACTCCAGAGACACTTATGTTGGTTGTGCTTTACATAACAGTCTCTAGGGAGCAGAGCAGAGTGATTTCCTTTGACGCTTGCCCCCTGTGACTAGCTCCTAGCTACGACCCTATCTAATACGTATCCTTACTAATGTTACAAATGCGAATGTCAACTTGTTTCTTACCACGTTGTCAGACGTATAAAAAGAACACAGGATTCTTTCAACCAGAAAAAGTAATGTTTCTGAGGGATAGTAAATAAAGCCAAATATTTAGCACCGCACTCGTTTTTTACGCTATCATTCCAACTTATTAACAAATTTCCGACACCTAAAAACAATATTGTTACAACTCTGGTCCCGACAAAAACAAAATCCACCTGCATATCTGAAACAAAGCACATTTATTACCCGTCGGAATTTGAACTAATAACATTGAAACTACTGCAATTCTTTTATGATCGTTGTATAATCAGTCCTGGGCGAGAGAGGGGATTCTCTATACGATATCAAAATGATAATACATATAGATCTCAAAGAAAAATTTATTGCAGTGAGTGTCAACAACAACCAAATAAAATGCACCCGGCTTATACACGTACAAAATGCACACCATACCGCGATGTAACTTTCTAGTGGCGCCATCTAGTTCTAAGTAACAAAATCTACAAACATTCCGCACCCTAAGAACAAATTGACAATTTGTTCTTTATCACACAAAGAAAGTCACAAAAAAATAAACCAAAAAAAAACTACAAATAAAACACAATAATATGAAAATTAAATATTAGAAATAGGCAAAATACAAATTTTAGACGTAGGTCTTTTTATGACAGATGCCTTGGTACGCAGTGATACAACTCGTGTTATACCGTCACTACCCGGATGCTTGGCAATAATCCGTCCCAGCAACCATCGTGAAGGAGGCAAATCCTCTTCCTTTACTAAGACTAACTCCCCTATGTTTGGTTCCGGAGATTGCGAAGCCCACTCGTATCGATGCAAAAATGTGGTTAAATATTCCTGCGACCAACGTCGCCAAAAATTTTGCATCATCCTCTGAGTTAACTGCCATCTACGGAGGCTAGTTATATTTTGTGATTCATAATTTTGCTCCGGCACGGTAAGTAAAGGCTCCCCAACGAGGAAGTGACCAGGAGTGAGAACTTCGAACCCATCTGAATCACCATGTAATCTGTAAAAAGATTCAAGTTATTCATTTGCCCCTTAAATTTTCCCAATTTCTTAATAGTTAAAGTATTTGTCTCTTCAGCAAATTTTCCCGTTTAACATTTCCTCATCTCGTAATCTTCCGCTCGTAAAAATTATTTCTTTTTGCTCGTATTCCTTCTCCATGATAATACACATCTCACATACGAAATCAATCTGATAAGTTTAGTTAAATTTAAATATTTATCCCAAATTATATCTTCATTACTTGCAACCAAATTAACTTTTAATTTCTTCTAAATCTGTATCTAAATCTTTTACTTTATTATACTTAACATCCCTTTCATGCAAAAAATCTGGACCTTCAAACCATAACTTATTACCTATTAATTCTGAGGGTTTAAGACCTCTCGAGGCACAATCAGCAGGATTCGATTTCGATTGCACATGAGCCCACTGATCAGCTTCTAATGTCGTCAAAATTTCAGACACTCGATTTGCTATGAACGTCTGCCAACGACTTGGATGGCTGTTCAGCCATGCAAGCACCACCGTGGAATCAGTCCATGCCTGGATGCATCTTTTGGAGACATTGAGTGTTTCTGCCACTTCAATTAAAAGTTTAGTTGCGAGAACCGCTCCACAAAGCTCCAGTCGCGGAATAGAAATTTTTTGATTGGCGCTACTTTCGTTTTAGCTGTTACAAGCGAAACCATGAACATCTCCGTTCTCATCAACAACTCTGATATAGACAGCCGCAGCGTATGCCAATTTGGAGGCATCGCTGAATCCATGGAGTTCAACAAGGACATTATTTGCACTAGTGTTAAGCCAGCGAGGTATTTGCAACGTTGAAAGCTGAGTAAGTTCCCTGCGATAGGTAAGCCATTCATTTAATATATTGCTTGGAACTGCTTCATCCATGCTACACCTGATAACCACAACTTTTGTATCATCATTTTTGCTAGTATTACTGTAGGTGCAACCCAACCAAGCGGATCAAATAAACGTGCTACGTTGGACAAAATTATTCTTTTTGTTACAGGTTCCTGACCCTGAGGTAGCAACACCGTATATTGGAAGGTGTCCATCATTCTGTTCCAGGCAAGTCCTAACAACTTCATTATATCATCTACTTTGAGTTTTAGTTCTTCATGCATACCTATCCCATCTCTGCTTTCTTGAATTCTATCCAATAGCTGTTTACTGTTGCTCGACCATTTCTGTAGCTTAAACCTCCTTTCTGTAGTAATTCATTCATCTCATTATAAATTGTAATTCCTTGCTCAACTGTATCACAACCTGTTAGTAAGTCATCCATGTAGAAATCATGAATTACTCTTTCAGCTGCCATCGGATACTTCGCCCCTTCATCGATAGCAACTTGCTGTAATGCTTTTACCGCCATATATGGAGCCGACGCAGTACCGAATGTAACCGCAACAATCGATAATCTGCTACTTCGCTTTCAGCATTTTCCTTCCAAAGGATTCGTTGGAAATCTATGTCTTGCTGTGCTACTTTTATCTGCCGATACATCTTTATAATATCTGCCGATAAACAAATTCGGTGTAACCTCCATTTCATTAAGAGATGTCGCAACTCTGGCTGTAATCTTGGACCGACCATCAAAGATCATTGAGCGAAATTCCATCTTCACCTTGCAGGAAGCATCGAAGACTATTCTGACTTGAGTTGTATCCTTGTTAAGCCTAACTACTGCAAAGTGAGGTAAGTATACTGCTTTTGAATTATTTACTTCTTCTTCCGGTACCTTTTCCAAATGTCCCAGTGACAAATATTCTTCCAAAACTTGTGAATATTTTGCTTTCATATCTGAATTCTTTTCTAATTTATTTAGTACAAAATTTAATCTGTTTCCCGCTATTTTCTTACTATTCTTTATTTTCAGATCCGGTTCTTCGTTCTTGAATGGCAATCTAACAACATATCGACCATTCGTGTCTCTGGTAGTCGTCTGACTGAAGAACTCCTCACATCGCTTCTCTTCATCGGTGAGTATATTACCTTTATTTAATTTAGGTTCAGCTTCCAGTTCCCAAAACTTTTTTAACATGTCGTTATCCTCCACACAGGAATGCATAACTACTACATTAACTGTTGGTTGATGTAAAGCTGTAACTCTACCTGACAATATCCAACCCAACGAAGTATTTTGAGCCACCAAGTTATTCTGAGGTCCTTTTCTAACGCCGTCTTGAATAACCTTACTATATACTTCGGCACCTAGCAAAATATCAATTTTGTGAGGTGTGTTATACTGTGGGTCAGCTAATGGTAAGTCGCATACCCACTCAGTAGTTACTATTCTCTTGCTAGGTAGAAGAGTAGTTATAGTCTTTAGAATATAAACATCTACTGACAATTTTACCTTTGCGTCATAAATCGAGCTTAAGATTAAAGTTGTCTTACCTTTAGCTGAAACACTCTTGTTTCCTTCCAAACCTGATATATATCCTTTTACTGGGGACTTCTCAAGACCCAAGTACTGAGCTGTTGCTTCCGTAATAAATGATGCTTGTGCACCTTGATCAAGCAAAGCCCTGATTGTATATTGATCACCCTTGTTATTTTCAGCTCGTACGAGTGCTGTTGCGAGCAGCACCTGACTACGTGCTTCCATCCCACCTGATGAAAAGCACACCACAGGAGCGGAACTAGTTGTTCCTTTCTCAACTACTGATATCGCGCCAACTTCACTCGTTGATGAACCTGTACCTGCCCCACCTAATGATAAACCTGCATTCCCGGAACCACTAGGATGAAGCAACGAATGATGTTTGCGATTGCACACCCTGCACGATATCTTTGATAAACAAAACTTGGCTGGATGTTTATCACCCAAGCAATTAAAACATATTCTATTTTTCTCAACGAAAACACGACGAGCCTGTACCTCTGCGTTGGCAAACTGTTTACAGTTAGCTAAACGATGATTATCGCTACAAAATTTACATACCACATTTGCTACATGAAATGTCTTAGGTTTATGAGTGTAAGACCGATGGTTAAATTTGGCTCCTGAGTCCAGGAATTCTAACGCGCGATATCTACTGGTTATAAATTCCTTAAATTGTGTCATAGTTGGCAAATCTTGTGAAGAGTTGCTAGCTATCTGTAATTCCCATTGTTTTCTGGACTCAGAATCCATCTTTAACGTAAGCATATAAATTACTATAACATCCCAAGTAGAAACATCAACTCCTAAATTAGTTAAAGAACCAAGACATTCTGTAGTTGTATCTATCATTTCTTTTAACAATGTTGGTGATTCTGACGAAATTATTTTCTGATTAAACAACCTTTTTAAAACCGAATATGTTAGAAATCTTTTATTATTATACCTCTCCTCAAGCATTGCCCAACATCTATCATAGTTATCTGAAGATATATTAATGTGCCTTACTAATTGCTCTGCCTCGCCTGAAAGAAGCCCTTTCAAATATTGCATCTTTTGTGCTTTGTCAATATCTGACTTGTGCACAAGAGATACAAACAAATCTCGAAATGTACACCATTGACTATAATCACCAGAAAATTGTGGAATAGTTATTTTAGGTAATTTCACATTATTATAGTTAGAGCAATTAGCATGCTGAGAAGTTTGTGTTACATTTGTTGAAAACGCAGATAACTTGGATTTCAATGCACATTTATATTCTACATAACACTCCTCGGTAACATAAAACTGGTCATCTGTTACATATTTTGTAGTTTGTAGTAACTTGACGTCACTACTACTCACAATATTCGAATGGTTACTCAAATATTGAGCCCACATTGATTCTAACGATTCCAATCTACTTTCAATATAATCTTTCGTCAATCTTTCTTTAGAAGACTTTTTAAAATTCAAAAAACTTTTCTCGATTCGCTTTTGCAAATCGCATTGCAAATGTATCTTAGACTCCATCATAATAAAGAAAAATAAACTAACTTCAAATTTACAATAATAGTTAAATTACAATTCAAAACAATTAAAGTTTCAATGTAAAAAAAATTCTAAGTCCCAAACTACAAGTAAATTTCTTCAAAAATATTCTAAGTGTTTGAAATAACACGACATCAATAAAAAATTGGGCATAGGTTCCCCGTCTGAACCAAATTCTTAAAACTATTCTAAGTCCTAAAATTAACTTTAAAATTTTACAAGTGACAAATCGATAAAATTATTCTAAGTCCAAAAACTAATGAATTTAAAGTTCAAAATTGACTAACTTTTACCACTAATAATATCAAAGTACTTACAGTTTTATTCCACGGAAGACACTCACACTTCACTACTGGATGACGTCAAAACGCACACGCACTTAGCCACTTAATGACGTCAAAATTTACTCGCCCTTAGCCGCTCAATGACGTCACAACGACCACGCACTTGGCTGCTTGATGATGATGTCACGCCTTGGCCGCACCCCCTGCTGCTACCTGATTGGTTGGACCCCTCCTGGTCACAACCCTGCTCCTCCCTCCGACCACTGCCCTCCTGCAGCTATCGGATGGTCTGCTGATCAGTACCCCGCCTGGTACTGAACTTCCCTCTCGCTAGTAAGTTCCAAACGGCTCTTCACCGTATCCCCGGAACCAAGTCCTTAACCACCCAGGACTTATCAAAAACGTTCTTTGATTTAATCCATATCCGACTCAAGCAAGGACCAAAAATTGTATAATCAGTCCTGGGCGAGAGAGGGGATTCTCTATACGATATCAAAATGATAATACATATAGATCTCAAAGAAAAATTTATTGCAGTGAGTGTCAACAACAACCAAATAAAATGCACCCGGCTTATACACGTACAAAATGCACACCATACCGCGATGTAACTTTCTAGTGGCGCCATCTAGTTCTAAGTAACAAAATCTACAAACACATACATCGATACATTCGTTCATCCATTTTTACAAACTTTCGCGTTTATAATATTTTATTTATAGAGATATAGAGATAACTTTCTATTTTTTGTCTATCTATCTAGTCAGTGTTAAGTATTCAGACAAATGATTTATTAGTAATTTGATTGATGACAGAAAAATGAGTTGTAGCATCCTAAAAATTCTTGTTTAAAATAATCACTATCCTACAACTTTTATTTATTTAAAACAAAATTATACGTTTTTCAAACGATACACGGAAAATATTAAGTTTTTGTGAAAAAGCCCTGTAACAAATTAACTTTAATATATTTAGTGAAATTTATTACATTTGTTATTACATAAAATAATTATAAGTTTTTTTTTAAATCAACATTTAATATATTTCAGGTAATAAAGTATTTTATTCTATGTGTGTATGCTATAAATGTTTATCATTAATAAATTTTATTTCTAGATTCAATACATAGGTTGTATATCTATTCTGACCAAATTTAATTTTCCGTCAAAAGTATCCATTTTAATACTTACACCACTTTACCCGGCGATTACTTCACACTCCTACAATCACTAAAATTATCCAATAAAATTGGATTTTGCTCGCTTTAATGCACTTGAAAAGTTAACAATGACAAGTCAATCATTTTCACATTATAAGCATATACAATAGTAGACCCCAGCATTCAACTAAGGACAAATTCCATCCTGAAAATGATGCATTTGTGAAAAATACTAAAATTTTTACATTTAAATATGCGAGCAGGTGTTTTGTTAATTTTTGTAGTTTGGCACTTTTTGATTGATTGTGGGAACATATCTTGTTCAAGACATATTAATCCATTGAAAGCTTACAATGTAAGGAACGAATATTGCATTTTTTAGAGGACGCAATTTTATTTTTGTGGGATCGCCACCTTTGTTCCCCGGCCGCCATCTGGGAAAAAGGGGTGAAAACCTTTTTTCGCGATATCTCGGAAACTATGCGTCTTACCAAACATTTGTAAAGTCATAATTTTTAGCAAATTGTTTTGCTTACAAATATGTTTATACAACTTTTTGCCCTAAATTAAAAATTTAAGAAGTTATAAGCAAAAAAGTTAGAATTTTTTTGTTAATTCCTAACTCTTTTCTTTACCATATAACTTACCAAATTTAACTTATTGAATGTTAAGCAGGTAGAAAAGATCCCCAAGTTTTCCCCACCATCTATGAGGTAGAGTCCGTAGGTGCGTTTTGGATATATTTTAGAAATGGACAGACGGACCCTTTCTAAAATATATCCGTCCTTGTCTTTTCCTTCCAGAATTTTCTAGCTTTTTCTAAAAGTTCTTAAACTAACTAGATGGTTCTACCATCATTCGCCACACTAATATATACAACTAATTACAAAAAAGTTAACAACAGGAAACTCAGAAATGTTGTTAAGATAATAAAATTCAAAGGCATGAATGAACATTCTCAAAGTCAATGATATCGTCTCTATAGACAATAATTGTCTCTTTTGAGATTATCAAATATTTCCTACGGTCAATGTTGCCTCTAAATTGGTACATTCTTTTGTCGATAGTTACCACCCACATTAAAATTGTTTGATCAAAGATTATTATGTTTTGATAATTACAAAAAAAAGATTACATCTAGGGGATATCAGTTTATCAAAATTCTTTGTATCCAAGTTTCAAATATTTAAAGATGGAGTAAGAATGCCTAGAATCAATGTCTCCAGCCCGGTATTTTTTATTCTTCATTCCCACAATAGTCCTACATTGGCCGGGACTTGTTATTGGGTGCATTATTACTAGTCTAGTCGAGAAGTTTATTTTCTGCGAATAATAGTTACCAGTCTCTTAAAAATATGGTTGATGGCTCATTCGATCCGGAATAGCATCTAGAAAAAGTAGTTTTTTGGATTTTTTCTCCCAATAAATATTACTATTGTTATTAACAAAAAAATGAAGATAAAATAAATAGCCGTTCAGCTTTTTGGGAAAATCTCAAAAGTATGAGAGATATCTAAAATATTATAAAAGTTTCTGAAAGAGCAGGAAATTTTAGTAAAAAACTTCTCGTCTCCCGAAATCGTAGCACCAATATTTATAATTTTTATCTAATGTTGAAATTCGGGTTCCGCGCGGCAGTTTCCGACTTGCACGCGCCGCTACTTTAATGAACGCAAGTTTTAAATATATTTTTTTGCAATTAAATATTAATTTAAAAAGTTGAAAAAATTCAGGTATTATCTTAAAACTTCAAAGGAAATGATCCCGCAAGAGTAAAAGTTTTATCATCATCATTTATAAATTTATTGAATTGTTAATTAACCATTTTTATTGGCAGAAAAAATCCAAAAAACTACTTTTTCTATATGCTATTCCGGATCGAATGAGCCATCAACCATATTTTTAAGAGACTGGTAACTATTATTCGCAGAAAATAAACTTCTCGACTAGACTATACATGGTGTAGAGAGTAATAATCGTCGGTCCATGTCCCGCCACATTTACATTAAATTTGTCAAGGGGCCTCTACGAGTTGGCCTTTCCATGACCTACACAAGCCCTCCAAATGTCCGGGCCATTTTTATGGCCCATGATCTTAAAAGACTACTAATAATGTAATAGTACATTTTTTTGGAAAACATATTGAAATTGTAATATAGGAGGGAGATTCGGTTGTTTCAAAACTCTACTGAATCCTCTCTCTGAATCTGATACATTTGTATCAGTTCTAGCTTAACAATACATAGACAACTCGTTATTATGCGCCTAAAACCTCAAGCTATAGTGTGGAAACATGATTTATTAATTAACGTTTGAACAACATTTTAAAATTATAATCATAATACTATTATACACTATTAGCTATTGTTATTAACGTATTAGGTTGATTACGTGATTATTGTAATTTATTTTGCTATTATTCATTAATTAGTTTTTTCTTAAACTTCCTATAAGGCTGCTAAGTTTCTCTACTATTTATTACATGCTAATTTCTGTTTTATTACGTAGCTGGCATAAAGGCAGACAGCGCTTTCTAGGTGGGTACGTAATAGTAAGTAGTTACTGTCGCTTATTGATGTACTAGGATATACCCGCGACGTTGTCTACACTTGACTTGAAATTCTCACGGGATTCTCGGGACGCAAATACCACACAGCAATTGAAAAATAATGTAAGTATCATTTTAATGAAAACTGTGCCGGAATACGCTAAATTTTACGCACCCGAACAACTAAAATTCGGTCCCAGAAACATTTCCGCGAGATTCCCAGGATAAAAAATGTCGCAGAATCGAATTCTATAAATAGCTGTTAATCAGCGAAAACCGCATCGAAATCAACCCAGTAGTTTTGACGTGAATCCCAAACAAACAGACAAATAAAAAAAAGTGTGCGTCTCGGGACGCGCGACAGATGTTATAACTTAAACTAATCTAAGTTGAACTATTTAATATTGAAATTGTTTAACTTGAGAAAAGCTTAGATTATTACTTAAATTTTATGTATTTTAATATGATAATGTAAGGAAAGGTTATTTATTAATAAAATATTTTATTAATTATAAAATATATTTTATTCTTAGTTACAATTCTTGAATTTGTACATTAGAATTTTGTGTATGTACATTATTAGTATCATTATTTAATCTAATTTCAGAAATACAGCTAGCACTGTGAGAAAGGGTAGCCAGACAGACTAGCGCCGTAACGCGTTACGTAACGAAGTGGTTTACCCTCCCATAAGGAGTTATCACTTCAAAAGTCATCGTGTTCTCCATGGTTTATATAGTCTATTCCAGTTGCTTTTTAATAGTGTAGTACAGACCAGGTATGTTTAGAATTTTATAATATATCGAGAAATCATAGGCAAATATGTTCATGCGATTTATGTCGTAGTGTAAACAAAAGTCTTGGTGATAATTACTTTACAATTATCGTATGACGATTTTTAGTTTTTTGGTGGAATGTAAACATGTCAAGGCTGTTATTTTCCACAGAGTATCGCCTACAAAAATAGTTTTGAGCTATTGTATAGCTTTTATCGCGGGCTTTGAGCGCGGCGACCCAATTAAGAAATTCCGTAACGAAAATAAACCTAACACCTCCTACTCTGCGTACCATGCGCGGTGACGGGGGCCTGAGGCGGGCGCGGCGAGCTGAGGCGTGCGGTGGCCATAGTGACCCGCGAGCTCTCATAGCGGCTCGAGGTATATCAGGTATTGCAAATTATAGACGACGAGCTGCTCCGAGATCGGACGAATACGTAAGCAGCTGTTTGTGAGAAAGTATATAGGTGTATAGGTATCTATCATATTTTTATAATGCCACACTCACCGCATGCGCGCCCCGTAAGTATACATGTAGGTATATATGTATACATATGTGATTTGTTTTCTTATCGCTCACCACACTCAAAAAGTGTAATTTGAATTAATATCAAAGAAAAAAAATATAGCATAAATAAATAATTATAATTGCATAAGTTGATAAAAAATTATATGCAATAGCTTTACTGCGGCAATCCCCGAGTGCCACAAGGAGTTTTTTATATATATTTTTTATTCCAGGAATGCAGCAGAGGCAGACGGCCCACTTGATGGAAAGCGGTTAGCATCGCCTATGGACAGTTGCGACACCAAAGGTGCTACAAATGCGCTGCTGCTCTCTTAAGGAAGACTGGAACCTAGTCACTAACGCCGGAACACAACTCAAGGTTGTTATGGCGACATACTTTAGACCAGGGGTGGTAGCCTTCCAGTCGGGCAAATGCCCTACCAACTGGCTGTGGGTTGTTCTGTCGCCTCTTACGACAGGCCACCCGGCCGCAAGAAATTGTATTCTTTCTCCGTTCCTACAGGGCCTCTCGTCCCTAAACGTTAAATAAATTGTTTCCATGGAAATGGCCCTTAAATATTTTAACAACTTAGTATCTACTGTTGGAGTCGGTATGTTGGTATGACATTTATTCACACAAAAACAATTACGTTAATTATGATGAGGCATATATCGATAATTACTGGGACAATGTGGGAGCAACCGTTACGCGTGAGTAAATTGACCATGATTTCGATTTTTGTAGGCATATTTCTTATTTTGTTTCTTCTGACGCTACCACGACTGACTTCTATAAGTCGTGGTAGCGTAATAGTTAGCGCACGCGTCCTAAACTCAAAGTGTCCGGGTTCGATCCTGGCCGGAACGCATGCACCACTTAGATTTCTGATCTAATGTGCATATTGTTACAATTACCACGTGCTAAGAACGGTAAAGGTAAACATCGTGATGCAACCTACACATCGAGATAATCGATGTTGACACATCTTGTCAGGTTTGACAACCTGCCTCCTTTTTTAAATCGGTTAATGAATGGCGGTTTGGAAAAAATATTCGAAACATTTATTATTCTACGTTAAACGTTATTTATTATATTGTCAGGTGAAGATTTTTTATTAGCCGTTATTTAACTGTGCGAGACTCGCTAGCAAGAACTACATATACTTCGTATATATTTAATTACTATTTAAAAGCAAATTGTTCTAAAACTTAAATTTCAAACCTTGAAGATGACAAGACTACAGGTTCTGCGAAGATAAACAAGAACAGTGTGTTCAAAATAATAAAAAATAGTTGAACAGTCCTGCATTACAGTTGTATCGTGACCACCCTTACCTATTATTTATTAACTTGCAACTAGAGAATGTAATTTTACTCGTGTTACGGGACCACCTCGCTGCTAAAAGTTATTGAATTCTACACACTGCAAACGTGTTATTAATTGAATTAAAATTGGGTTTTGATGACATTATGAAGTTTTTCAATTACTAAAATTAGCAAATTAAGGTAGATTAATTTTATAGATTACGTGCATTTATCTATCAAACGATCATATCGAATAAAGCATTTAACTTCTCTGTTAAGATATGGTATTTATGATGAAGTATGGTTGTTTAAAAAAAAAATAGCAAGTCGAAGGGGCAGTGGGCCGGTTACGTCTGCCACAGGACCGATGGCCGATGGAGCAGACGAGTCCTGGAGTGGAGACCGTCTTTCGGTAAACGTAGTGTCGGACGCCCTTCAGCCCGATGGGCCGACGATCTGTGCAAGGTTGCCGGTAGGCGCTGGATAAAGAAATCAGAGGACAGGGATGAGTGGCGCCGTCTTGGGGAGGCCTACGTCTAGCAGTGGACTGCGGATGGCTGAAGACGAAGAAAAATGGTGCTTTTATGCACTCCCAGTGCTTATTTTATTATTATCAATGCCCTGGTTGAGATTTTTATAGCACCCCCAAAAAAGAAAAGAAACGTAAATATTTGTTATAGACTTGCGGAAAAATGTAGGGGTTGACAAAAGTTGTGTGGTGTGTCCCTGGGGGCTATCCCGTACGGTAGGGTCAGGCAGCACTGGCGAGAGCCCATACCTAAATCGTTAGACTCGACCGCTTAAGAACAAAATAAGACGACGAGTAGTTACTGTTGTACTCTCTATACATTTGTTACTTAATTAATTTTGTATATTTTTTGTTGTATTTGCACAAATTAATATTGTGTCACAATTGAAAAATTATATACATTGAATTTTATAGTTTTTTAAACTAAACTTAACAAAATACCTAAATATATTTATGTTGGTATTCTTCTAGTGTACTTTAGTCTTGGGATCAGGACTCTTCAGTTATGCACAATAATTATTTAATTATCGTTTATTATAATGTATAATGTTATAATTACACGTTTAATTTATAATATAGTAGATGACGAGACGGGCGTGAGTAAGCGACTGGCCTGCTTCGACTTAACCCCGCGTCGATTCCTATTTCTCTGATTCAGCAATTCCAGCCGCTACCGCTCCGTTGGCTCAGCGACCCAAAGTGGGTCTTGGCCTCTGAAACGAGAGCATGCCACTTTTCTCTGTTCTGTGAGGTTTTTTGCCAATTATTGGATCCTAGCTATGACAAGTCAGCCTTCCAGCTATTTGGGAAGGCCAACCGGACGCGACCCTACCATCTCCCATCCGTTCTACGTAACCGACCCAGCGGAGGCAGTGACCTAAATATAAACATAAATTAGTAAAATATAAAGTTATAGATTACGTTGTAAGTACATCTTTGCTAGCGGGAAGCATGCCCGGAAGACTGGCTACATTGCCACGCTGTATGGCAATACCGATTCTCTGGACAAAATATGAGCCAGGCTCCTTTAATTAAACTTAAGACATATATGCAGTAATCTTAACTGCAACGTGATGATATTTTAATACATATGCATTACAGTACAGGGATTGAATAGGATATATATATCCTATTCAATCCCTGTACTCCCCCATATTTAAAGGAACTTTTTAGTTTCCTCTATCAATCTCCTTTCTGTCATTTGCGCTCAAATGAAAATCTTCTGCTAACGATACATAAAAAAACACTTCGTTCTTTGTAGGAACTCTTTTGCCGTACAGGCTGTTCGCCGTGGAACTCCCTACCCTTGAAAATCAGACAAGCTACATCCATTGGTACATTCAAAGACTTGACTACTGACCATTATTTGTCCATTAAATAAAATTTGTTGCAATAAAGGGAATTCTATTATTATTCGAATGTAAGTATATGTAATTTTATTTATATTATTTTAATCTATTTGATTATGTATGTCTTTATTTGTTTATTATTGTAATTATTTTGTTTTTTATGTCTGTTTTTTGTGTCTCCTTGGACACCGGATACCTGGAAGAGATCGCTATATATATATATATATATATATATATATATATATATATATATATATATATATATGTATATATATATACATATATATATATATATGTATATATATATATACATATATATATATATATATATATATATATATATATAACGTCGCCTATTGTTCTAATGGAAATGTGTTTATATTAAATATCTAGGTTCAAGTTATGGTGGACAGTAAGGAGTTTTCATTCATTCGCATTATGAACATGTTCATAGATGCTCCAAAGGTTTTTTCTGTTTTCTGAATTGATAGATTTTGGCAGGTAAATGGACTCTACTCAGATTTAACCTTGCTTATTATGTAGCAATCAATTATTCCATATATGTGAAGTATCAAAAAATAATGGCATATAATTTAACAATACTCCACTAAAATATTTTAACTAAGATTATGAAATCATAAAGGTATACCGACAATCTGGAATCATTTGTACACTAAATATACTTAACGAGTGATGTGACTCATAATCGGGTTTTATTATCGATAAAAATCCGGATCAAATGAAGTATTCAGCGCGGTGTAAAGTGCCAGCCGTGTTGACAGACGACGCAATCAATAAATCACTCGGCACAACAAAGAACTATTCAATGTGTGTTGATTGTGCCTCTTGGGAACGCTTTTTACTAACCGCCAGTGATGTCACCTTATCTATATCGATAGTAATTTGAATAACTTATCGAAACTTATCAAAAGTCAATCTTTTTTTGCTCGAAACATGACAATTATTTTATTATACATATTTATTAACAACAAAAAATATTTAACCAGATTTTAACTTTTATTTGATATGTATTTTGATAAAGCTTTTTAACATCGATTGAGTTTAGATTTTACGCAATGACAAATTTTAACCGATAGTAAGGCCAATGAAAGAAGAAAGAAGAAGAAAGGAAAATTATTTTTTAGGACAAGATACAAAAAGTGAAACATAATAATAATAGATCTAACATTAAATTGTATTATTCTAAAAAGGCTTTTGCTCCAGATTCAGCACTTCTATGCAGCCTATCGAAAGCTACCCCTGAAGGCAGCAGAACAATGTTGCTGAGTAGCGAGCTACACCGAGGCTTGTCTACAACTACTTCTTGACGACATCCATGAAATGAACCGATGAACGGTTGGTAAAATACAGGAGCCGACCAAAAGCATAGTTTAACCTACCGACAGGTAGGTAACATATAGAACATACTATAAATTATTTAGATGATTTTGATAAGAAAGTAACTCTGTTAATTAACATTCTTTTAAACAGTTTTAAAAACACATTATTTATTTAGTTATTATTTACTATCTGGCGGCAATTTTTTTGTTATATGATATATTTACAAAGCCAATGTTTTTTTATTATTATTTTACATTAAAGTTTAGTAAGATTATTAGAGTATTAAAGTAATTTTGAGGTTATAAAAAACGCAGATCGTTAGCGCTCGCGTTTACGTCAACCGTGTAGAATAGATACGACCGCGTACTACATTCACTACTGAGCAAGCTTTTCCGTTAAGGAGGCGATATGGAAGAGCTGACAACGTTCGTATATACATAAATTTACAGATTAGCGGGATTGCAACAAGTTAGCGCACATATCGTTGGTGCCGTCTTTACGAGCATCTTAGCTTTCGTCGTATGAATAAAAACATTTAAAGAATAACTTATAAATAATTAATGTAACTTCCTTGATCGACACTACGGTCTGCATCACTAACAAACAGTTTTTAAGTCTCATTGGTGGTCCGGCTTTGCTTTGATCGTTTTTGCCGAATCACGGCACGCGATTCAAATACGACGATGATATGCCTCTTGTATCGATACATCGATAATTTTATGACATAATTTTTTCTTACATCCTTAATTTCATAGCAATAAGGTTGTATTTTGGCTGATGTATATTTATTAAGGTTTGTTTGTCGATGTTTCTAGGAGATAAATCGGTGTCTATTAAACTGTTATTATACGTTCATTGATGGGAGGTTAATAAAATATTGTTGGGTCATTCACTTTCGGTTGGTGTGTGGCAATTTTAGTCATCATGAAATAATAAAGAATAAAAAAGGTATGATAGAATACTATGATTCTATATTAATTTGTAATTGTATATTAATTTGTATGGCGTTTAAATTGAGCGCGTGGCTTTCGTGATCTAGTTATCGAGACTACTTTTTTTATTTCTTATTGCAGGAGTTCAGCAGTCAGGCAGACGACCCACTCAAAGGAAAGCAAGCCATCCAGTCCGACAAATGCACTACCACCTTGCTGTGGGTTCTTTTGTCACCTCCTACGACAGGCCGCCCGGCCGCAGGAAATTTTATTCATTCTCCGTTCCTGCACGGACTTCTTATACATATAACTCATCGCTACATATGCGTGAAACGGTCAATAACTATAACATTATCCGAGATGAAGCAGTAAAATAATTATTTTTAAAAAGAACTATAGCACCATTCCATAGATGTAAGTATGAAAGAAAGAAAGAAAGAAAAAAAATATTTATTTTCAATATCGACACACAACACAAAACAATACTAAGATATTAAATTACACAGATAAAGAAATTGTATGCCGCATACTGAAAATGAGTTTGGCACTCAGCATTTTGCCGTGCCGAGCCTAGGCCGGACACAGCGCTGATTTTCAGTGCCCACCTCTCCAATCACACATATGGCATGCGACCCGTATCAAACATTAAATATTAAACAACATAACATGACAAAAATAACAGCTACAAACCGTAATAATTGTAAGCTACCCAATGTAACAAGAAATGCAACCAGACTTGCATTCAATGTTGCATTCAATTTTGACTGAAATTTTGATAGTTCCTTTATAAGGTAAGTACAAATACTCGACTTTATATGCTACTAGTAAGTTAATACCTCAGTAGACTACGATTCAAATGACGTATATTGAGTCAACTGTAATATATCAAAAACAAGCGGCCCCGACAGACGTTGGCTTGCTTTAAAAAAATAAAAATCTAGTACCCGATCCCAGCGCCACCTACCGGTTCTAATTGCGATTCTAAACCATCCGGGAACCCACTCAAACGCACAAAAACAAAATCACCAAAATCGCTCCAGGTGATTAAGAGGATTCTAGAACCCGATCTCAGCGCCACCTACCGGTTCCAACGGGATAAAAAGTATCCTATGTCCGTCTCCTGGTTCTAAGCTACCTCCCCACCAATTTCCAGCCAAATAGTTACCTACAGCCGTTCTTGAGTTATAAATAGTGTAACTAACACGACTTTCTTTTATATATTATATTATGTAATAAATTAGGTTTGCCACTAATCTAGCACTAAAACAAAAAGTAGTAATTTAGCTTTGATTGACTTTCTCTTGTAAAATTAGAATTTTGCAGTTGACTGACTATACGTGGGAGTCGTCATAAGTACTTCTTATCTATACACATTACATTAATACTATAATAAAAATATAACAGATGTTTCCGTGTGTATTTTATATTTTCAATTCAATGTAAATAAGTATTACTTTTTTGTAATTATTAGTATTATTAGTCACGCACTAGAAACTTTAAAAGTCGTTAATAATATATTTTTTATCTTGGAAGTTAGAATAAATTAATTGATGTATTATTAGCCAGTAGTTCTCGATGTAGACAAATTTAAATAAATCGCCAAAGTGCGTGTCAGAACAAATACAAAGAATTCCGTAGAGGCGACTAATGTTCAATGTTTTCCTCTTTGGATACCGGACTCATAGAAGCGCGTTCACAAAAAGTGTTCAGGATGAAAATTATTCTACATTCATGTAATATGTTGCTTGAATGGGCCTGAGTATCTGAGATCCACCCCCGACTATAGTAGAACTATTTTTTCCGTGCAGTTTGGGTCATAAATGAAACTCGGCCTCAGCCCAGCTAGGGCAGCGAGCATGTTGCGCACGCCGCAACGCCATTATCGATAAAAACTCATTCTTATCAAAGAAAGATTATCATTCTTATAAAAAGCATTATTATCTTTTTTGCTGTTAATTTTAAATTTACATTTATAAGTATTTATATTTATTTTTAATATAACTTGTTACATTCTAAACTTTTGTACCTATAGTTTTTTAATACATAGATAGCTAATTAATAATTTATTTTAAATCATTATTATTATTATTATTTTAATAAATACGTTGTTTTATCTGTTTTTTTCTTTCATTTATATCACTAACCCACAAAATGGCAAAACTAACACTATAAATAACGCTTATCGACAACAATAATGCGTATCACTATGCCTGCCCATAAGGCCCGTGAGTGGAAGAGAGAGCGAAATACTCGCTTCACCGCTCCGATTATTTATAACCCAAACTTACGTTTGGGTTATAAATAGTGCGTTGTAAAATAGTGCGTGTATCTTACGCATAATTACTAACTAACTATCTGGGGAGCGGCAATATCATGGCACCAGTTCTCATTGGGCATGCTAGTGCCATATCGGCCCGATATGGCTAAACCCACACTAGGTCGTGAATTATCCCCCCAAGGTTCTACCTTTGGCGGCTTAGACCTCAAATGGATTTCAACTGGTAAAAAAAGACATTAATAATAGGAGAACAAAGACATCACATTGTAAATTTAACGCCATATTTTTGTATTAACTATCGTGTCATATTTCCAGGCTATGATTTAAACCCGCGTCCTTGAAATGAGAAGCCTTGGTCACTAGCCACAACAATTTACACATATTTATTTAAGTATATTGCTGACATCATAATGGGCAGAGCACATTAGTCGGGCGAGCGCCCCGCGGCGTTAAAATTGCCGCACAATTGGTCTCCCGCGGTCAGAAATCACTAACGCATTCACTTTATTACACGAAATATACAGTGGGGCAATTTGCGAGAATATTACCGTCAATTTTTGTGATAATTATGCCTAAAATACGAATATTTCAACTGTAATTGAAAGCATTAAACGTTAATTTCCGTAACTAGCGTGTTTTCCAATTTGTATAATTAAGTGGCGAAAAACATTTGTGTTGTATAAATATGTACAAAATAAGGTAGTTTTTTTATTCCTGTAGTAAAACTGTTAGGCTGACAGCCTATCTGACAGAAAGTGGTTACTGTCGCCTATAGACATTTGCAACACCAGAGGTGTAGACAGTTTCAAAGGCGGAAATTAATAATTATATTATCTTGAATGGATGACGTATACATAGTAAATAATTATTGAAATAATGTAGTAATTTAAGTATGAAAAACAACGAAGAAAAATATAGTACTTTTTATAAAGTGAAACATGTACGAAATGCCACGAAAACTTGTAAGGAAATCAGCTTCTGCCTCCACGATTTGTGTGTGTGTGAATATTATAGGGTCTAAAGTAGCCGCTTTGGCAGATTTATATAACGAACATGACAAGTATCTAATGGAACTATATCTTGACACGTGTCAAATTCACCAAGTGATTCTTCGAAGTTGATCGCTTTAGGCTTTCTGTCTACCTAATATCTTTGACCGATATTAGATGATTTATTTATCTCTTTAATTTGAACAAAGCAACCAATGTCATTGTACCCTGTCAGCCAGTCACCTTTCAACCAAATTAATTCAGTTTCATTCGTAGCTATTTAAAACAATAATAAAAACATTTTCAAATAACAAGAGGTAATACAAACACGATAACTAAACGAACAATTGAATGTTTTTCATTATTTTTCAATCCATATACATTCGCCGCCGCAAAGGCTGGAAATCGTAAAAATTCCATACATTCCCACTTACGAGGCACTTTGAACCAATATTCCAAAAAGGCCAAACTATTTGCACAAGCAAATGAAGCTGTAACAATGGACCCATTAACTGTAACTCATAACGTCATAACTGGTCTTCTATAATTTGCCAAAATCGTCTTTATTATCTGTACACTGGTTTTGATTTGCTTTGATAATGTATTCAAGAAAAGTCCTTTGGAACGTATGTATCAATTTGCATATATCCATCTCTACGGTCTTGTGAGAGAATACTTATAGTTTAGTATATTGTATAACCTACTTGTACTATTCATATATTATAGAAAATAATATATGGGTAGAAGACGTAATAGCTTAGTGGTTAATGGAACCGCTTCTTATTTTATCGTGAGTTCGAATCTTGTGCAAAGAGTATGCATTACTATAATTATTAATTAATACAATAGATATTAGAAACCAAACTATCGCCTTCGGATAACCATGATAGGTATAACCTCCGTGAATTGTGAAAAACCCCAAGCAGCTGTAAGAAAATATAAAAAAGTAAGTAACAGGTGTAAGTAGTTAGATATAAGTTGACAGTATATAAAATTAGTGAAAGAATATAAAACAGAAAAAACTGTAATGAAATACATAAAATAGATAAAAGTAAAATGTATATAAAATTTTGTAATAGCAAATAAGAGGAAATATGTATGATTAAAAAAGGAAAGATAAAAAATATCATACCCGAGTAAAAAAGAAACTAAAAAATAAGACACGAAAAGAAAAGTGTCTGTCTTGAAACATGATGGAGGAGTTGGCGATTAAATAAAAAAAATCTCCGTGAATTCCATTAGGAATAGTTATGTCCATGCCCTCGGGGTGCCCCAGCTGAAAGATAATTAAATCCAAAAATAGGCCTTGTCTAAAAATAGGTGCCATTAGGTCGAGCTCGCGGTACTCTGCGGGCTGGACCTAATTGGTGAAGGGGTGTTCAGAACACCCTAAGTCCGTTAGTCAAGCGTTGGTGCATCATAGATTTAGTATCTCGTAACTGACTCCCGTAGCGCACCGTAGAAGCGCGTAGGAGAGAGGCGCAGGTTAAGTTTAGTGGGTTGTCTGACTGCGAACCTCCCCGTGGCCTTCGCTCGGAGATCATTTAGGGATACAGATGTTCAGTCCCACACTCCCCTTGGTGTCCTCCCTCAGGCCCGAGGATAGTGTTCATAGACATTCCCCCTGCGTCATTAACTAAGAAAGGGTGCCATTAGGTGATTACTGGTCAGTTCCTATGTCTTATTATTCATTTACTTTACCATCGGTTGAATTTTAATATACATGGAGCTTATGTCAAATTTTAACCGATAGTAAGGTAAATGAACGGTCGATAAGATATAGTAACGGGCTATGAATCGAACCACCACCTTAAAGGCCACTTACACGGAAAGAGTTTATCGCACGTCTCGGGGGAAGTAATCGTATACTATTTTCGTAAGCGATACTCTATAGACAATAATCGCATTGACATGTTTACATGCAACCAAAAAACAAAAACTCGCCTACGAGCATACGATAATTGTAAGGTAATCATCGTCAAGAGTTTTACTTATCTACAATTTCTCGATTTGTCTAAGCAAGAACTCATATGACAATTTTTCAAGTTCATGAGAGTAACGTAAAAATTAGTTTGAAAAGATTTGAATGCGAGAATCGCCTTGCGAGCTCGGTGATTAGCACGGTTTTTGTTTACACAGAGACGACAATATTTAGTGGCAGGCGATTATCGCCCTTCCAGGTACCATATTGTTACATGCCGACAAAAAGTGAATGTACACCTGCCTGTCATAAACCTGGTTTATTTCCTTTCCCGCATTTGGAATTCTTTTGTTTACTTTGTGTTTAAAAAATGTAATTTAGAAAAATTTAGACATTCTATTGTTATTGTTCTTGTTTTATGGCAGTCATTAGGCAAGTGTGTCGAACTGATTCTTAGAAATCCGATATATGCGGACTGGCAGCCATATTGTATCGGTGCAGCAATGGCCCAAGGAGGAGATCGGCAGTCACGCGAGAATTACGATACGAGCAAGACGTACCTTTGATAAGCAATATAGTGACGGACTTTGCGCGTGTTAATGAATCGTGCAGTTTGTCCTGGTTACGTCCAGTTATATTTGTACCTGTGTTATACATATTTGTATAGTTCTAATAAACTTTACAGTAATTCCAATGGCATTTTAATGTCCCAAGACCCACGCTCATAACAATATTGTATGTTCAGTTAAATGATATTAAAAAAACTGGCTTTCGTAACTTTGAGGCAAGAAGACACTCGCATCATGTAAATGGCCCTATACTTAAGTACTTACTCATACATGAATATTCATGAATTAATATTCTATTATGTACAAAATATATACAAAGTGTTTATAACATAAATTATTCCCGTTTAACTTTCAGGAGTTCGCAGCGGGGCCCATCTCGTTGAATGGCCGCCCAAAGTACTTAATAGGGCGATAATTGCGGGGCTATCATCCACCCTCCTTTTGGTGGGGGTTAGAGGGTGGGGGTTAAATATATATTGTGGTATATGATCGCGCATAGCTTCAAAATGGACTTCATAATAGACTAGCTGTTACCCGCGACTTCGTTGCGATTATTTTTTTCCTTCTTGATGAAATACAAACGCAATTGTGAATTTGAAACATGTGAATTTTTATATCTCTAACTTGAGAAATTATGACTCAGCCACACAAGTTTAGATCGCCTTATATTCTAATAGACGGTTCATACAAGTCTTTCAAATTGAATGAATCAACCAGTGACTCATATAAACATAAAATTGAATCATTCGACGGCATTGAATACCTTGCAAATTGATTCAATTCGGTTGTTACGTCCAATATCATCATTAGATACTGTCTCTAGCTTACCATAAATAATCTTGCCAAATTTAATTATGACTACTTATGAAAAGGTAACTGACCAATAGAAGTACTTTTGCATTCGCAGAATTTGCTCTGCCTGCGTAAAATGTGAAATTCAGCAATGTTTTTGGATAAATGTGGCGTGTAACAGGTCTTTTCCCTAAAAGTATGGAGGGTAGAGGTAAGGAGGACCATCTAGTATTTGGGATCAGTTGAAAAAGTGTCCACCTGTAAACAGCAAATTATAGTTCGAAAACTCGTCAAAATAGCGCTAGTATAGGAAAAGGAAATGATATGAATTTAGCAGTTATAAACGAAGTGAAGTGGGTTGAAAAATTTAAAAATTATAATTTGGAAAATATTGATACTTTATCGTATTGAGATTTATGTATATAAATTTTTGACCAATTCAATTTTTGGAACCCAATTTAATAATTAAGATAACTAACTAAATTATCTGAAAATTCCACTATGAGGAAACATGCAATAGTTGCATTTTCGTAAAATGCGCGGTGACAAAGAGGAAGTCTTTCTTTCCTTCTTTAATCTAGTATCCTACTCTAATTATTTGTGGCGCTATTTTTAAATACTTTCCACTTGCTATTATGGAGCCATCTTAGTTTGCTGCCCTTCAGTGGACACTTTTAAAATACTGTGATGGTTCTCCTTACTTCTACCCTCCATACTTAAAAGCAGAAGCCTATAGTTTAATTGTTAGACATTTAACTAAACAAAATATCAATTTCAAATTCCTTCAAAAAGTCTATCGAATTCATATAAAGTAATTATAGAATAAAGAAAAAGTTACATTTTTCAACGTTAATAAAACCTTGCACAACGTTAAGCTTTTTTATAAAAAAAATATTACCAAGCAGTAAACTCCATTTTGAAAATGGAATTTCAAAACAAAATGGTGCGTTCACCGCAAAACACCGTCTCGAAGCTTTCTCTTGTATTGTTAAAATTCATTAGAAACTTGTGCGGGGCGGAGATTGCTTAATTTTCTTTAATATTAACTTGTACAGACCCTTTTTAATTAATATCGACAAAATAGTCGAGGAGACCGCCAGTTGTTTGCTGATAAAATAGGATAGGGATGCGAACAGATGCTATCTATAAAGCATCGATCTTATTCCTATTGAGTTAGAATAAGTTGTTGTAATGTAATATTCTTTACGGTTCGCAAAACCTACAATCTAACTGTAACTCAAAATAATTAGGACCGAGTGAGTGTATCTTTTTATTTATTGTTTGAGCTTGAGCTTGCTTAGCATACGGGTAGACGGACCACTTGATGGAAAGTGGTTACGATAGTTATTTGTTACGCCATAGGCGTTATAAATGTGCTGCTGCTCTTTTAAGGGAGACTGGAACCTGGCCACTAATGTCGGAATACAACTCAAGTTGCTATTGCGGAATACTCTAGATACCCTACCATCTGGCTGTGGGTTCTTTTGTCGCCTCTTACGACAGAGCGTGCGGCTGAAGGAAATTGTGTTATTTTTCTATCCCTGCATGGATAGAGTAATAAATGTGTCATTTTACTTAACTTAATAAATGACATTTGTAATTAGTTTTATATCCATGATTTAAATATTCAAGTAATACTTAAGATATCTTAAAGTTGTTTACAGTTCCCGAATTAATTCACAAACAGTTAGTTATAGGTATTGTTTTTGTTATATCTAAATATTGTTACTTGAATATATTAGTTAATTAGCTTCTGCCCGCGACTTCGTTCGCTTGGAATAGTTTCAAAAAAAGTTAAAAAAACCGCTATTTTGAACCATTCTTCATTGGTGCTTCGCTCCCATTGCTCTTAGCGTGATGGTTTATAGCCTATTTCATTCCTCAATAAATGGGCCATCTAACACTAAAACAAATTTTCAAATAAGACCAGTAGTTCCTAAGATTAGCCCGTCCAAGTAAACAAATAAAGAAACAAACTTATCAGCCATATGTATTACATATATACGATAAAACTCTTACCGACACCACGTTCTGTCAAAATCTCCGCTTCTATTATGTTACGTTGCAGAGAAATTACTTTTAGTCTGTTATAAGTTGTAGAAGTAATAAAAGCTTTTTTAACTATTCCACGGGAACTCTTAAATTTTTCGAGATCAAAAGTATCCTATATATTGACCAGGGATATAAGCTATCACCATACAAAATTGAGTGCTAGCCAAGACAAGTGAAACGAGCCCAAACACGACGGGTCTATTGGGTTTAGTACAGGAGTTCCTATGACCACCTTCCAACTCCATCATTTGATCAGGTCCATGGTAGCATATTATTGTATTGTCAAGCGATACCTATACATTTGCTAAAAAAAACATCAGCTCAATCGGGAACCGGGAAGTTGGTCAAATTTATTCTGCAAGATTCCACTCGAACTTACATACATATATTACGTAGGTACATTTATAGCAAGTTAAATAAATGCTTGTAAAATGGCAGAATTTGGGTAGTATTAATTACTATACGTGTCTTTGTCACCTTTTAGAAAAGTAATTACTTTTTTAATAGTTCCACTCATAATGAGCCTCTAAATTGATGCATAAATTAAAACTGTAGATAGCGGCTCTTAAGATGTATTTACTCCATTTGACTGGAAAAAGCTTTTATTTTAATTATTCAATTATTTATTGAAACTACCGGAAAACATGACTTGCGTCATATCATAATATTATTCAAGTATTATTTGTACGATGCCGTGTCTGTACATTAAAAATATGTAAAAACACGTGGTTTGTAGGCTTTACGATTCATGTAATAAAAACGAAATTGCTACTGGAAATGGAACCGCCGACAAACCGCCACCTTGTTACAACTGCGTCACCGCCGCATCGCCACCGAACTACTGTATAGTCCTCCTTGACGTATCCTTCAACGGCGAAATTTGTCAAGTCCGGCTGTGCGAGCGCAGGTGGCTAGCGAAACCAAATTCGGTTTTAAAAGTTCTTCTGCAAAGAGCGCAATACAGCCGTCCTGATGAGTCGTGTATAGTTGCAGGAGGTTTTAGGGCAGTTCTATTTGATAGAGACACACAGCGGAGAACTGACGAGCAACGCCTTTGCTCGTCAGTTCTACGCTGTGGCGGTGGGGAGGAAATGCATTAAAATCAGTCCAGATTTTCAAAAATAAAAATCCCGGAAATACTAAAAAAGTTTCAAATATCCAGGTAATTGAATTATAAAATTCATCTATATAGACCTAGTATTGTTCAAGAAAAATAATTATGACATCAATAGTAATATAATAAATATTCCATATTTTCTCCCCGAAATATAAATTAAATTGGCAGACTAACACAAAAAAATTGCATTATAAAAAAAATAACATTCCTTGCTTCTTCTATAAATAAACTCCAAGGACCGCTTGCATAAGGTTGGTTAAATTTATTTAAGAAACAAAAAACGTATTTAACACCCTTAAATACAATTAGCATCTTGCACAACGCAAAATTTTCCGTTAAATGTGTTTAAAGAACTGTCAATACGATTAGTGTAAAATGTAAATACATTTTACACAAAACGTATTGACAGTTCTTTAAACATATTGTGGCGAATGATGGTGGAACCATTAAGTTAGTTTAAGAACTTTTAGAAAAAGCTAGAACATTCTGGAAGGAAAAGACAAGGAAAATATATCCATTTTAGAAAGGGATAGACGATGAACGAAAGACAGGGATAGATAGATGTTAGAAAGGGATAGATGCATAAACAAAAGTTCCCGAACAGTAGGTTCGAGTTGAGTTGAGTTCAAGATGGCGAAGCGACAAGTGCGATACTTAGGACTTGGAAGAGAAGGTTAATAGAAGACAGTGACGAGTTAAGCGGAGAATTTAGTGATAAGTTTAGTGGACAGTTAAGTGAAGGAGGTGTGTAGCGTTATTCGAGGGCAGAACCAGAAGCGAGCTACACGCGGTAAAATCGGAAGTGAGCACTGCAGTAGCAGGAGGTGGTCTACGCAATTTCGGTGACCGAATTGTGAGCGAGACACCTTATCATCGGGACTGTGCATTGGTGGTCGTGCGCAAAGCGACAACCCTGCAGAGAGGTATAACGTGCGGCTGTGTAAGTCAATAAAAGCTTTTAGACAAACACTGGTGTTTTCTTCCAATCCATAATTGCGTATCCCGCTCGCACTAACAATATTTAGCGGTTAGGTAGTTTAATATTAACCAATTTTATTTAAAGGCGATCGTTGTGCAAGCGGCCCTAAGTGCGCAAAGTTCCATAGTCCTCCATCCGCGCAATTTTCGTAAAAAGGGGTATAAAGTTTTAGCTTCACGTATTAATATATGTTTTTTTTTTAAATTTCAAAATGTGTTCGAGGAAAGCCACATGTTAGTCTCTAGTGCGCTGATAAACCGCGATCCCTGTTATCACTCACGTATTTAAATTCTTTATCGCTACGTATATTTCACAACACGCCTATTAGCATGTAAAACCGCATTAGCGACTGCTAATAACTCGGGAGTCAGTAAAAATTAAATATTTATCGACACGCACGTCTGCCATCACTGCGTTATTAATTTCAAAATTGTTTTAAATAAGTATGACGTCGCTTGTTAGCCCGGGTCCAAAATGAACTCATTAAAACTATAAAAGCGGCGGTAATTAAGGCCGCACCGTCTCCCCTTTTTGTCCCCTTCCAGGGTATTACGCCCCTTTCCGGGCCAGAGGGGGTTGGGCTTACTCCCCACATTCTCCCTTTTAGGAACAATGATTATAGTGTAACTAGAACAGCTACTGATTGCTAAAAATGTAAAGACATACAAAATTCGTCGGTGTTAGTGTAGGACCATGTACCTACATCTTTTGGTGACATTATTCTTCGCGTCATGATTGTTACATCGGTAATACATGTATTTAGGGTGAATTTTTCGAAAGAGCTAAATCCTAAAGTATAGATACGAAATTGCGTAAAACACTCAAAAGAGTTTCGGGGCCAATTTTAGCTAGGTGTCACAGATCGGATCCAGAGTGGTCTGTTGTATATTACCCATAACTCAAGCGTAACTTGCTTAATTTAGGTATATAAGTCAAGGCGACCGAGGGTAGAAGTTTCTGGCAGCGTAAGCCGGTCTCAAGACTTTTAGAATAAGGTAAAAGATACAGGAAGGAGAAGACAAGGAAAAAACAAAAGAGAGATACATTTTAGAAAGGGATAGATAGTGAATAAAAGAATAATGAAAAGACGATCGAAATTATGGGTTCTAGAAGATTCTTGCGGGTATATTACGAGCGTAAGGCGCGTCTACCGAGTACTTCTGTCTAGACAGTGAAGCAACAAGTGCAATATGAAAGAGTTCGGAGAGAAGTTTAATAGAAGACAGTGACGAGTTTATTGATGAGTTTAGTGAAAAGTTTAGTGGGCAGTTCAGTGAAGGAGGAGTGTAGCGTTGTTTAAGGGAAGATCCAGAAGTGAGCGTAAATTCGGAAGTGAGCACCGCAGTTGCATGAGATGGTCTACGCAATATCGGCGACGGTATTGTGGGTGGGACATCTTATCATCGGTACCGTGCGTGTAAGTTAATAAAAGCGTAGTGTTTCTTTCCAATCCTAAGTGCGTACCCCCGCTCACACGTAACAATATTATTATAAGCTCAAAGAAAAGCTTCGTATGGTTGCTTTAGTATTTTGTCTTTTCTAGTATTTTTAGGGCTCAGTGATCACGAGCCCCGGTTGGCTGTCTTTATTGCCGGCGACATTACAGTCCGGGACGCGCGGTAATTTTACACTAATAACTTGTTTAATTTTCACACATTTTCCGCTTTTATATGGTCATGTTTTATTACACATTAATTGTGTTTCTCATAAGTGCTAATGTTAACACAAATAATAATATAAGAGACCGTCTAAAATCTATATAAATAAGATTGGTAAACACACAGTAGAAGGAGGAAATAAAATTACCCTTTGTGAGAAACCCTTGAGAAACTTTTTGTGATCAATTGTTGTATTACTATGTGATTAAGTAACTTAAAACGCAGGATTACCAACCCCCAAAATTATTAACCCCTAAAGTCAAAGACCTCTGACATCGCCACAATTAGGTAGATACTTGAAAACGCCTCTAAAATAATAACCATTTACGTTTTGTTATTTTAAAAATTTTAAAATAAATTACTGTCAATTTTTGGGAATGGACATCCCTACGCGTTGTCAAGTCAACTTCAGTTGAATCCCTTCCAATATAATTTTGCGAATGTTTTTTATTTATTTAATAAATACACGATAATTGTTTACATACATACGGTATTTTTTTATAGCATAAGTTCAGCAGACAGGCAGACGGTCCACCTTGTGGAAAGTGCTTACCATCGCCAATGGATATTTGCAACACTAAAGTTACAAATGCGCTGGTGCTCTCTTAAGGAAGTCTGAAGCCTGGCCACTAATACCGGAACACAACTCCAGGTTGTTATGGCGGCATACTTAAGACTATGGGCGGTAGCCATCCAGATGGGCAAATGCCCTACCACCTGGCTGTGAGTTGTTTTGTCCCCTCTTACGACAGGCTGTTCGGCCGCAGGATATTGTATTATTTCTCCGTTCCTGCATGGATAAAATAATAATTATGTTTATGCGGGTATCTTGAAGATTTTAATATAAATACATAAAATATTCTTAGCAGAAATTCTTAGCTAGGTCAAGGAACATAATTTATATTTAGCCTTCAAAATCTGTGTAAGATATCATATATAAATATCTTATTTTCCAACCATTTTAATACCAATATATTGTTACATACTGACAAAGAAACGCGCACCTGGTTTATTGCCCCTCCCGCATTCGGAGTTCTTTTGTTCACTTCGTATATAAAAATTGCAATTACACAATAGCCTATTATTATTGTTTTTATTTTGTTGGCCGTTTACAGGAATAATTAGCCAGGTGTGCAAATTACTGTTTCTCGGAAACCCCAGTGCACGCGGTCAATTTTATTGTACTTGTTTTATGGCCGTCATAAGTGTCGAACTAATCCTTGTTATTGTATTGCGTCGAAGTTTGCCAGGTATGGATCGGCGCATTATAAAGCGATGGCCCAAGGCGGAGTGGTGCAGTCTTCGCCGTTTCTTCTCTCCCAGCTATAACACGTTGCGAAACGGCAGTAAGATAGCGTAGGCCGCCGCGAACCGTCGATCCCGGTCCGCCGGGATCCTTCTTCTCGGGCTTTATATTACCCGTCGCCCGTTCTCAATTAGTTCATTGTGTCGCCCATTGGCGGGCATCATCAGATTCATCCCTCTCTCATGGCAAAAGTCCAGCCGAGGTAAAACTCCCCAGGGAGCTCCCTCAACCAAGTTGCCTCCGGGCCCCAAAAACCCCGGTAAAGTTGTGAGGTCTTCGGACCAACAACATAAAGTCAAGTCAAATAAAAAAAAAGTGGTACAGTCAAAGCGATAACACAAGCGAGACAAGACGTGTGTACATAGTGACGGACTTTGCGCGTGTTATTGAATTGTGCATTATATTGGGACTTATTGCGTCTAGTTTAATTGTTACCTATGTTATACGTATTAGTATAGTTTTTATATTCTATAGTAATTTCAACGGCATTTTAATTCGAGTCTTGTAGCTCGTAACAATATTGTACCATCTGATTAATCTCTACAACCACCAGCCAATATCATCTATTAACTGAGCCAAACACCAAAGTTTAGTTGACTTTTAAGCTTAAAATAAATCTAATAATTTAAAAGCAAATTGTCTAAAACAAACAGTTAACTGTAAAAAGAATTGGGAGCCCCTAATAAGATAATCAGCCCATTACCGGGTCAATCGACGCGTCTGATTGGACAACGATAAAATTCGTCTTACACACAGGCCGAAAAGATAGCAAACTGGAATGTTTGTTTGTTCAATACGAGCAAGATTTTCTAATCTTTCTGTTGATATCCAAAGTAATGGAAATAGAGCGTAAAATGAACAAATTAAAGATTTCTACTATTATTCATAAAAATATTTGCGAAGTAAAAAAATGAAAGTACCTTCTTTTAGAATAAATGAATTAAGAAAAGTATTAAATGTACAAGAATTACAAAATACACAGTATCTAGATTTCTTCCACACAGACCCTGTAATTTTAAAGGAAATAACTGTGACATATCCCAACAACAACCCTTACTTAACCCTTGTTTCATAATATGCAAATGTTATACAACGTGTTTCATTTCAAATGACAATAAATCATAATCTTAGCAGTCTGACACCATACAAAGTTTTTGGTACTATTAAATCAACCGTAATGTTAAAATTAAAAAAAACCGAACAAATTAATTACGATAAAAAAGGAATAAAAACAGAACATCTTGTAAATAGGTTCACTGACCTTGTTAAGAATGAACAACTTCCGCGTTTAATGATGAAGAGACGAGCTGGCAACATGATACATAATTTGGTCACTAACCTACCGATTTAGTCACAATAACTGATACATGTTGTTGTAAAATTCTGAAATGAAAAATGAGGTCCTGTGGCTAAACCAAAGAAGCTATGTACCTTGATTCGTTTTTGTATTTGGGCAGAGTACGTCATGAAGAAAACGTGGTCTAATTTATTGTCGTAAGGTCTGAAACACGCTGTATATGGACGAACAAAAGTATCTCATGACGATTTCCTAAGAGTTCCGTTATTGCCAAAATTATTACGGCATCTTACAAATTTACGTTCTAAACGAACAATAACACAGAGTCTGTAACAGTTTTAAATAAAAACAACAATAAAATATCTGTACTCTATTAAAACTAATAAAGGGTGCACATACGAAGCTCACGAATTTACTCTTCTTTCTAGTCTAGTACACTTACCTATAACTACAGTCTACTCTAATATCTGAAAGAGAGTGTCGGGGTGAAAGTAAGGAAAGGAATGCTCCGGTGGTTCGAGCACGTGGAAAGCATGTATGATGAAAGAATGACTAAACAGATATACAATGCAAAAGTGGATGGATGCAGAAGTCGCGGAAGGCCACGACACACCTTCCATGATCAAAATGCTCGTGTACTAGCAGAAGGTGATGTCAGGAGCCTTAAGAACAGACAAGCGTGCATGACAAGAGCTATGAATGTCAAAGAAGCAAGTGAGGTGAGAAAGAATAAGTCTGAATGGCGCTCTGTTGGGGGTGCCTACCCCACAATATGTCCAGGGATCACTATCAGTAAAATATTATTAATAATTATTTGTAAGTTTATCGATCGTCTCATGATCGTGTATTTTGTATATATTTTTTTAATATTTGTAGGAAATGAAAGATTTGTAGAGATAACGGGTGTTAAAAACTCTAGGAAAGATGATGTAATCATTCAAATGTCATATAATATAGACGAGTTCTAAATATACTCGCTCAAAGGGCAGTAAATTCATGAAACAGTACTAGCAGTATGACTATGAGTATTTTAATTTTTTATTATTATTATACTATTTTTATTATAATTTACATTATAAGAGTTAGTTTGTACAATAAAAAAAAATTATGTAATAATATTTTTTTTTCTTTAAGGAAGGGTATGTAGTACGTAAGCATTTGTATTATTTATTGTTAGGGGGTCAGCGCACAATAATTAAGAATTTGCACACTTAGCAATAATGTAGTATATAAGGTTTTCATTTTGTTAAAACGACACAGAAAGGACAGAATAAAGATATCATACACATCGGGATAATGTAGTTTTACTA
Source organism: Dendrolimus punctatus (assembly GCA_012273795.1). Taxonomy (NCBI): domain Eukaryota; kingdom Metazoa; phylum Arthropoda; class Insecta; order Lepidoptera; family Lasiocampidae; genus Dendrolimus; species Dendrolimus punctatus. Next base: position 9,106,941 of record CM022549.1, read on the forward strand.
CTGTAACCACCTCGGTCCGCGAGCAGCCTCCGCTCGTACCACAGGGACCTGGCGTGAAGTTATGTATGTATGTACTCTAATGTTTTAGTATATTTGGCAAACTGAACGTCTGTATATCTCAAATGTAAATCACTTTATCACCGCGTTATTCAGAGTCGATTTCCGAAAATCAATCGGTGCTGCATCAGATAACTCGTGATGTATGGCCGACCCGTTAACTCGGCCAAAACCGAGTGGCGGTTGTAACTACCAGTTTAAATGTAATCGGATAGATATTGAATTCGGTTCGGTAACATTTACAAGTCAATTTGGTATTGGTTTCGGACTCTAAGATGGTTTTGAAAATTACTTCATGAAGTTGAATAAAAACTTATTTGCTTGGATTGATTCTTGTTTGTTTTAATGGGGGCTGGAATTGAAATTTAGGGCCGTGTCAGCCCCTGACAGTATAATGCGACCTCATTACTGTACACATACCTTAAGATTAGAACGCATACAAAAGAGGTTTCTGTGGCATCTTTCTTTTGCTGAGCACAGGGTAAAAAAGGAAACATACCAGAAAAGACTGATTTATTCCAAAATTGATTCCTTGGAGACATGTAGAATTATGTTAGATCCCATGTTTGCTTATAAGTTATTTCATAATAACATTGATTGCCCTCAATTGTTAAATCAATTTCGCTTTAGAGTCCCTTCGAAACCTCCTCGACAACCTATAGCCCCCCTCTTTCCCCCATTGAGAACTGCAGTAATAGGTGCTAACTCCCCTATCTCTAGATTGTGTAGAATTCTCAACAGCAGCAGTGATCTTACTGACATTGACTTTGACTCCAAAAATTCATTTTATAAAAAGATTCGTTTAGCCCAACAGGACACTCATTACACAGACTGACGGACAGACTAATTTCTATACCCTACACGTTTTTGTTACATTTATTATTAGAATCTAAGTAAATAGGTAAATAACAGTGAAGAAATTATACTGCAAGTTGTGTTCACCTATAATTAGTTTTTACATTTAATATATAAAATTCTCGTGTCACAGTTTTCGTTGCCATACTCCTCCGAAACGGCTTGACCGATTTTGATGAAATTTTGTGCTTATCCGGTATCTATGAGAATCGGCCAACATCTATTTTTCATCCCCCTAAATGTTACGGGTAGTCCACCCCTAAATTTTATTTTTTATTTTTTAGACAAAATTTTTAATTTCTATTTTTTTATGATACAACATACAAAAATACATACAACCCTAAATTATTATAAATTAACCCTCTGCGACAAACCCCTATTTTTACCGGGCAGGACGACGTCTGCCGGGACAGCTAGTTGCATTATAAACCTTAGTCATAAGTCTAGTAACTGATTAAATGTAAGAAATTATTGGTGATCCTTATTAAAATAAATAAATAAATGCTGACTTATCAGCCTTATTTCTTCAATTTTGTGTACGTACTATGTATCTATCTGTTTATAACTGAAAGAAAATGTATTTTATATGCCTCCATTTACTTGTGACAATACATATTTTGGATTCTATCTTTTGTAAGAGATTTTTATAAGTGTGGCAACTAAATCGTTCAATGCCCGGTTTCTGAGGTTACCAGTTATGAGTTCAATAGCAATTGATTCCATAAAGTTATGTTTTTTTTTTTGAGGCGAGGGAAAATGCTACCGATTTACGAACAGACTGGGTCCTTGCAAGGGAAAAGATCTACGTCGGTCGGGGGCGGCATCACTGCAACAATAGTATGCTTTTAGCAGTAATCCACCCGCGATCGACTCAGCTTGTGTAGAAAGACTGAGAGGAAGCTGCACGGGCAGCAACCCCAATACCCACTAAAACACCCTCCTCCCTGTGCCCCTGCGCTTTGTTGTGTAGGAAAGGCTGAGACTTAGAACAGAGTTACGCCCAGCCAGTAACGTTATGTAATAGATAAACTAACGTTAACTGTTAACCTACAAAAATAAAAAATGCAAGCATGGACAAGTTTCTGAGACATTACAAATTATTCTTTTCTTTTTAATTTTTATTTTTAATTACGTGTAAAATTACTACATTGCATATCCCCTCGCTTATTTCTTACTTATTTTATTTCTTCCTCCTTCCTCCTAACATTATGTCACAAGATCGGTCATTAAGAGTTGTTGTGTAGGCACCAGCTGGTAAGCCTTCAGCATCTTCAAGGTCACGTCAGCGGAGGATCGTTGCCCTCCGAGTTGACGCCATAGCAAAAAGTATCACCCTCGATTCTTCAACCAACTCCACTCAAGGGAGCTGAAGACCTGACGACACTAGGCACTATTGGGTTTTTTTATGTTTGCTTATAGGCAAACTGGCAGACGGATCCACTTGATGGCAAGTGGTTACCGTTGCCCATGGACATCTGCAACACTAAGGGAGTCGATACGTTGCCTACCTCGTTGGGACTAAATATCTGTTCACGCCCTTTTTTGAAGAGCCCCCTTATTGTAGCGTTCTGGGAAAACCGTGGGAGGAAGCTCATTTCACAGCTTGCTTACATATGGCATAAAGCAGTGAGCGTCACGTGGATAACTTCCAGGTGTCAAGGAAGTTTGGATGAACTGCCAGTCGTCGGCGAGCAGTGCGATGGTAAAATGGCGACGTAGGTACCAAACCAAACAGGTCCTCAGAACACTCCCCATTGTACATGGATGGAGGGAGAAAAAGCGCTGAACTCGCTTGACCGTCACGCTTAGATACAAGATTTTCACTTCTGACGTGCAGTTCTACGACCGACAGTTTTTTTATAATCTTATATCAGATTCGATCAATCAACCAGCCTTATGCCAACAATAAATCATTTACAATCAATTAATTGCAAAACCCTTTACAAACATGGCACAAAACACACAGACAAAGGACCCTCACCTACTTACTGTTGACAACTAATCACAGATAAGACTGTACACGTGTACTATTAGACTAAACCTCATTACATCCTATCACTTTTCAAAGTTTATGTACTCAATAGTTTCAATGATATATAATCCTAAACATTATAAGAGTAAAGTTGATTTTATATTAAATACTAATGGGGATTAAGACTGTATGTAATTGGAAGTGTTAGTAGTAGTTTTAATACATAATCTGAGTATTAGCATCACAAAACATTCATTCATCAGGCACATCACTACGACGTTGATCGTCGTTGTGATACGAGTTTGTTCTGAAATGAGTAATGTTTAGAGTTGTTATCACCACCTTTTAAATTCTCATTCATGTACTTTTATATGAACTAAAAACTAGAGATGTGCCGACTAGTCGGTAAGACTATCTGGCTTCTTACTATGTAATTTGTAATCTATACTTTACTTTACCACTCTATGAATACTTCGTAATCCATACACAAGACTTTCTTTTTGATATGATTAAATTTTAATAGAGCTCTTTCAGTTTAATGAACAATAACAGTATTTATTATCTTTAAACAAATATATTTTAAGAATAGACGAGCGTGCATGACAAGAGCTATGAATGTCAAAGAAGCAAGTGAGGTGTGTAAGAATAAGCCTGTATGGCACTCTGTTGTTGCCTACCCCGCAAGAGACCTGGCGTGAAGTTATGTATGTATGTATGTATGTAAATATATTTTATTACACGAAAACACCATCCTGACTCGTACATAAGCAAAAATCAAGAAATAATGCGAATAAACAAAACAGGTGCCAACACGCTCGCATGTGGTTCTTGTGACTTGTGCGCTTGTCCGCTATAAATGAAGCGTCATGGAAATACCCGAAATTGTCATAGGTTTGGCCGACTAGTTGGCCTCTTTACAACCGACTAATCGGCTAGTCTGCGAAAGTCATAATTGGCACATCTCTACCAAAAAAGCTTTTTGCGCGGTTGATCTTCCTAGAGGAATAATACTGGGAAAGACAATCGTTCAATAATAAAACTAACTCTATAAACTTCTTAAGCACTATATAACTACATGTCTTCACAGTTTATTCTGATATCTACTTTTGACGGTCGATTATTTAAATAAATTTTATTTTACTACCTGAGCCAAAAATTTAAAATCTAATTGATTTTCATTGAAATTATGACTGATTTTTTTAAGTAATATAATATGTGTTATGCATGTATTAAATAATAATACATCAAAAAACCAATTATATCCGTCACCTTGTATATATATTATATATACCTACAGAATGTAGAAGTATTTACCTTACCTACCAATCTTTCCGTTTTTACTTTTTTTACTTTTATTTCTCTGTCATCAAAACTTCAGTTATGGGTACATAATTAATATATATCTATAAAATTTTATTAATAAATAGTTGAATCCCAAGACATTGAAAAAAATACAAAATTTAAACATTTTAAATTTATATTTTAATATGGATGACCAACAACTCTAGTAATATACTGATTGCAAATTGTCCCTTTGCTATAATAAACAAACTAATTATACTAAACTTCCCTTCAAAGTTCCCTTAACGTGACGTTTGAATATAACAATAGGACTATCACAAATTTATGTATTCTGTTATTAATATTCCCATGAATCCTATTTCCTTCCAATAAGAGCGATTTTATCTCATAAATACGGCAAATACAAAATAGTCGAGAGTATTCAATCAAAATGCCAAACAACAGATTTCCAATAAAGATAACTTTTAGTACAAAATCCTAAGCTTTATGTATTTAAAAACAAATTTCATTATAGTTTTCATATAAAAAGATTAAATCAAATTAACGGTTTCATATATTTAATTTTATTGTACATTTTATGGGTTTTTTTAAAGAGTAAACGTTTAATTAGAAAAAAATTAATTTGAGTATACGAAGATAAACTTTATGATAACAAGTTGAAATTTCATTCAAACATTTAATTTTACGCAATGAACAAATTTTAAATTCTTTTGTTGAATTTATTTTATATGGAATTAAATTATGAAGACTAAAGTAAATTAAAAATTACATATCATTGAGTTGCCTCGGCTCTTGACCTTGCAATATATTTGAGTGTAATCCTTATTAATATTACAAATGCGAAAGTAACTCTGTCTGTCTTTCTGTCTGTTCTGTTTTCACGGAAAAAACTACTAGACCGATTTGGCTAAAACTCGGTATATATATATTTTCAATGGCGAGAATGAACATAGGACACTTTTTATTGTGATTTGCCATTTTCATCATATTGGTAATTTTAGTCATTTCTGTCATTTGGGTCATCTTTGTCCTTTTTATCCATTTGGTCCTATTTGTCTTGTTGTGCTATTTGTCCGCTCTGACCAGTTTGTCCATTATCCATTTGGTCCTATTTGTCCTTGTTGTCCTTTTTGCCTTTGTGTCCTTTTCTCCTTTTTGTCTTATTTGTCCAGTTTGTCCTATTTGTCATTTTGTCCTATTTGTCCCTTTTGTCATTTGTGTCCTGTTTGTCATTTTGTCCTTCGTGTCATTTTTATCCTATTTGTCCTTTTTGTCCATTTTGTGATTTTCGACCCCAGGGCGTCAATATACATTTTGGGACTCCCCGCTTTACAAGTTCGAGAATTTCATTAAATATACGAATGTTTATTGAGGGATTCATCTCTATTTTGCAAATTTATAAGTTCGGCACGGTGATTTCTAGTTAGTTGAGTTTTAACTGAAATCGAGCCGTAGTAATTGGAACGAGAATCTCAAATCGACAGACTTTGCATGCCTTTTGTTACTAACATCTTCTGCTTTATGATTTGGACTTGTCCTTATTTCTTCGCCTCCTACTTCCCCCTTGATACCTGCATATACTTAATCGTTCTATGATAACTCCTTTATAGTGTAAAGTAGGTTGTCAGACTTTGGAATGCGCTGTCTCTTACTGTCAGAGAGATATTAATATACATTATAAAAATAGATATAGATATATAAGAACTCACTCAGAAACCCTAATTTTCCTTAAATAGTAATGTATAATTCTTATACTGTTAACTAATAAATATATACCTATATCTCATAAATATGTTTGTATGTATTTAATTTATAAAGTAATTTAAGTATAGGTAGTTTATTTACTATCTAATGCTCTGCACCACTTACATCGCAAGATAAGTTTAGTATATTCTTAAAGTTAGATTGCCTGGAAGAGTCCTGATTTACGGGACTGAGCTATGAACACTGACGGCAGGATTGGTCCACAAGTTCCAAGCCGCTCAACGGGCTCTAGAGCGAGCTATGTTGGGTGTTTCTCTCGTGGATAAAATTAGAAATGAGGATATCCGTAAGAGAATCAAGATAACCGACATGGCTCGTAAAATTAGCAAGTTGAAGTGGCAGTCGGCTGGTAACTTCTGCCGCAGGACCGAGGGCTGATGGAGCGACAACCTGTGCGAGGTTACCGGTAGGAGCTGGATGAGGAAATCAGAGGACAGACGCTGTCTTGGGGAGGCCTACGTCCAGCAGTGGACTGCGAGTGCTGACGACGAGCCTTGAAGAGATTGCTTTGAGCGATAAGGACGCCCTTTGTTTATGACATGACAATATTGTAATCGTACATTTTTTGTAATTGTTTATTTGGTGACTATACATTTATTATTTTTTACATTTTTATTTAAATATTAGTACTGCTTCTCTATATATTTATTAATATAGATGTTGTTGGTTTGCATTCTTCCTATAATCTAAATTACTTAATGCTAATTTTACATTATAATATAATAGCGTTACTTGTTGACTAGTTTCTCGGACTATTGAAGTCGCGAATTCTATGAAACCCTCGAGCAGACTCTTGCCTAAGAGTTCCTATATATTCTCTCACTTAATGTCGACTCCTAGGGTGTTCTCCGTGTTGTGACGCTCCACGGCAAAGAGGGGGCACTCAAGTACTGTGTATAAGGGGTTCTCTGGCACTCCGGATTTTTTTCCTTCTCTGCCAGACGAACAAGATTTGTCCAGCTTTATATATCTTATGTTGTTTTGTTCATCTTCTATATTTATGTTTTTATTCCGTTTCATCTTTTATTCGTGCATTCTCTTGTTTTATGCAACTTCTCTATTTTATGGTCTTTTCTTTTTTGTTTCTCTTTATTTATTACTTTATTCCAAATTTTACAAAAGGTCCTTAATTCTATTACAATTTTTCGTTTTTATGTGTTACATTTGCTTTGCCTTATTTACTATCTTATCTATATTATTACTATTTTACGCTGGCCTGTATTTTGGGCAGCGCATAAGCATTGCCATACAACGTGGTAATGCGGCCAGCGTTTTGGGAACGTTCCCAACTGACGGTGATTTGGGACCTATTTACTATTTGTTGTTTGTATTTTTTTTTAATTAAGCTGTATATATATTTTTAGAATAGGATGTATTTGTTTATTTTAATTTTAAGTTTGTCAGTATAATACTTATATGAAAAATTAAAGATTCATTACTATTTTATTTTTGGGTTTTTTATATCTTTTTTGTTTTCACATTATATCGTATGTACTTATTTGTATATTTATAATGTAAACTTATTTATCTAGTTTTATTCCTATTTTATTACCTTCGTAATTATTAATAAACAATATGATATGAAATCTTCTACGTAGTGTTTAGACGTCAGTTCTGACATATTTTTATAACTGATTTTTATTCTTAATTTGCATTCTAGGTCAAGTCACTCCCGAGAATATGCAGGACACCAGAACAGGATGTGAGGCACATCCTCAATCGCGTCGTCGTCGCAGATGCACGAAGGACTCTCTTTGCACCGGGACCGGTTCAGGTGCTCCGAGAATCCCCCGTGCCCGGTACTCTGGGTTCACAGACCATGATGGGTCCACCTTCAATATTGGACATTACGTGTATGAACCGTATCTCGATAAGGAATGTTGTACTCTATACGATGTCAATTTCAGTACTCGATTAATATATCTGAGCACTCTATGTTAATATTTATTGAACTGAGTTTTATTTATTCAAAGCATTATAAGGCTCTATGCACCTATAGCTTTGGGTCTCGAGGCCTGCATATTAACATTCTTGCGTCGCGGCCGCGGATCGAACGCTGCGCGCTTCGGATGTCTCAATTCAAAATACAGATTAATGCATATCGCAGAGTAATCTTTTTTAACGTATTTTTTATTATAGTTGCGAAAGTTACTTTATCTGTTACACTTTCATGGAATAACTACTTGATTATTTTTGAAGTAATAACTTCTTATGGGAGGGTAAACCGCTTCGTTATGTAACGCGTTACGGCGCCAGTCTGTCTGGCTTTCCTTTCTGTCACGCAAGTTATCACTTCTGTTGGGCGTCCCGGGACGGTTTTATACATATGTAGTTTCAGTTTTATTCCGGAAAATGGGATAGTTTACGATTAAGTAAATTTTTCGGGGATGAATGAGGTATATATACATAATTATAATATTTATAAATACTTAGGACAACGTAACCTGTGTAAAAGCTTGCTTACATATTAATTAATTTTAGTTTATCAAATAACATAGTATTACTAAACATTTTTTTATCTTCACTAAACCGTTTCATGGCTTAACACTATATTCTGTTTATACACGGCAAGAATTTGATGAATGAATATTTTTATTTATTATGATATGATTTATAACCATCATTAAATTATAATATTATATTGGTTTATATTTGTAGAAATACAGATAAATAACACTTTTTTGTTCACCAAGTGGGTCATTTGTATTGATACTTATTGACTAATTTAAATAATATCTTTATAAGTTATAGACCATGTTTTATTTCAATATGTAAGCTATAATTGCTGTAGTTTCATTAAATCCGTAGAGTAGTTTACACGTGAAAGACTAACAAACATTCATCCTCAGAATTTTTCTCGTTTATAATATTAAAATAATAATAGGATAGTTATGTAGTACAAATTAAACCAAACGTAATATTTACAATTATCTACTCACATTAAAAACAAACACTTATAATTAATTAATTACAAGAAGTTGTTTTATTGTAGTAGGTAAGTAGAAGTAAATATCAACCCTGGTGGATATTATTTTGTACAGATTTTATCATACTGTGTTTTATATATATATATATATATATATATATATATATATATATATATATATATATATATCATCAATCATTCTTTTTAAAAAGATGCTCTAGTCGATTTTTTATGACTTATGATACATTGTGAACTATGTCTTTCATCTTTCATGTGTTGGAATGCAAATGATTTTGTAGCAACTATATCGTTATAATTAGATAAGAGTATATATATATATATATATATATATATAAAGAGTATATATATACTCATCAATTAAAGCAAATCTAAGAATCTATAAATAAAAAGTGAAAGTACAAACGTTAATTCTCTGTAACGTTAGCATACTCTACGCCAGCTGGTAGTTCCGACACGAAATCCGCAACTTTTCCATTTTGTTTTATTCCCTCAGCCGATCGCAGCGCTAACCCTGTTGACAATAAGCCAGTATATTATCCCTCGGAGACTCGTTCCGCGGAAATATTCAAATTTATGACGTACGGTGGGGCACTGCCGCAGTACGACTGCTATTGCCGCAGCGGCTATATAACCGCCATTTCTGTAAACAGAACCTGTTAACAATGCACTAGAATTAGTCCTATGATCAGTGCCGGTTTTAACATAACTTGGACTCTGGACACATTTGATGGCGATCGTCACGATGGTGGAAAATAGTGCTAGAGAAACTAGTGGGGAAAGGTCACGAACCTCAGGAATCATCGTCAGCTATATATAGCTTACTCCGCTGCTGGACGTAGACCTCCCCAAGTCGGCGCTACTCATACCTGTCCGTTGACTTCCTCATTCAGAGCTTACCGGCGACTTTGCACTGGTCGTCGGTCCATTAGGCGTCGGTTCTGCGGCTGAAGTGACCGGCAACTGCCACTTCAACTTGCTAATTTTGCGAGATATGTGAATTAGTTTGGTTCTCTTACGGATATCCCCATTTCTAGTTTCATCCATAAAAGAAACACCCAACATAGCTCGTTCTATAGCCCGTTGAGCGACTTGGAACTTGTGAACCAATCCTGCCATCAGTGTCCATGTCTCGGCCCCGTAGGACAGGATGGGGAGGACGTCTTGCTCGAAACTTTTGTCTTCAAGCATTACAGGATGGTTGAAGAAGACTTGACGAAGCTTACCGAATGTTGCCCAGCTCAACTGAATCCTCCTAGTAGCTTCCCTCTCGAAGTTGTGCCTGCCTACTTGTATTTCCTGTCCAAGGTAGATACATTCCTGCACAACCTTCAAAGGGGTGCCATCGACGTTTACCGGTCTCGGCATGACGTGTTCTTTGAATCAGGAATCAGTAATCTCAAATCACTAGACGGAATAAAGTTCGACCCGTGATCCCAATGCTGCGGTTAATAATAATATTATCCGTACAGGAACGGAGAAAGTATACTAATTGCTGCGGCCTGTCGTAAGAGGCGACAAAATAACCCACAGCCGGGGGGAGGGTATTTGCCTGTCTGGATAGCACCCCAGGTCTAAAGCATGCTGCCACAACTACTTTGAATTGTGTTCCGACATTTGTGGACAGTCTTATTTACGAGTCTGGCAGCGCATTGGTAGCACTCTGCTGTACTCTAACAATAAAAATAAATAATGATATGAACTTTATTGTGTAAGGCATAAAAGTGTAAAATAAAATGTCGTTTGCTGTAAGTACCTAGTACTTAACAGCACACGTATTTTAAAGGATAAGCATTTTAGCAAAAATCCTCTATTATGCACATATTGTCATGTAATTAAAAAAAATATGTACCAAAAATCGCCTGGTATATCTTAAACATATTTGCATGTGACTTTAGAAAATAAAAGGGTAGTTACCAGAACATCACAAGTTTGAAGATGTGTACAGAAGGTATCACACGTTATTGAACATTTAGCATCACAGCTGCAGTGGGACTACCACTCTATCATTTGGGCCACTAATGCTTTGAGCAAAGTTTGCTTTGACCACCCGCGGTGCTTAGATGCTTGGTTATGGACTAAAGGTAATTATGGATGCTCGGCTTGAAGGTGATAGAAGAAATTATAAAAATAAATTAGCTTTTTTAAAAAGGTTATTGAATACTACCTTTTAAGATCCTGGATATCATGTACGAGAAACGAGTCGAAACATGGCGGCTTTATCTTTAATACACAAGTGCCTATGGCCACCTTCCGACTCCAATCAGTCCAATATTGCATTGTCACGCGATATACATATGCTCGTAAATTTTTAACTCAATCGGAAACACGGAAGATGGTCAAATTTAACTTGCAAGATACCACCCGAACTTACATACAAGTACATAAGTAGGTACATCTATTACAAGTTAAATATATTTTTATATTTCAAGCTTTAAATAACAGCACGTAAAAATATGGTTCTTCACTGGTCTTGAAGAATGACTAAACAGATATAAAATGCAAAAGTACATGGATGCAGAAGTCGCGGAAGGCCACGACACACCTTCGAGACACACGTTTTGAGACCATTAGTACGCATGTCATCCTTCACGACGTCAAGCCCACATTTCTTGGGCCCTCCTCTTTTACCGGGACTTGGCGAAGGCGGAATGGCTAGACATTTGTTCCCCACATTATAAGCCGGTCTCCGTAAAACGTGGCCGTATCAGCGTAAGCGACACTCTTGCAGTTTGTCTGCTATGTCACGGACATGAAGGCTGCCGCGGATGCGGGTATTCATAACCCGGTCTTTACGTGTCACTCCACACATCCGTCGCAGCATATTAATCTCCGTGACACGCAGTTCTTATATTGCTCAAGTACAGGCCACGCTTCACTGCCATACAAAAGGACAGGTCTAATGATGGGATATGTGGAATATATAGAACAATATTCCCGAAACAATTGCTGCATTTTATTGCAATTTCTCTTTTTTTCTTCATTGTAGTGCTGTTTGGTGGCGGTTATTATAGAAATAGTGCGTAATGGGAGGTGAGGGCCAGGAGTACCATCATACACAGTTTACCCCTAGGTATGACGGGGGGGGGGGGCTAGCCCCCTGTCATTCCCATTTTATTAAGTTTTTCAAACTTTTTTCTCTATAAATTTTGTTTTTCTTTTTATGGGACGTAAATAAATAAATAATTAAATTTAATTGCTCCAGATTCATTTATTACTGCTATCAAGCAATTATTGCTCAAAAAATTGCCCGTGTAAAAGCACCTGATGAGCAACAAAGAACACAATTATACATTAAATTTTAAGTTTAGCTAAAATAATCGGTTGTTGAACAGCGAGCTTTAAACTTATTGTCCAATTGATGTGTGATTGGGTGTGGTCACGCCACTTGGAGTGCTAATGAACCATTCCGTGGATATGACAAACAGTTGCTCAGCGCAAGCATTCACTTTCCACTAATGTCAACAAGAATGCATAGCTACAACTCTAGTAATTAAGAGACATAATAGACAAAATTTCATCGTACGCTACATAATTTCATCATACGCTAATTATTACTTATATAAGTAATCAGTCTGTGATTTCATAATAAATACTAAAAATTTGTTTTTAATGAAACAAAACCAACCTGAAAATTTATCATTTTTTAAATTTTCTTGGTGTTTTTTTTATATATATATTTTTTCTGGTAAAAATGATTGTGACGAATATGACTATTTCTAAGTGATTTTGAATGGCCGTTTTTACCAAGAAATTCTAAAATAGTCTTGAAACATGTCAGGACTTTTCCAAAAATCAAATTGGCTACCAACATTTCCTGCTGTGAGAATAATAGAATTATATGCATTTTGAGTATTTGAGTGTAGCTCAGTACAATACGCTCGGTTACATCTCTATAATATGCCATAAATATGTTTCCAAACCATAATTTACGTGATATTACAATAGGCGTCTGAAAACAAACTGAATCGCCGCTTTGCCGCACAGTCACAGTATAATATTATCTTCAGTATGAAAGTTTATATCGAGCCTTCACCACTTTGTTCTAAGCGATATTTGGACCTAAATGTTTTAAAGTGATAACTTCTTATGGGAGGGTAAACTGCTTCGTTACGTAACGCATTACGGCGCCAGTCTGGCTTCCATTTCTCTTCTTCGCATACGGCAGCAGTAGGCCGCCTCCTCGTCTCTCACTCTAACCCACAATCGCTAGCTGTATTTCGATAATTACATTAAATAATGATACTAATAATGTATACACAAAATTCTGTTGTTCAAGAATTGTAACTAAGAAAAAAGTATATTTTATATTCAATAAAAGATTTTATTAATAAATAAACTTTCCTTGCATTATCATATTAATATATATAAAATAAAAATAGATTAGATAAGATAATATATTAAATAAAAATAGTAATCACCTAAGCTTTTCTCAAGTTAAACAATTTCAATGTTAAATAGTTCAACTTAGATTAGTTTAAGTTATCACTTCTGTCGGGTGTACGTCTTTTTTGTTATTTGTCAAGTAATATTTTAAACTATTAATTTGTTTTAAGACTTGCAATATTCGATTCTCTGAGGTCTAATCTAATAAATTGAGGGTTTCAGAACATAATAATAGTTTAAAATATCATTTGCTGTATAAAATCACGGTAAAGATTATCATTACGGTAAAGAGTTGACGTGATTTTGTAACTAAAATCGTGTAAGTAAGTGTACTTTACCAATAAACGAGGAACGATTCTTGAGGGTTAATAAATCAGAAAAGTTAGGACAACGAGAAAATTAAAAAAAACCCTTAGATGTCTTTAAAAAAAAGATAAAACACACACTATATTTAAAAAATAGCCTTCAATATACTTCGACTTTGAAACATACGGTGCTATATTCAAAGAGAGTCGGAGTAAGTTTGAACGCTTCTTTATGGTCCTCAAAGAAGCGTTCAAACTTACCCTATCTTCTTCTCTCTCTGATTTTTATGTCTTTCGGAATTAACCACGTATTTAACAAGTTTTGCTTTTAATTCAGTTTTCCATCTCTATAATCTCATACAATGAATAAGACCGTTTGATTTCTGAAGACCTGTATATCTGTTTAGTTCACACAGCAGATGTACAATTCGCAAAATATTTCAGAAGGTGTTGATAAAATATGTAGGTAATTTAGTACTTATGCTATTTAAAAAATACATCGTTTTTACGTCCTAGACGAGCGAATACATCGCAAACATTAATTTTCGTATGCTATTATAATAATTATACATATATAATGGCAATGAGTAAAAAATATTTAAAATATATATTTCAGTTATACGTGTGACATAGCGCATAGAATTTTTAATTTTGGTTAACAAACAAGTGTTTTTATTCATTCATTTATTGTATATTTCCCCACTTCTCTACCCAAACTATGCCTCACTATATCGAATAGCGATGTAGCCGAAGCGCAGTCGTCATAAATACCAATACATCGAACCGTAAATATAAAATACAAAGCGGTACACACGTATAAAATGAGCCTACATCTTTTAATGATATGTAGATTCCCTGCATTAGTTACATGACTGTGTTCTCAGTGAAAACATCTCGCAAACCCCAGCCTCAGATCATTGTATTAACTGACGGGTACACAGCTAGCCAAAAACAATCGCAACTCTTAAGCATAAAGTCCAATTTCCAATGAGATATTTCCCTCATAGAAGCTTTTGCATAATGGTCCATTCCAACTCATTAAACAAGACATTATTTAAACTACCAAAGATAGTTTAATGTATTTTGAATCTAAATACCTCTTCAAAGAGTAAAATTTCGAAGTTGTTCAATTTATGTTGTTAGGGCTTGTTGAGTTTGAACATGCAAGTTCGTGCATGAGTTTGGCCAACACAATTTGAACCGTATGTTCTATTATCTTAAAGTAGATTACTATTAGAAGGTAGAGGGAAATTGAGACATTAGAAATGTTCCAGCGACTATTACCGTGTTCTTTTAACAAATGCACGACGGGACGAAGTAAGATGTAACTTTGTTCTGGCGCGTGCATAAATAAAGCCCAGAGATGTATAAGCTATTTTAATATTGGAACCACAGGTGGGCGTGGGCCTCTCATATATCATCGACAACAATTATTAAATTATCTTTTTGGTTGACGTTAAGTAATTGTTTCTGTTGGTTCGAGCTTATAAACGGTGCGCCGGAGGTTGAGATATCATTTTTAATCGTCTATTACTCGCTCTTAGATTCCATTGTCTTGATATATTCATACTGATATAACTAAATTACGAATTAATGACATTGTTGTATGAGATTATCTTGGGAATGTCTTGATGGTTTTATTGGACTAATATTTTGTCTACAAATACAAATTAATTTTATTGTACAATATGTCAAAAATTTCAGTTTGATACTTTACTAATGTAATATAATTGTATTTTTGTATGAGATTTCCAGGGAGTCTTTGAAAAGTTGTAATTAATTGAGAAAATTAATCCTATTTAACAATGTTAACAAGAAAAAGATCTGGATACAAAAGATACAGTAAGAAATATGATATTTTGTGTTAAGTTTTATTTGCTTGCTTGGTTATCTCAAAAGATAAAATAATATCTATTTGCAAGTGTGCCATTACATTAAGTCTTACATTTAATTAATTAATGTAATGACAATGCCCTGCAATTAAAAAAAAAAACAAAAATAGATGGTGTGCAATATAGACGATACATTTTAATTAATGATAAGAATGATAACATATGTATTATACCAAGATAAATAGAACTACATACATTTTAATTATGCGTATTAGTCACGAAAGCTTAAGAAAATACCAAAATAATTAGTTTCTCATAATGTTAGAAACAGGAACATGTATAAACGAGAGAACTGATTTAATTAAAAATAACTTATATAGATATAACTATATTGGTACCAACAGGTTCAATAACATGTATTGCAAAATAATTCTACCTTGCTGTAATGAAGTATGATATGCAATTACTCGTATGTATGTCAAAATGGAGTTTGCCGAAAACTTTACAGTGAACGTTTGATGTATTAAAGCAATGGGTATAGCAATAAATACTCTGGTCACAACTGGGACTAATGGTAAGACGATGATAATGAATTGGACTATTTTAATTAAACACAAATTTAAAAAAATGTTAATGGAGTTACATTTTTCTTAAAAATTTCAAGCATTACTGAACAATCGAAACATTACAATTAAACCGCTCAATGACCGATTAAAATCTACAAGATGGAGATACGATAATTGCACATAAGACAGTTGAAGCAATTATACTGAAACATACTACGTAATGTTGTATATTTACTTGTGCTATTAATCATGGCTCGCAGTGTAATCGACTCAGGGCTGCCATAATGATTGTGGCATTAATTTTGATAATTATAACAAATTGATTTTCTTTTTCAAGTTTATATCGATCAATAAAAAGTTTTTCATAATATTTGCAATGATAAAAGCATTATAATTTTGAGAGAATTATAATAGATGTATGATTTGCTCAGTATTAAGGAATTTCTATTTAAAAATGTTTTAGAATTAGGGCAAATTGTGGTCACTTTAGTTTAAAATCGTGATTATTTAATATAAGTTTAGGTCTTATATACTTATGATACTTAGTGAAATCGTAAAAATTGTGTTTGCCCCTCTTAGTTGTAAATTGTAAAGTTGAAATTCTGAAAAATAAAACAAAATGTATTAACTTAGAAATGTCATGCGAAATCTGTAAACAACCACCTCCTTTAAATTTTGAACTATGTAATTCTAACTTCTAAAATTGTAATTTGTTGGAATTTCAAAATACTTTGAACAAAACATAACTTCATCAAAATCCATCTAATAGTTTTTGACAAATTATATTCAGTATTTTTATTTAATATTTTAGGAACTCGATGCAAAATCATTGATGACGTTTGTATGCCTTTCAAATTTTGTGTGTCATAACGTATTGTTACAACTCCGGCACGGCAAAAGCAAAATTCACCTGCATATCTGAAACAAAACACATTGTTTTACCTGCCGGCATTTTTTATGATGTTTTGTTTACTTTGTGTTTAAAATTTGCGATTAGAAAACAGCCCATTGTTTGATTATAATCTTTTATGGCAGTCGTTAGCCAGGTGTGGCGGATTAAGTCGACTTAGATACGGGGACATTGCATTTGTGCAGTATAAAAAGATAACCTGATGGAGGAGAAGGCAGTCGAGCGAAGCGAGACGTGTGTACTACAATCGGGAATCTAATAAGTTTTATGGAATTACGACCATCTGCATTACGTTTGGTCTTGTTGTGTTCGCTTATATTTGTAACTCTGTTATACGTGTTTGTATAGTTCTAATAAACTATAGTAACTCTCACGGCATTTTAATTCGAGTCTCGTGACTTGTAACAGTATTGTGCTTTCTTGATTATTAATTCTGTTCATATTCTAAGCACTAAAAAAAACACTGCGCTGATTTTTCAAACGAAACTTTATTCATAGCACTTACATGAAATATTTAGAGTCTTGTAATACAAACCATAGCACCTTAAGCTATTGGTCAACGCCATCTATGGGGACATTGATTACAAATCCTAACAAATTCCTTGAAAAAGTTGTAATACGGCATTCGTGGCGAGAGGCAACCCTAATCTAGGTCAACGAGGCTGGCTCGGGTAATGAATCAAGACCGTAATTAACTAACTAATACACTTATCACGACGTTAAGTGTATAAATACTTCGAATTGGAGCGGAATTGAGATTTGATACGTAAGTGTTATGCGATTTAAATGGATCTAATTGTTTCTTCACATATTGAGATATTTTAAATATTTTTAAACTGCCAATCCACCTTGGACATTCGTGGCGGGTATACTGTCTGTTCTCCTATAATGGGAGGCCCAAGTCCAACAGTGAGACATGTGTGGGCTGTTAATATAAAATATTATAATTATATAAATGTTATATAATTTATAAAAGCTGGTAACTTTGTCCGAAAAAAACACTAAACACTACAAATTCATGGACCTTTTTGTTTTCAGAAATACTGGATAAGGACGAAACTTGTCAAAAATATATAATGATGTTAACATTGTCCGTCCAAAGGTCATCTGTAATATCAAATGGCACTAAAATGACCACTTTTCCAGAATACTAATATGAATATGACTAGTAGATAATAAAACTACGTTTTAACGGTTTTAAGCGCGGTAATTTATTTTATTTAGGTTTATCCGACGTTTCGGCCGCTTTTCAGTTGCCGTGGTCACGGAAGACAAAGATGACATTTGTCGAACGTGTATTGTCAAAGTTTTTATTCAGCCTACCGCCAACTTGTTCATTTTAATTATTTAATTTTAATTTTGTTTATGGATATTATTTACTCTATGGGAACCTAATCTAATTTACCACCGCTTCACAACATGTTGTGGCTTGAAGAGAAGAAGCGGCGCAAGAAACTCTTCAGCAAACATGCCTAGTTCTAAAAAAAATTATATAATATTAAAATGAGTGGAAGGAAAAATAAAAGAAATTATCAGTCAAGTTGTTTTGTTTCGTTGCACGCAGAAAGAGCTCACAGTGTCTTGAGGTCTGGCAGTTAGTTTTTGCTGGGTTTGGGTCTTAATAGTTTTGATGATTGGATCCCAAACAGGTGGTACCTGCCAACCATCTTCTCTATTGAAATTTGGGTGTTTTTTGATTTCAATAGCCTCATGCATCATTCTTGGTATGAAACGATTCTCTTTCGCGAGGATTTGTGGGTTATCGAATCTGATGTAATGGTTGGGTTTATCCAGCGTGTGTTCACTGATCGCAGACTTCGTAGACCTTGCGTGTTTCATGTCAGCAATGTGTTCTTTTACCCGTGTTTTTATGCTCCTCTTTGTTTGCCCAATGTATGATATTATGTGTACAAGTCGCGAAAACTTAAGAAAATATTATATGACTAGTAGATATTAAGAAAAAGTGGAACTATTATGTTTTCTCTTACACCTACCAGTATATTTTATCCGTGCAGGAACGGAGAAAGAATACAATTTCCTGCGGCCGGGCGGCCTGTCGTAAGAGGCGACAAAACAACCCACAGCCAGGTGGTAGGGCATTTGCCCGACTGGATGGCTACCACCCCTGGTCTAGAGTATGTCGCCATAACAACCTTGTGTTGTGTTCCGGCATTAGTGTCCAGGTTCCAGGCTCCCTAAAGAGAGCAGCAGCGCATTTGTAGCATCTTTGGTGTTACAAATGTCCATAGGCGATGGTAACCGCTGTCCATCAAGTGGGCCGTCTGCCTGTCTGCTGATCTCCTGCAATAAAAAAAAAAAAAAAATATATTTAACACAGCACACATATCAAGTTCACTAACTTCAGATCACTAAGTTTACGTGTCATATCATAAACGTGATTTTACTCCAACATTGTATAGCGGCATATTTTTTTTGTTCTGTCATTAAACATTATTAAATCACTTTTTGAGAAGTATGACAGTCTCAGTTTAGAGCAGGGATTGCCAAACTATTTTGGCCAAGAGTCCCCTTTTCGAAAATGAAATGATACCTCAGATCCATAGCCAAATTACTTTCAAAATCCTATCTGTAGTTTTTTTCGTATATATACTTACTTTTGGACTTAAACTTGATCATGATTTGAAAGACTTGTACCCTCGAACTCATTATCTTTGCCAAGTTTTTAATTTTGTACGAAATTATGGATGCTTAGACTTTTTGAGTTTTTTTAAAGTATTACAATCATACTTCCTACTAAATTACCCATTCTTATAACAACTTAGTACATGTAACACAACTTATACAGTATCTTGAAAGTTTCAAGTAAGAACTTGTGTTGGCCCCAGGGGGTCGATATCGACCACTTTGGGAATCCTTGATTTAAAGAAATATGACATCTATAGACGGATAGAGAAATTGATATTACAATTCTAAAAAGATCGTGCTTTGGCAAAAAAACAAAACCCTGAAAATGTTATCTTGACAAATTTCGTTCTGACAAACTTTTTCTGTTGTGTATAAGCTTCTTAATACAGTCAGGTGCGACCGCGGTACGTCGTTATGTTGATTAAATTAATTCACCAGATCAATTAAATGGGAATAAATTAAGAGAAAGCCAAACAGAATTACTAATAAGGTTTATAGAATTAGTTGGCCCTTTAAACTCGTTTGCTTGGCGGAGTGAACGATTCAATTAAGCCAATACCAAGTCGAAGATTGTTATCGCCTCTATGCACAATCATTGTATAATATACCTAGTTCAATAAAGGTAGGTGAAAGGAAAGTGTATTTAGTTCTTTTGTTTTTATTGTATTAAAGAAAAATGAAGTCTTTGAAATTCTTAACAATATTACAGTGAGATGAGAATGGTGAGATGGATATGTGGTGTTACAAGAACGGATAAGGTGAGAAATTAGTACATAAGGGATCTTTGAAAGTTGCACCCGTGACTGAAAAGTTAAAAGGAAGGAGGCTAAGTTGATATGGGAATATAATGAGGAGGGATGAAAGTCACGTGACAAAAATAAAATAGAAACTTAAACCCAGACAATTAATACGGATTTACATTTGCATAAGAACATTGGACGTCCTTATGTTCATAGCGATCTCTTCCAAGCCAGTATTCAAGGAGATTTTAAATAAATATAATACAATTTTTGGTGGTGTACTAAACTAAAATAAAACTAATATATTCATAATTATCAACTACCATTAACATAAAATTTAAAAAAAACTACTTTACAGAATATAAGTTAAGTGACTGTGTTAGTTTAAAATGTTATGTTCTGTTGATTATGTCTGTTAAGTACAAATATTTTATATCATAAAAGACTGAGACAAAAAACCGAAGATCATTAAACGTCTCCATATCAGAACTTTCCCGTACATTAGTGCATTGTTGTAACGAATGGGTATTAATCTCTCATGTACCATTACACAGACTCACCTAAAGTAATAATCATTTATAATACGCGAGACACGACATGTTAGACATCAAGTGAAATTCTGTGAGTGCACGTTTGCATTGTACATAGATTATGACGGATATCGGAAGTTATTATTTCGCGTTTCCTCCAGTTCGTATTTCAAAAAATAAGTTCTAATACCAAGGCTTTAAGTAATAACCAATACAATTATAAAAGTTCTATGGCCATGCAACGTCTGATGTGTTTTAAGATATAGATATAGAGATATATAGAGTCTGTTGCTCAGCTGACAGGTAAAAAGATAGGGACTCTATCAAAGGTGCGGCAGTACTTCACACCACTTCAGTTGCTGAACCTTTATCAAGCACAAGTACGGTCTTGGATGGAATGCGACTCTCATCTTTAGGATGGCTCCGCTAAATTCGAGTTAGAGACTCTCGAGTGAAAAGAGCTAGGAAACTGATAGGCAGTAATCGACGAGAGGCTTCAGAACTTAAATCATCAACGTATAGTGGCTAGTATGTCGGTATTCTATAGGATACACTTCGGGGAGTGTGCCACGGAATTTCATGAATTGCTTCCTCCCTCACCATTCTACTACCGGACAAGCAGACGTATGCACTCACGCCACCTAAGTATGGTGCATTACCATCTGTCGCAATGTCAGTCCAACGCGAACCTATTCATTATCAAAAAAAGACATCTGATATACAATACCACAGGTAAAATCGAAGCTTGCTAGTCGTTTTAGCAATTTCTCATACTGTGTCCTGTTACCAATGCTAATAGAAAGAGTAATTTAAAAGGTATCAATCTAAATGAAGTAAGGGAAAAAATTGCATTGGGACTTCTTACATTAAGCTACGAGGAAACTAAGTCTTTATTGGTCTGTAAAATACAAAATCTATAGACGCCGCACGTACACACCAAAATCTGTCGATTCACCGCGATACAGGCTAGTCCTAGGACTAGCCCGACGCTAACGCGGGCACCAGCATTATTCCCATTGTTAACATGTAAACTTTTAAAAATATATTGTAAAATATTTTTTAATTGTATTTTGTGTCTTTATCTGCTAATTTATTTTACATGCGTTACGAAATCGCAATTAAGTACAGTGGAAACAGTTACCGATAAATACCTTGATTTTTCCGCGTCAATGTTATTAATGCGTTGATAGCGTTACCTCGCGTATTACCGACTTTACGCGGTTATCTGTGACACTTTGACGCGTAACACCGTTACGCTAATGTCAGAGTGTAAAACTTATAGGTGACAGATTGTTACTAAAATATTACCATTCAAAAATCGTGTAATATGAGAAATGAGGTGAAGACAAAAATCATATTTCAGGTCAATAAATATTCCCGTAGGAGGCTTTGTAGAAGGGGGTCGCAGGTGCCACTTTGCCCATCACCTCTCGATAAGGTAGTAGGACTGGGGGGGTTGGGAGACCCTCCCAGCGTGCCACACCAGATGCCGTGGGGTGTCCTGGTCCCAGACACCCGTCCTTATCGTCTTAGATCAAGGCATCACGACAGTCATATATATCACGGTCATGACCATATGACCACTTAACCTTCCAGGGTCTTTCCGCATCATATTAAAGCACCAGTTTTAATATGATGCGAAGATGATGATGATGATATGTGATATGATATATGATGATGACCCTGGAAGGTTTAGTGGGTATTCAGTGCTTTAAACTTGTTCTATCATCACAAGCTCATATTTCAAAATGATTATTTAATATTATAAATGCGAAAATAACTCTGTTTGTCTTCGGTCTGTCTGTTCCGTTTTCATGGAAAAACTACTGAACCGATTTGGCGGAAACCCAGTATATAGGATACTTTTTATCCCGAAAAATGGGATAGTTTCCGGAATAAAATATATATCTCTCTGTTTGTATGCTTTTACGGAAAAACTACTGGACCCATTTGGCCGGAATTTGGTATATATGTAACTAGAGTTTACCCCGCAGCTGCGCCGCCAGTCAACCTCTGGTTTAATTTATTTAAGCTACTTACAGAGCTGCCATTTCTTAAAGTAAGTTTTCAAAATATTTGGTGCCACACTAGGGAGGGAGAAGCTGACGAATGTGACCAGCTATGACAAGACCGCGGAAGGGTTCCAAAAATCATGAAATTCGTGTGACGTCATTTGTAGATGACGTCCCCATATCATACCCTAGTCTGGCAACGCGTTGGTTACACCCCTGGTGTTGCAAACATCCATAGGTGACCGCAACCACTATCCATGACATGAGCCCTCTGCCTGTTTGCTAACTTCGCAACAAAAAACAAGATACGCACTTGTCTCATATTTTACACTCATACTACACTAGTCTAATAAGTCTGTAACCACACACTCACTCGTTCACTTGTACACACATTGCACACATACATACATACACACCCATTCACACATCTATACATTTCTACATACATTACAAATATTAACACGAAAATGTTTTTCTTTTTTAAAATTGTATAACAAACGTGTTGTCTGGAAGTGGACTCTAACAACTGCAACTTAGTATTATACTACAGCAGTTGTTAGATACCAAATTGTTTCTGTACACTATTCTGAACATATTATGTAATAAACTTTTTTTTAAAGGTTTTTAAATACAAGTTTTTGAGATCCTGGATATGATATAGCAGCAGGGTGCTAGCCAAGACAAGTAAAACGAACCCAAGCACAACAGGTCTATCTTGTTTAGTACAGGAGTACCTATGGCCACCCTCCTACTTCATCATCAGCTCCATGGTACCATATAATTGCATTGTCACGCGATATACATATGCTTGCAAAATTTCAGCTTAATCGGAAACCGAGAAGTTTGTCAAATTTAAATTGCAAGATTCCACCCGAACTTACATACATACACAGTACGTCCATTGCAAGTTAAATAAAAGCTTGTACAAAAATCCTCAAGCATTACCCCAGGGCCCCGTAAATCAAAATCCCGTCGGGATTTCGATCCAAACCAATCAGAAAAACCATATTGACATTTCACACGGGATTACATCGTCTAACACTATAATTAAGCCACATCCAACACCCACACAAAAAAGATATTACAATAACTTTTTATAATGTGAGAACCTCAAATAATTTAAATCTGCCGCATTATTTTTTTTTATTAATAAGGGTTGTTGTAATCCGCTGGATAATGGGCTAAATATTAATGAATAATAAATGATCGTTTCGTGACTGTTATTATTATTAATAAGTCATGAATAATTCATCACGGTGTGTGCCGGGATTTATATAGTTCATTAATATGTACGCTTTATTGGATTTTGTGCGTAAATTAAAATGTTGATGCATGTATCCAGACCTTATTTGAGACCATTGGCCAGTTTTTGGACTAACCTATTCCTCGAGTTTACGTTGATTTTGGAAGGATGTAACAGTTATATAGGAGAACTGTAATACATATCTAACAACCTAATTTATATTAATATGTGCCTAATTATGTCTCCACTATCTATGTTATACCTAGGTGTTATAAATATTAAACATTGTCATGAAATAAACGAGTTGACTTGACTCCGATAGCCGTTGCAATTTAATAACGGGGAATGGCTATTAGCTCAACTTCTGACCGGCTACTAGCTTCTTTCGGTTATTATATAGTAATTATCTTTCTATCCATGCAGGGACGAGGAAAGAATATAATTTCCTGCGGGCGGGCAGCCTGTTGTAAGAGGCGACCCAACAAGTCATAACCAAGTGGTAGGGTATTTGCCCATCTGGCTACTACTACCCCTGATTTAGAGTATACCGCCATAACAACCTTGAGATATGTTATGGCATTAGTGGTCAAGTGCAAGTTTCCCTTTACAGAGTGGCAGTACATTGGTAACACCTTTGGTGTTACAAATGTCCATAGCCGATGGTATCCGCTTTCCATCAGGTGAGCCGTCTGTTGAACTCATGCAATAAAAAAAAGAAAAAATATAAGTAAGTAACTGTAAAAACGTAATTTCGCTATACGATTGTAGCAGCATATAGAATGTTTCTAACAACTCATCGAGTAAATGCGGCAGCATTGAGGAAATTGTATGTAATTTTTTCTATTTTTTTTTTTTTGTTAATCTGTACATATATTTAGTCTTATTTACTGTGTTATTTTCTATACTTTAGATGAATATATTATCCCGATTAGGTTTCAAAAAAGCTATAAGTATTTTATAATAATTTCGTCAAAGTAGTAATAGTTTACGAGAAAATTATTGACTTATAAAGTTAAACTAACAAAATGTTATATAAAGTTATTTAAAATGTACTGTTTTTACCAGTTCGCTACGACACCTCAACATTTTCGTTTCACCGCAAAATTATAAATTTCAATATTATATTTCGAATTCTCAAATTTTGATATTGTTTATACTTTTTACATCATAAAATATTATGTAAGCGTAAATATTATGTAATTATGTCTCTTTTATTTTATTTTTTCCTTTAAAAATAATATAGTAAATACGTATCTTTCTCACACTGTCATCCAAAACAATTACAATGTAAATCAAAAAGTGGACAATCCAAACAATTTACTTTTGATTAAAAGTTAAGGGCGGCCGCACACATGACGGATCGTTTTATCCGGCTAAAGTTAATTTCCTCTCTCACACCAACAAATTCAATCGGGCGTTGGCACAATGGAGCATATTTGCTTATCTTTAATTGATTCACTCTAACCCCTGGTCGGGATAAGGATTAGCTCTATTCACGCTGACTTTTACAAGGGTAGCGCACCCTTAACGAGGGGTTTCATTGGGAATAAACAGATACAGTGCATTTGTTTAGGGTGGAACAGTATTATGCCTACAAGATTTGTTCTCTATGAGTCAATTTCTACAGAAACGGGATTTGTTTTTTTTAGGTGAAGTATATTGATGGATTGATTGAGATTATCTAAATGAGTAAATTTCTTTGAATGTGTTAAAAAAAATTATAAGCAAAATTATAACAAAAAACTTGATTTAAAATTTTACTTGGTTTCAACACATAGGTTCCAGTATTGTTTGATGGTTGTTTACTTGTACAATATTTTATTCGGGCCCTGTAGACAAGTGGTATTAGTTCTAAATGGATAGAATAGTAAATGTACAGGAATGACATAATAATTATTAGCGTAACGATATGTCATTCCCATAAAATTTCTATTTTATTAATTTAGAGCTAATGCCATTTGTTTACAGGACCCTGGTTAACATTTAATCTGTTATATCAAAAATACTTATAATAATTAACTAATAATTTGAAATAAGTACCTGCACTTAATAGCTCTATGAATAATTCTCACTCACTCGTGTTTTATTTCGTTAACTTAACCGAGATTTGGCAGATGACAGGTATACCTACATGATTTAGGTTTGTGAGAAGTAAACGTTCTTTTTAACGCTGTTTATTAGTAATCA
Source organism: Dendrolimus punctatus (assembly GCA_012273795.1). NCBI lineage: Eukaryota > Metazoa > Arthropoda > Insecta > Lepidoptera > Lasiocampidae > Dendrolimus > Dendrolimus punctatus. The sequence goes on from CM022549.1 coordinate 9,133,192, forward strand.
TTTCTCTAACTTTAGATTTATGTGTGATTTGAGAAAACATTATTACTTGTGTGCAAGATATATTATGTAAGGAATGAAAGAAAATTTGCCCCCTCTGTTCAAAATAATTCCATAATCTACAAACGAAAAGGCAATATCAAATATCATAAGCGGGCGCGTGTCGCGTATTATCGCACGTCCGTAATGCGATATGGCGCGATACGTTGCGATATCCGTGAATTACAACTGTTTATCGCCGCGTGCGGTTGGGGGCGCTAGTGGAGGGGTGCCCTAATGGTTTTATGGGATTTGTGAAATTGTTAGTATTATGACGTTTAGTTATTTTTCTTAATGTTGTTTTTAAGTTCTTGGCATACCTTATTGTTATTAAGTAAATAGCCTGAAAATGAGATATTTCGTTACGTTGTTAAAATCTATCTCTATTAAAATGTACATATTAATGTAAATAAATAACCGTTATGTTCTTACGCCGGTGTCTGTGTGTCACAGCTCATGAAGTACTACAGTTCGGGATATAAAAATTGCCTCGCATATATGTAAGAGTCACGCCTGTCTGTAGAACTTCGTACCGCCATATTTTCTGAATTCCTAAAAGACTTTGTTTCATGACACAAAAACAAAATCACCATAATCGGTCCCGGTGATTAGGAGGATTGTAGAACCCTATCTTAGCGCCACCTACCGGTTCCAATTGTGTATCTAAACATCACATCACAAAATTTCATCAAAATCGGTAAAGTCGTTCTCAAGTTATGCTCTTACCAACACATTTTGCGATTCATTTTTATATATAAGAAGATGAGTGTGAACTATAAGTAGTTGTTGCATCTTTTTCCTGAGAAAATCTCCTTTTTATTGCAGAAGAACAGTGAACTGGTATACGGCGATGATTAAAAGCGGTTACCGTCGCCTATATTAGCAATACCAGAGGTGCTGCCAATGTGCTGCCGACCTTGAAGGAGAAACTCACTAATGCCGAAACAGAATTCAAAGTTTAACAACTTTGAGTTCGGCGGCATACTGCAGACTAGGGGGGATATGCCTTACCACCTGGTTAGCCGCAGGAATCGATATTCTCTTTCCGTTCCTGCACGGAGAGAACTGTGACACACAGGCTTACACACCATAGACTGATATCATAGAACCACTTTCTTAGCTTTTTATAAACGAAACCCAAAAATAATGAAGAGTCCATCTATATTTCAGAACTTCATTGGACACGTCAAATTATAATGGCAGTGCGTTGAAATTTCAATACACTGTCGAAAAAATGCTCAAAGCCAGTCAGCTAGACAGGTGATATGCAGTCGTGGAAATTGAAAAATCCATGGAAATCCGCTGTCTGGCATCGGCACAATAGATTTTTTGGCTATATCCGTTTTTCGTCCATTGAAAAACTTGTCATGTACTTTCGTTGTATTTTTCCGTGAGTGTAAAATATTTTTTCAACTTTTACCAGACATCTAAGATTAATCGATACAGTCACTGCTCATAGCAGTTTTAACAGCAGTAAGAAACCGTAAGTCAAACCTCTATATATACAGATTCGTGGTCGCTAGAAAAGTTCAGATCAAGAAACCAAGATATTTTACTTATATTTCTTTTATTGCACAAGTTCAGCAGACAGGTAGACGGCACACCTAATGGTCTACCATCGCCTATAGACATTTGTTACACCAAAGGTGCTACAAATGCGCTGCTGCTCTCTTAAGGGATACTGGAACCTGGCCACTGATGGCCGGATCATAATTCAAGGTTTTTATGACGATATACTTTAGGCCAGGGGTGGTTGCCATTTAGTCGGGAAAATACCTTCCGACCTGGCTGTAGGTCATTTTTCGCCTTTTCCGACAGTTAATTACTGAATTGCTGTTTTAATTTCATAATTTTTCCTGGTTGTTTGGCATTTGCCCCACTGGATAGCTATCACCCCTGGTCTAGAGTACGTCGCCATAACAACCTTCAGTTGTGTTCCGGCATTAGTGGCCAGATTCCCTCGAGAGAGCAGCAGCGCATGTGTAATGCCCTTGGTGTTACAAATGTCCATAGGCGATGGTAACCGCTTTCCATTAAGCGGGCTGTCTGCCTGTCCGCTGAACTCCTGCAATAAAAAAACATATTTTTTAATGTAAAATTGTCTAATATGTCATGTCACATTAGGAAGTAGGGAGTCTTATGAATGTGACCAGCTGTGCCATGAACGGAGGAGAAATCAAAAAATCATGAAATTCGTGTGACGTAATTTGCAGATGACCCCTTTTAGTAATAATCTGTGACCTAAAGAATAATAGTTGAGACAGCATCGTAGCAACATTGTTAAAATGGCGCCTCGTTTTAGTGAAACAGCGGAAAAGGGCGGCTCGTAAATTGTCGGTGATCGCTTTAGCGTTGACAGGAGTGGCGCAGGCGCCGAAATGCGCGTGCGGCGTAACTTTGCTTTGATCTTTGTCACATGCCGGTTAAAAGATACTCTAAAGTAATGCCCGAAAAGAATATTAGTTTCATACTTCAGTCCAACCATAAGCTGCGCACTATGGTACAAGTCAAAAAATTAAGTAACTTACGTATGTAAACAGCGAAAATTGAATAAGTACTTTTAGATGTTGTGGCAATAAAATTCATTTTAAACTTGATCTGCTATAATTTTTATAATTTTAAACACCACAAGAATCATTTAGATTTCAATGAGGTGTTCATAATTTATTGTGAAACTAGCTGTCCTGCTGTTTTTCAGAAGTAGCTCAAGTTATTCCGTATAACATTAGCTATACAGCGTGTTTCAGACCTTACGACAATAAATCATACCACGTTTTCTTCATGACTTACTCTGCCCAAATACAAAAATGAATCAAGGTAACTTCTTTGGTTTAGCCACAGGACATCATTTTTCATTTCAGAATATTACTACAACATGTATCAGTTATTGTGTCTAAATCGGTAGGTTAGTGACCAATGTATCATGTTGCCAGCTCGTCTCTTCATCATTAAACGCGGAAGTTGTTCATTCTTACGCTCTCGCTCGCGAACCAATATTTACAAGATGTTCTGTTTTTATTCCCTTATTATCGTAATTAATTTGTTCGGAAATTTCAAAATTTTATTTTTGACATTACGGTTGATTTAATAATACCAAAAAATTTGTATGGAGTAAGACTGCTAAAATTATGATTTATTGACATTTGAAATGAAACACGTATATTATTGAAACTTCCGTCAAAATTGATGCAGATTCAGAGATTAGCCGAACCAAACAGACAAACGAAAATTTTAAAAATTGATTTTTTGATGCTAGTTGGTACTGTATATATGTTCATACGCATTTAGTAAAAAGCTGTTAAATTAACAATACAAACACACACTAATTTTATTTATGTGTATAGATAACATCTTTGCAAATAAAACTTACTTAAAACATATTAACTTTTACAATATGATAGTGAGCACACAAACCCTACATATAAATAACTTTTGCGTTGCAAATTGTAATGGCGTAGTAAATGATGATCAATTTGGTTATTTACTAATTAAGAAACCGGATTATCACAACGATCCTGTGTCTGTAGACTAGACTTTATAAAATGTTGTTTCTTAAGTTGTTTAAAAATAACACGAACAACATGTAGTACATTAATTGATGGTTTTGCATCCCCTATATAGGAATATCAAAAAAATGTTTATTAGTACTATTGAACAGACGTCAGGAATGTGCCCCGATCGTGTGGGTGTATCCTGCGGCCATAATTTAACGTGAAGACGGCGTGGTGTGGTCACCCCACGGTGTAAACCTGGAATTATCTCCTTACATCAGCGGGTGGCGGAAACAGTACATGACGAAAGTAAGGCTGGGTACATATACATACCTTTATATGAAACTACTACTCACAAAACGTCATTATCTACGTAAAATATCTAAAATATGCAAGTCGGTTTTTGTATGTCGGTAGTTAATAGGCGGTAGTTAATAATCCCAAACTTGGTTCAAAATTTTCTTTTCTTTCTTCCTTCCTTGGGCAAGCTTGCTTTTGAACCCCCTACCCTCAACCTTTATCCATTCACCTCTACAACCAATCAATAACCATCCCATCCAGTCACATATCCACATCATTTTAATTACCTTCCATTCAACCACTTACCCAACCGACCTACGCAATATTCGTTTGCTCTAGTAATATAATAAGAATAGTAGCAAAATGTATTTTTTTAGAAAGTACAAATAAAAAGACAAAAATAAAAGAAAATGAGAATTCTGCCCTGAACAATGGTGGTGAAGCCTGCATGTTAATTAAAAAAAATTAGACAGTTCGTTTTTTGACAGAAAAATCGCAATCTACTGATAGTCGTACATCTTGTCAAGTTTGCACCACTGCTCTTCTGACGCTCCAATGCTTGAGCCTCTTCCTGCTCCCAATAACAAATATTCATTTCACCAGGCTAGAAGGTGACATGAACTATGTATAGCAAAAATCTTTATATATGTGAATTTGTTTTTATTATATATTAGATTTGAACTGACCACGAAGCAGTTTTTAATCATTATAAAATAATTTTATAACTGTCATTAGAAATAATTAATATTTAAAGTGTTTTACTTTCTTAAAAAAATGTGTAATATTAATTTAAAATTAACAGTAGTGGTAAGATGTTGTTAGTGTTTGAGTAAAAGCTATATTTTTATGTGCTAACTGTGTAATTAAATATGCCTTTTAGACTTATTAAAATAACTTTTTTAGTTTGTGTCAGTCAAAGACTTACAATTTGACAGAGCTACACTGAAAACTTAAGTCACCAGACAAGGCTGTATCAACAAAGTTCTCTTAATTACCATTGTGGTGAATATTACTAATTGGTTCGGGCATCCCACTATAGGTGAACGGACGGTATACCCGCCACGCTTGTCTAAAGCCAAGCAGCTTTGACATAACGGTTACATCGATGTTCAGGTTGCATCACGATGTTTTGATTCGCCATTGTTAGCATGTGGTAATTGTAAGATTTTACACATTAGATCAGAAGAGTGACTAAGTGATGCATGCGTTCCGGCCAGGATTCAACCTGCGTCCTTTGAATTTGGGCCGCGTGCGCTAGCCATTACGCTACTACGACTTATTACTAATACCTACTCATTTATATTTAAGGACATTCTACACCCATCCTAAGATTCAGTTAGAGTGACAATAATTCAGTTGGTAGGCGGCACCGGTACGTGTCGTCACCCCACTAATGTCCATAAATATCTGTAATACAGGGGATGTTTACAAAGAATTATCTCTTCGCTATGGTTCATAAAGTTTAATTTATCGCTTACTCACACGCTAACTGTCCTAGCCTGCTTAAAAATATTATATAAAAACTAGGAAATCAAAAATAGAAATTGTGGGTACTAGGCTTCTTTGGCAATAAGATTTATATAAATAACGATAGGCAAATACTAATAATGGAAAAAAATAACTCTGTGGCGACCTTCTTATTTGGATTGGATGACATATCTTTCTCTCGATTTTTGACTTTTTATTGTACCTAAACAAGGTTTTAAGGTTCTAAATTGTGTTTTAAATAAACATTGTTTAAAATGTCTAGTAAATATATATTTTTAATTTGTATTAATGCTCTTGTTTCATCTGAGATAATGTTAGTGACTGTGGCCAATAGCATCAAGTATCATTAAAAATAGCGCCGTTGATGTGGCATCACAAATAAACCCACCGCTACATCTGCTTGCAAAGGAATACCATTAATACTAACATTAGCCCCAGTGGCGGATTAGCAGTTTTGGCCGCCCTATGCTCCAGGCCATGTAGTAAGTAAGCCAACCATTTCTCAGCACCCATCATATGGAGTACATAATAAATTCACTTTTTTGTCAACTTTTATCGAAATCGATTCAGAAATTTAGTGAACTATAATATCTGCTAGTTTGTAAAAAAATCCGAGGTTCCAGGGATAATTGCAGTGCGGCCCACCATAAAGTTCGCGAAACTTTAGAATATTTACGTACTTTGTGGTATTTCTTGTTATCATCAGTGATTTTTTTGTCTTGATTGGCCGCTCTAGGCCCTTGCCTAGGGCTGCAAATCAAAGGCCCGGGCCTCCTGAGCCACAAGGCAAATCCGCCACTGATTAGCCCAGATAAATCAGAGACTTAAGACCTCACTTTTTTGACGTCACAGCAGGGAGATAGGATAAACGCCTATTTGCTTAAACATTTTATCCAATAGACTAGCTGTGCCCGCGATGTCATCCGCGTGAAATTAGTTTTCAGAATCCCCCCGATTTTGAAACATTCTTCATTGGTGCTCCGCTCCTATTGGTCTTAGCGTGATGATATATAACTTATAACCTTCCTCGATAAATGGGCAATCTAACTCTGAAATAATTCAAATCAGACCACCAGTAGTTCCTGAGATTAGCGCGTTACAGCAAACATGCAAACAAACTCTTCAGCTTTATACATTAGTATAAGATAATATAATTTTAATTAATGCTGGAAGACGTACGAAAAGGGGCCCCTTTTCGCTCGTTCTGCCATAGTTCTGCCATATCGATATCTCGGCGTTGGGAAGATCCAAAGTACAATTCCGTTACGATATTGTCAAAAATTAGTATTCTGCTAAATCCACAAAATCTTCTCGATATCATCGCGGCGGAATTATAGTTGAAAAAAATGGTATTGTCGATAACAGGAATGAGGTTAGCGGAAATTAATATTGAAAAGTTACTAAAATTTTAAATATTTATTTCGGAGTGGTATGTCATTGAATTAACAGAATATCAAAATCTAAACCTGCGGTTAAGACGATAGTATTCGGCCATTTTCAAGTGTAAGGGTGCCTTTCCACCAGAGATGTACTATGCAACTATGCTGCGAAGATGTAAAATATGTGACTGTTTCCACCAATACTAAGTTATGTAGCTGGGCGAGGACGATGCGCTATTCAGCGACAAACGCGGGCATACTGTACTCGTCGGTATTTTGCTCTGCACATAGCTACACCATTCTACCCCAGGGGGTGCCGCCTTGGTCTTGTCTCCGTCCAGGTAGCGGTACAAGGGGATGCGTCCCCGGGGCCCCGAGCGGCCACTGTCACATTGCCCCCTCTACTCCGTGACAGTGGTGTACCACCTTCTCCTCATCCTAGTATCCTTCATCTTTACTCCTCCCCACATACCACTTCCTATTCCTGGTTTCCCTATATGGGTTGTGTAGGTCGGGCGGCAGCCGCTACACATAAAATCATATTTCGCCGTATCACTCATGGATAGATTTATAAGAAAGCTGGGTATGGCTAGGGCGTCGCCGGAAAACGACGCGCAGGCACATCGCCCTACACCTGCGATAAGTGGGCAAGGGCTACCGTGTCAAGGGCGGGCACGGCTAACGACGCGAGTCCACACCCAGACCAGGAAACTTCGCTTCGCGACTTGGAATATTGGTACGCTGACCGGACGTGCAAGGGAGTTGGCCGAAGTACTCTGCAGGCGGAGGGTGGCCGTGGTGTTCCTGCAGGAGACTCGGTGGAAAGGCTGCAGATCCCGGTTTATTGGGAATGGCTACAAGCTGATCTATACCGGTGCTCCTGGTGGGGAAAACGGGTGTAGTGGATGCACTTACCACGTTTAATCGTAGCTAATTTTATATTATATTTGCTCGAAATGTACCACGATCCTGGTTACCACAAGCTCAGGCTTTCAACTCAATTATTTGCTTACATTTATAGTATTTCAATTTATTTCTATTGGAAGCATTTGTAATAAATAAAACTTGTATTTTAACCTAATTCTCATTCGTAAACAAAAGCCGGTCAAGTTCAAGGTCAGCCTTTTGGCATTTGACTTTTGACGTTTGACAAGTGCTAGCGTATAAAATACATAGCAAAAACTTTATTTTAATCTACGGTATGTTTTGTAAATAATAATTTCTAATCATAAAACAAATTACATATAAATATCTATTTCAATTTCCTTATTCATTTAATACTTTAATTTATCAGCTACATCATATTCTATTTTGTTACTCAATGCCTATATGCCTCTGTTAGCCAGGACGTAAAGATTTGACCAACCAATGAGAGACGAGTATAAAAGTCGCTCTCATTGGTGGGAATTCAAAAATGAAAGTAGACACCGTTTTTGAATAGAGTTAAGCAGAGACCATTTTGTACGACAAAAAGATACTTACAAAAGTGAAAATAAAAAGCCAGTTTAAGATCAAGGTTATATTTATTCAAGAACCTTACATCACAATAATAATATCATAGTTCACTCTTCATTGGTGACCACCGACTTAAAGAGCTAGGCAAACAAATACAATGGATGGTAAAGTTGCAACTACGCGCGCCCCAAGAACGTCCGCAGAAGCAGATGAAACAGTGTGCAGGATTGGGGTAAGATTGCCACCTTTTTGGCCAGAAGAGCCAGCTTTATGGTTCGCCCAAGTGGAGGCACAATTTGTATTATCCGGTATAACGGCGGATGCTACCAAATTTTACCATGTTATATCTCAGCTCGAGCACAGGTATGCAGCAGAAATTAAGGATATTATTACATCCCCTCCAGCAGAGAACAAGTTTGGGAAATTAAAAACCGAACTTGTTAAGCGTCTCTCCGCCTCACAAGGGAAGAGAGTGCAACAACTCCTTATGCTTGAGGAATTGGGTGACCGTAAACCGTCCCAGTTTCTTCGCCACTTACAAGCGTTGGCAGGACAGAGTCTACCCGAGTCATTCATGGCCACACTATGGTCAAGCCGCCTCCCGGTAAACATTCAGACTGCGATAGCATCACAACCAAACTTATCACTCGAATCTGTTGCAGATTTAGCAGACAGGGTCCACGAAATAGCCCCACCCTCACCTATGGTGGCTAGCACTAGTTCCAGCAACGAAATAAGCGAGCTCACCCGACAAATGGCAGAGCTGTCGCGACAGGTAGCTTCCCTCCAGAGTCAGGTACGCTCAAGGTCTCGATCTCGCTCATCTGAGAGATATCAGCGAAAGCCGACTGCACGTAGACGGTCATCAGATTGGTTCAATAAGAATTATTGCTATTTCCACAATCGTTTTGGGAGTAAAGCTCGCAGATGCCAATCTCCCTGTACTTACTCGGGAAACGCCTACGGCAGCCGAAATTAGCGGCTAACGACTGCCTTACAAGCCCCCGCCGCCTCTTCGTGACAGATCACAACACTAAATTGCAATTCCTTGTGGATACAGGCTCTGACGTTTGCGTGTTCCCTCGATCTGCCATCAAGCAGCAACGCAGCAGGACAGAGTACCAGCTCTTCGCAGCCAACGGGAGTATAATACACACCTATGGTTGGATGGAGCTGAAACTCAATCTAGGCCTGCGACGTGCTTATACATGGAAGTTCGTCGTTGCCGATGTCAGTAAGCCAATAATCGGAGCAGATTTCTTAAGTTTTTATAATTTATTAATAGATCTTAAGAATTATCGACTTATTGATGGTCTTACTCAGCTTTCCACAATAGCGACATCTGCCGCGAAGACTTCGGCCATTGCTTCCATTAAGGCAGTAGGTGGAGGTTCAGTGTACCATAAGCTGTTGCGTGAGTACCCAGACATAACTAGACCTGCAGGTACAAAAAGGCATAGTAACCATAACACGGTACACCACATCCGCACTACTCCAGGTCCACCTATATCTGGTCGCCCACGCCGTCTACCACCAGATAGGCTCCAAATTGCAAAAAAGGAGTTCGAAGCAATGCTGGCAGACGGTACAGCACGCCCATCAGAAAGCCCTTGGGCATCTCCCCTCCATCTTGCTCCAAAGAAGGATAATGGTTGGCGTCCTTGTGGTGATTACCGAGCACTGAATGCCAGGACTATACCCGACCGTTACCCAATCCGACATATACAGGATTTTGCCCATCAACTGGCCGGCAGTAGGATATATAGTAAGGTAGACTTGGTTAAGGCATACAACCAAATCCCTGTACACCCAGACGACATACAGAAGACAGCGATTACAACCCCATTTGGGTTATTCGAATTCCCATACATGACCTTTGGGCTCAGGAATGCTGCACAAACCTTTCAAAGGTTCATGGACGAAGTGCTCAGAGGCCTGCCATTTTGCTACGGCTACCTCGACGACATCCTTTGTTTTTCACAATCTGAAGACCAGCATGTTGACCACTTAAATAAATTGTTCCAGAGGCTGTCTAAATATGGCATACTAATTAATTCAGCGAAGTGCGAGTTTGGCCAGTCGAAAATTAACTTCTTGGGGCATGAAGTTTCGGCAGAAGGTGTACGTCCCCTACAGGAGAAGGTGCATGCAATTAAAGAGTACCCACCACCCAAAACTGTCAAGGGCATGCGTCGGTTCTTAGGTATGTTCAATTTCTACCGCCGTTTCATACCTAACGCAGCTAAAATACAGGAACCCCTAAATGCTGCACTGTCAGGTCCGAAACGTAAAGGGTCTAAAGACCTGCTAATGACATCTGAGATGATAGCAGCCTTCAACCTCTGTAAAACTAGCTTATCGAGGGCAGCTCTGCTAGCACATCCGAACCCAGAAGCTGAATTAGCCATTCACACCGATGCTTCAGACTCAGCGATGGGGGCAGTACTTCAACAGAAGACTTCAGGCAACACCTGGAGGCCATTAGCCTTCTTTTCCCGCCGATTGTCCGCAGCGCAAAGGAAATACAGTCCTTATGATCGGGAATTGCTCTCCATCTACAAAGCTATCCGCTACTTCAGGCACATGGTCGAAGGTAAACACTTCACAATATTCACAGACCACAAACCCTTATCATATGCTTTCCAACAAAATAAAGATAAGTGTTCACCCAGACAATTTAGATATTTGGACTTCATCGGCCAGTTTACAACAGATGTCCGTTATGTACGCGGAAAAGACAACATAGTGGCTGATTGTCTGTCACGAGTGGAACTATTAACAGAGAATATTGATTTTAATGCACTTGCACATTCCCAGAGTGAAGATTCTGAACTGCAAGAGCTCCTTGGCTCTTCCAGCCTCAAATTAAGAAGAGTGAAAGTGGAAGGCACACAGAACACACTATTTTGTGATGTATCCATGCCAAACCCTCGGCCTTATATTACAGCACCATTTAGAAGACATGTGTTTAACACACTTCACAACTTGAGCCACCCAGGGTCGAGGGCAACTGTCAAGTTAATCACTCAGCGCTTTGTATGGCATGGGATAAAGAAAGACTGTAGAAACTGGACTAGAGAATGTATTGAATGTCAGAAAAATAAAATTTCCAGGCACACTGTTTCACCAATACCCTCTTTCCCGGTTCCGACTGAACGCTTCGCACATGTCCACATGGACATAGTAGGACCATTACCTGTTTCATCTGATTACAGATACTGCCTTACAGTCATCGACAGGTTTACACGTTGGCCTGAGGCATATCCTTTATCAGATATTTCAGCTGAGACATGTGCCCGCAGCTTCATAGCAGGCTGGGTATCTCGCTTTGGTTGTCCGCAGCGCATCACTACAGACAGAGGCAAACAGTTTGAGAGTAGCCTTTTCCACTCCTTGGCTGCCATGCTCGGCAGTCAGCACCGTCCGACGACTGCATATCACCCCACTTGCAACGGTATAGTTGAACGCCTACACCGTCAGCTAAAAGCGGCTATCAGGTGTCATACTGACACCAACTGGAGTGAAGCCCTTCCTCTAGTGCTCCTGGGCATACGCAGCGCTTGGAAGGAGGACATAAAGTCTTCGGCAGCAGAGCTTGTATATGGAGAACCGCTTCGTCTACCTGGTGAATTTTTCAACCCATCTGCCTGTCAATCAATGGATTACTCCAACTTCACCCTACGCCTACGGCGACATATGGCGAGACTGGCTCCAACACCAACCAGTCGTCATGGGGAGAAGACCTTTTATATCCCAAACACCTTGGCTACTTGCAATTTTGTATTCCTCCGCCATGACGGTGTGAGACACCCACTCGATCCACCATATACTGGGCCATATAAAGTCTTGGAGCGCGGCAAGAAGATCTTCAAAATCCAGGTCAAAGGCAAAGAAACCACAGTCTCCATTGACAGAGTGAAACCAGCCTATATGACCAAGGATGACATCAGCACGCCGTCGAATGACACACAGGATGCTAGCACAACCTTGCCCGATTCTTGGACGCAACCGAGCGTAGAAAAACGAACCAGATCTGGAAGAAGAGTAAAGTTTACGGATCACTATCGACCTTAGCTTGCAGCATTAGTCTCAGGGGGGGAATAGTGTAGTGGATGCACTTACCACGTTTAATCGTAGATAATTTTATATTATATTTGCTCGAAATGTACCACGATCCTGGTTACCACAAGCTCAGGCTTTCAACTCAATTATTTGCTTACATTTATAGTATTTCAATTTATTTCTATTGGAAGCATTTGTAATAAATAAAACTTGTATTTTAACCTAATTCTCATTCGTAAACAAAAGCCGGTCAAGTTCAAGGTCAGCCTTTTGGCATTTGACTTTTGACGTTTGACAAGTGCTAGCGTATAAAATAAATAGCAAAAACTTTATTTTAATCTACGGTATGTTTTGTAAATAATAATTTCTAATCATAAAACAAATTACATATAAATATCTATTTCAATTTCCTTATTCATTTAATACTTTAATTTATCAGCTACATCATATTCTATTTTGTTACTCAATGCCTATATGCCTCTGTTAGCCAGGACGTAAAGATTTGACCAACCAATGAGAGACGAGTATAAAAGTCGCTCTCATTGGTGGGAATTCAAAATGAAAGTAGACACCGTTTTTGAATAGAGTTAAGCAGAGACCATTTTGTACGACAAAAAGATACTTACAAAAGTGAAAATAAAAAGCCAGTTTAAGATCAAGGTTATATTTATTCAAGAACCTTACATCACAATAATAATATCATAGTTCACTCTTCACGGGGTTGCTGTAGTACTCTCCGAGGAGTTCCAGAACAACATTCTAGAGGTGAAACGCTTCAGCGACCGGCTTATGGTCGTGTCGGTTCTTATCGAAGGGGTTGTAACCCATTTGATAAGTGCCTACGCGCCACAGGCTGGTTGTAGCGACACTGATAGAATGAGGTTCTGGGATCAGATCGGTGATGTACTACGTGGCATCCCGTTATCACAGGCGGTCGTTTTGGGTGGTGATCTGAACGGTCATGTGGGTGAGAAGTGGGAGGAATTTGAGCGTGTTCACGGTGGCTTTGGGTACGGAAGCCGCAACGCAGAAGGGGAGGATATCCTCCGAATGTGTGCGGCTGCCGATCTTGCCATCGCGAACACGTATTTCAAAAAGAAATCCGAACACTTAATCACCTACAAGAGCGGGAGGCATGCTACCCAGATCGACTACCTACTCATCAGGAGACACCACATCGGCAAAGTAGCCAACTGCAAGATCATACCCGGAGAGAGTCTCACTGCACAACATCGTCTCCTTGTCATGGACCTCTGCGTGAAACCCAAAGACAAACCTGTTGAGCACTGTCGACGCCAAATTAGATGGTGGCTGCTTGATGAAGGCAAATCCCAGGAGTTCGCTTCAGCATCCGTCGAGATGTGTGTCGGAGCTGACAGCGAATTAGTCCAGAGCCACTGGGATAAGATCCAAGCAGCCATTACTAAAGCGGCAAATGCAGTGCTGGGTGTGTCCAAGGGTGGTCGCAAGTGTGACAAGGAGACTTGGTGGTGGAACGACACAGTCCAGAGGGAGGTTAGGGTGAAGAAAACCCTCTTTAAAAAGTGGCAAGCGTCCAGATCTCCTGAAGATCGCGACGCATACAGGGCCGCAAAACGTGCCAGTAAAAGAGCTGTAGCCAGAGCCAGACGAGACCACTTTCGATCGTTGTACGATAAGTTGGAATCGTCTGAGGGGCAGAAGCTCATTTATAAGTTGGCACGTTCCAGGATCAAAGCGGCACAGGACATTTCCAAGTGCCGCTGTGTTAAAGATCCTGGCGGCAACCTGTTATGCGAGGACCTCGCAGTGAAGGACAGATGGCGCTCTTACTTCCACGAACTGCTGAATAAGCAGCACAAAGCGGTACAGCCACCGAACCTCCCTCCGAATCAAGGACTAGTGCCACTGATAACGCCTGATGAAGTCCATAGGGCTCTTCGCCGCATGAGGAATCGGAAAGCTGTCGGAGCCGATGGAGTCCCCATTGAAGCCTGGAAGGCGATGGGTCCTCGTGGTGTGGGCATTTTAACAAACCTTTTTAACCGCATACTCCTCACCGGAAACATCCCGAGCCAATGGAGACTGAGTGTTATCACTCCAGTCTTCAAAGGTAAGGGATCAGTGCAGGAGTGCGAAAACTACCGCGGAATAAAGGTAATGTCCCACACCATGAAGCTCTTTGAGCGCATAATCGACTCTCGGATCCGGCAGGAGTGCACTGTCTCGGGATGTCAATATGGGTTTCATCCTGGGCATGGAACCATGGACCCTGTTTTTGCCCTAAGGATCATCATGGAGAAATACAGGACGAAGAATACGCCTCTGCATTTCCTGTTTCTGGATCTGCAGAAGGCCTTCGACTGTGTTCCTCGCGTGATGATCTGGTGGGCACTGAGGTCCAAAGGGGTGCCAGAAACCTATATTGACATTATCCGGGATATGTACCGTGATTCCGATTCCATAGTTCGGACCGCTGTTGGCGACACCACACCCTTCCCCATTACCGTATGCGTGCACCAGGGATCGGTCCTTAGTCCGTTTCTGTTCAGCGTGATATTAGACGAAGTGTCGAACAGCATCAGGGATGCGCATGAGCAACCTCCATGGTTGCTCATGTATGCTGACGATATCGCGCTGGCAGATTCGGACAGGGGGCGCCTGGTGGGACGTGTAAATGCGTGGAAGAGATCGCTAGAGAACGGCGGTTTGAAACTAAATGTGGCGAAGACTGAGTACTTGGCCTGCAACACTACAGATCCCACATCCGTGCGCATAGGCGAAGATACGGTCGAGCGCACGGATCAGTTTAAGTACTTGGGATCTGTCCTTAGTGCGTCCGGGGATATTGACCTCGACGTCAAGGCCCTTATCACAGCAGCTTGGGCCAAGTGGCGTGAGGTGACAGGTGTCATTTGTGACCCCAAAATGCCGGTCAAATTAAAAGGACAGGTCTATAAATCCATCATCAGACCTGTCCTTTTGTATGGCAGTGAAGCGTGGCCTGTACTTGAGCGACACAAGCAAGAGCTGCGTGTCACGGAGATGAATATGCTGCGATGGATGTGTGGAGTGACGCGGAAAGACCGGGTCAGGAACTCCCGCATCCGTGGCAGTCTTCATGTCCGTGACATAGCAGACAAACTGCAAGAGTGTCGCTTACGCTGGTACGGCCACATTTTACGCAGACCGGCTAATTACGTGGGGAACAAATGTCTAGCCATGCCGCCTCCGCCAGGTCCCGGTCGAAGGGGAAGGCCCAAGAAATGCTGGCTTGACGTCGTGAAGGATGACATGCGTGCCAATGGTCTCAAAACGGGGGATGCTGAAGACCGCGCGAAGTGGAGTAGAAAAAGCAGGAAAGCGGACCCTGGGCGAGTGAACGCTCCGAACGCAACCGGGATTTAACGCTCGGATGATGATGATGACATAGCTACACCATTCGCGACAGCCCATAGCAGGCATCCATAGCACGCATCCTTCCATATAAAAAACATATCTTAGTTGAATCTGTTTCCACCAGTGCTAAGCTATGTGCACCAATGAATATGATTGGTGGATATCAAACGCATCCATAGTAATGTAGCATAAAACATCTCTGGTGGAAAACCTCCCATAATGGCAGAATTGCACCTCAGTAGGCACTAAAACATATTTGCCAGTGCATACTAAACGTTTCGCCTCCACGTTCCTTCTACGTACTGCAGAATTGTTGAGTCCGTGTTTCCCGAAAAGTACAATCCGGGTATCTTCAAGTCTCGTGTGAATAGGTACTATCTAGGTAAGTGTGCTCCATCTTCGACCGCATCATCGTCCGGCACTGGACGATGGTGGTCAAACGCAACCCTATTTAATTTTAAAAAAAATACATGCTTCCACTGGAACTAAAGCAAGCCCAATCCCTATCCGCCTTTAATAGACTATATATATATATATATATATATATATATATATATATATATATATATATATATATATATATATATGTGTGTGCTTATATTTATAATATTTACTATGCTTGATGTATTTAATCATGTGTATCCATATGTGTAATAATAAAAATATTAATATATAACACTTAAAATATTGTGCAGCAAACTCTACCCTAGCTTTGTGCCATATTTCTCTCTCCATCCCAAGGTTGTCTGAAAGAGATCGCTGTTAGCGATAAGACCGCCATTTGTACCTAATTCTAAGCTGTTCTTGTATATTATTTCATAATTTTTATTGTACAATAAGGTATATTCTATTCTATTCTCATAAAATAAAAAGAAACAAAGAAGTGTGTGGATGATAAATATTAACAGTCAGCACATGGTTTATTAAACAGCGATAGTAATATAATAATTTTCTGTTACAGTTTACATTAGTTGTATTAATTATGTTTAATTAAACAAGAGCGGCTCGTTTGATCACAAATTGTTAGGGACATTTTTTACGTTAATTACAGTCCTCGAGGATGTTATTTTTATTTTGTTTTATAACGTACAATAACGGTTTGGGGGAAAGTTAAACTAAATAAAAAAACTTCCTTGATTCTTTTTTAATAATCAGTAGAAAACTGGAATAATTTGAAACATAGTTTAAGGATATTTATAATTGACAGATCATATTTTATTTGTTAATGGTTATTTAAATGCCTAAGGTCTTATATACATACACCTCGTTCACGATAACTTGACGCGCAGGGTTAGCAAATTCTAAAAATTAATGTCACTTAATATCATGTTAAATAATAGGTTATAAATAGAAATGTTAACAGAAAGGTTAAAATTATAACAAAACGTAATATAAGTATAATTCTTGTTGGTTTTCTAGTAATTGTCATGATTTTAGGTGTTTTTGGCTCTAGCTTATTTTTGATTGTTTGTAACCCTGTGCGTCACTTTATCGTGAACGGAGAATATTTAATATATTATTTTTTACTGACCCGGATTTTTGTGACATATATGAAAATAATTAATTGGGTTACGTATTATTAATATATATTATTGTTTATGTTTTTGTTTTAATGGTAAGCTGTCTTTGTGATATCAATAATGTGTGATAATAATAATTGATTACAATAGGCATAGCAATTTGTATGACGTACTGGCATAACATGTGGTCTGATTTGATGATTTGTCTTTTTTATGTACCATGTTGCATTGCAATACAATATGTCGATTTAATTTGTAAAACACGGACCATTCTATGGCCGATCTCAGACACCCAGACCATAGTCAATAAATGACGGTTACGAAATTTATTATGCCAAGAATCGACTCTTAGCTGCAGTAAGGTGGGCTGCCAAAGTTTTAGCCCATTCAGCCATAGAGGTCGTCGATTTTAGAAAAACGACAAATACCAATGCTACACATAAAATCTATACAGATAAATAAAATTGAAGTATCTGTTTGTAATGTCAAAATAACAGTTTTTTACTAAGTGCATATGAAAGTATATACGGTAAGTATATAAAGAAGTATTTAAATTTTTCTTATATGTCTGTCTGGATGTTCCGGCTAATCTCTGAAACGGCTGAACGATTTTTAAGGGACTTCAAATGGCAGACGGTCGATGTTACAATCGCCGGCACGTAAATTGGCAAGGTTTTGGGGCAGCGGAGGAAGTTCGCGCATGTAAAAATGTATGAAATTGTACGTGCGCGAATTTCCCCCACTACGAAAATCGTTGCCAACTTACGTGCCGGTAACTATAAAAGGAGTGACTAAGGCTATTTTTTTAGGGTTCGGTTCTGCGAAAAAATATTCTATGTGGATGAACTCGCAATGAAATACTAGCTGTGCCCTAGTATTTCATTTATCAAGTGAAATTGTGTGCACTAGTGGTTGACCAGTGATAATTTTTAAGTTTAAATATAATTGAACTTTTGTCAGGGACTAGATTATACATACATGTAGTATGTATAATCAGTTATTATTAGTTGTTAACACTTTGGGGACACAATCTACTCTGTGCGACTCTTTGTCCATAGATCCGTAGACTAAAATATTAGACATTGTTTTGAAATACTGTTTTTGAAATAAATAAAATATATTTACTTTAATATACTTGTATTTTTAATTTATAAGATATTTTCATGGTCCATATGAAAATTATATAAGAAACTTTAAAGTGGATTGAGGAATAAAAATATTAATTGGTTTTATAAA
Organism: Dendrolimus punctatus; assembly: GCA_012273795.1. Classification (NCBI taxonomy): domain Eukaryota; kingdom Metazoa; phylum Arthropoda; class Insecta; order Lepidoptera; family Lasiocampidae; genus Dendrolimus; species Dendrolimus punctatus. The sequence goes on from CM022549.1 coordinate 9,151,537, forward strand.
CACATAATTTATTTAAATTAAGACAATATTTAAATTCTAGCATATTACGATTTGTGGCATGCATAATATACATAGATAAAACTAATTTCTGCTTGTTAATTAAATAATATATCTAAAAGTAGAGCAATAATTTTGCACGGTTCCAAGTAATCACGCCCACAGGCTGAACTTAGCGGTGCACGACTATCGATAAACAAAGTTATCGATGTTTTATCGATACAGAGAATCGGTAATAACCGCTACCGAGTACCAAGAGATCGTAAAACCGGTAAAACCGTCGACTTCTGACGGCGCCGTCACGAAACACCGATTTTACTATCTGCTTGAGAAGTTTTAAGGAACAACAAAGATGCGAATATTGGTGCGGTACCAGCGAACACATACGTGTTAACTTTTGTAGAAAGAAAATTGGTTTTATGAACATGTTTTAATATGCTTTAAGTAATGCTTTTAATAAGTTGCAATGATTGTTAAGACTGAAAAGTAGAATGTATTCTAAAGTTTAAAGAAAAGTAAAGTAGATTTTTCTGTTTACGTTTTTTTTTAATTAACTAATCTACGGACTCTAGTTCCGTACCCTTTTTACAACTTAATTATTGTTAGTTTTTTGAATTTATACACGCTTATTGTTTATGTGTTATTATGTGTGACATTAATTTAATGACTTTTGTGTTGTACCTTAAGAATAACTTATATATTTTTTTATTCTAATTTTAATACTTAACTTATATTAATGTAGTGTATCTGTTATATACTCTGTGATACACTCTGTTTACGTTTAACAATTTTAACTATTTATTGAATTTTTTTAACTTTTTCTCCGTGCAGGAACGGAGTTAGAATACAATTTCCGGCGTTGGGGCGGCCTGTCGTTAGAGGTAACAATACAACCCACAGCCAGATAGAGTATTGCCTCGACTGGATGGCTACCACCCCTGGTCTAGAGTATACCGCAGTAACAACCTTGTGTTGTGTTTCGGAATTAGTGACTAGGTTCCAGCCTCCCTTAAGAGAGCAGCAGCGCATTTGTAGCGCCTATGGTGTTGCAAATGTCCATAGGCGATGGAAACCGTTTTCCATCAAATGGGCCGTCTGCTTGTCTGTTGAACTCCTGAAAAAAAACAACAATGTCTTGCTTTGAAAACAACGAAAATTCACCAATAAAAAGACGCAAGACAAAGTATCACTTCATTTAAAAACTCCTAAATAGGGCTAATTTCTAAACTATATTTTCTTATTATTACTATATTTGTAGCACGTATTGCATATAAGTATAATGTATTTAAATCCAACGTTATTGTAAAATAATATTAACCGGTAATTAATAGATTTAATATAATGGAAAGAGCGCGCTTGAAATTATTTGCCTCTTTCTCGGTGCATTTAAATATGGTAGATATGAGATTACGGAACTATTAGAATTTTTCATATTTCTAATTAATAATAAAAGTCATACACATCTTAACTACTCATTAAAAATCATAAAAAACTATTAAGACCCAAACCCAGCAAAACCAAGTGCCAGACTTCAAGTCAACAAGTCGCGAAAACTTAAGAAAATATTAATTCTAATTAAATGAGTCCAAACGTCATTTTTCGTCTAAAGACGCCTTTTTAACACAAGAAACTACGCTCTGTCAGCTCTGAAATATAATTGCGAAATTTTATAATAACTAAAACGCTTTTATACTCAATTGTACAGGGCGGAGTTAAAGACTTGGCTCGTTTTACAGCATTTCACGGTAAGACATTAATTGAAATGAATAAAAATTAAACATTATGTATTACTTGGGTTTTTAGTTACCTATATAAGTGAAAGAGTATACTTCATTTATATCTTTGTTAAAAACAGCCCAGGAAACCTTGCAACCAAAAGAAGCAGAATAGGTTAGTAGGTAGGTACACAGTTACATTTCATCATGTCATTTAGTTACTTGTCGATAAAACTATTAATTATACAATATCATATAGCCTTTCTCGATAAATGGGCTATCTAACACTGAAAGAATTTTTAAATCTGACCAGTAGTTCCTGAGAGTTCCGTTCAAGTAAACAAATAAATAAACAAACTCTTCAGCTTTATATACTAGTATGGATAATATCCTAATACTCCTGATACTCTTATCTCATTCTCTTGTAGGCTTCTTTTCAGAAGGTTCGCTTCTTTCACGAATTGAAGAATAGCAAAAAAAATCACACGCACTTTTTTTAATTAAGTAGAAACGTATCTACCATCCAAACTATGGATAAGGACTTAAATCAAAAGTGGACCCTGATGAGAAGTGGTTATCGTCGCCTATGGACTTTTGCAACACCAGGGGTGTCGCCAACGCCTGTCGACCTCTAAGAAATTTTATAACGCCCTTCTTAAAGAACCCCATATCATAGTGCAAAGGGGAATCCGCGGCCGGAATTTTTCCTCCAGATCATAATATATTATATGTATATAATGTAAATCAAGCTTACTTGATTTTATCTTAAATATCCCGATGGTTGGAGGGTTGATTGTAGCCCTTTCTCAGTAATTATCTTTTTTACAAGCTTTTATTTAACTTGCAATGGATGTACCTATTATGTAAGTTCGGGTGGAATCTTGAAAGTTAAATTTGACCAACTTCCCGGTTTCCAATTGAGCTGAAATTTTGCACGCATATGTATATCGCGTGACAATGCAATAATATGGTACCATGGTACTGATCTGATGATGGAGTCGGAGGGTGGACATAAGAACTCCTGTACTAAACAAGATAGACCTGACGTGTTTGGGCTCGTTTTACTTGTCTTGATTAGCACTGTGCTGCCATATGATATCCAGGCTCTCAAAAGCTTGTATTTAAAAACATTTTTAAAAAACAAGTTTATAATATTTTTAAGTACAGTAATGGCCGGTCCTATATTTTAAAATGGTTATTAGCCCTACCGGCGGTTGAATTTTGACGTTACTCGTATTTACCCATATCTCAAATTCTAACCAATAAGTCAAATAAACGGTCGATAACATATAGAATAATATTTTGTTTAAAGAATAATTGACAACAAATAAAGATAGCTACTTTGTATTATGTATGAGATATATTATGTGTTCTACAAACATAGATAGTATAATGCTATGTATCTTATTAACAGAAATGGAATTTTTGATAGCATCGCGTGACTTGAATCAACTGTATTTCAATTAAGATATGATAAAAAAATGTAAAAGGCCTAATTTAAAATTTTATCAGTTTTATAAACAAGGTAAATAAGCACTTCGCGACATATTATCGCTCTTCAAAGAAGAAGCGGCGGTCAAACGTCTTAATCCACATATCAAGCGGCATTAGAGTCTCCTTCGCGTTTTGGAAAATGTTATTTTAAAGCATACTATTTATTCCTTCCACACCTTCCTATGTTATGGAACGTTTAGATTTCCTCTATACATCTTACACCCTTAATTTGTGCTCTTCTTGTAATCTTGCCTTAAAAAACCTGCACACGTTTCTACATTCTACACCGATGCTTCACTGTGCGGGGGCTGTCGGGATGCGGAATTCATAGACATGCGGACATAGTGGATAAACTGCAAGATTTGAAACTGGAAACTGGCTACTTACCTGGGAAAAAAATATATAGTCATGCCGCCTCCGCCAGGTCCCAGTGGAAGGCGTAGGTCAAAGAGGTGCTGGCTTAATATCGTAGAGTATGACATGCCTACCAAAAATCTTCCAATTAGGAATGCTGAAGACATGTGTTTATTATTTAATGCTAAACAACAGTCATCGTAATACCAGCCCACCTCTTGTTCAAACTTCAGTACAGATTCTTGATACATACATATTTCTTTTTCTTTTTGTGTACTGATATGTGTATTTATCTATCTCTGTCCCCCCCAATTACGACTTACTTCATGAAGGTGGCGCCATTGAGTCGTCGGATTCAGATCTTCCAACGAGGCTATTGTTGTTCCTCGTAGGCCCATCGGTTATTGCTGGAAATTTATATATATATTCCTTGTAAGTTTCGGGAATCATTTGCATATTCAATTATTGCACCGAGCTATCTGTCTATCTGGCTTTTAAGTGTTCAAATACAGGCTGTATGTCTGTTAGGGAGTTTCGCAATAAAAGACATAACTACACTCGTCACCCGTACGGATCTTGTTGCTATGCGTGTAAAAACTCACAGTTGCTGATTTTTATAATACCTTATATAAGATCCAGTCGTCATAATATTTATAAGAAGCTAAGTAAGAGATGGCTCGTTGATTAATTATAATTACAATACAATAAAGATATCTAATCTGTTAGAATTTACGGACCGAATCTTATAAGTTGCCTTTTTGAAATTATCATGTTGAATTTAAATTTTTAAATGTTATTGCTATTATAAATAAAAGTTTTTTGTATGCTAAAAAGATTTTAAGCGGATTAATTTGATTTTATTTATTCAAATGTGTCATAAAAAGTTGAAGTTATCTATGTTTTTGTTTATTACTGGAGTAAAACAGACAGGCTGACAGGCTAATTGTGATGGAAAGTGGTTACCGTTGCCTATGAACATTTCGAGTACTAAAGGTGCTACTAATGTGTTGCCGGACATATAGATGGGACTGGAACTTGGCCAGTATGCTTTGAACTCAAGGAATTATGGTGGTATTATCGCCGCAAAATGCTATTACGCCTGGCCCCCAATTTGGTGATGTAACCGTAGTCGAATCCTCAGTACTGTTAGCATCACTGGCCGGCGAGTAAGCGGATGACGTCACGTGAATGTTAATTTGACAAGGTTCCAGCGCATTACCAATTTACGGAGATAATATGCTCTAGACCAGCGTTGTTCAGCCATCCAGGCCAATGCCCTATCACCTGGCAGGGCCTGATCTAGGGAGGGGGAGGGGGGGGGGGGGAGTCGATAAATCAAGAACTCATAATGATTATAATAACAGGCCATAACTCTCCGAACTTGTCCAAGGTGGCTCTGCAGGTTTGACACATCGGTTATCTCGATGTTTTCTTTCACCATTGTTACCACGTGGTAATTGTAATAATATGCACATTACGTTAGAAAACTGCCGTAATGGTGCTTGCGATCCGGCTAGGATCGAACCCACGCTCTTTGAATCTAGAACGCGTGCCACACCACAACTTAACGTTACGTTACCTTACCAAGTTAGCTCATCTTTAACGCAACTTTAATCACTGAGACGTCTAGTACTTTAGGCATATAAAAGATTTGACGGGGCGCGTAGGCATATGCTAAAAAGCACAGACGCACGTGTGTCCATCAGCGGGCGTCTGATGACTGAAATGATGATGATGATTAAGGTAAAAGTATAAGCGAGCGGGGGCGACATATTTCAGTTTTTACCCCTCGCCCTCGAAAACATTCAAGATATGAGGCTGCCATCTGGCTGTGCGTTGTTTTGTCGCCTCTGGCTATGCTTTGTTTTGTCGCCTCTGGCTATGCGTTGTTTTGTCGCCTCTGGCTATGCGTTGTTTTGTCGCCTCTGACGATAGGCCAATTGACCACAGGAACTAGTATTCTGTCTCCATTCCTGCATGGATAGGATTCTATATTTAAATTTATTAAATATTACCATTCAAAATTAAAGTTTGGAGATTGTTTCTAGGAGATAAATCGGTATCTATTAAACTGTTATTATATGTTCATTGATGGGAGGTTAATAAAATATTGTTGGTTTTGTTAAAAAATAATATTCTTTACTTTTTAGCTGCGCAGACACTTCAATAGCTTTAGATATAATATATTGAGCAACTGTTAGAAATTGTGCAACTGGCACCTGTATACAAATTTGGCATTTCACTCTTCACAAGGATAGCTCTCGATTTCCTTGCAATCCACAAATCAGATTCTGACTTGGTCAGTATGGAAGCATCTCGCGAGTTGAAAAAATATTTGAAAATCGGTCCACAATCGACGGAGAAATTGCATTGTGTAAGCATTTTGCTTACAAAAAAATGAGTGACCAATTAGGGAGTATAACCTTTTCGTTTAAAAAATATTTGAAAATCGGTCCACAATTAAATCGAGTAACAAATATACAAAAAAATCATATAGACAAATTGAGAACCTCTTACTTTTTGAAGTCGCTAAAAAGTACTCAACATGTCATTTTCTATGAAAGCATTTTTAAATTTTAGCAAACTAACTAGTTTTAGAATTTGCTCTTACATAGTTCAAAATTTAGAAAGGAACACGTTCTAAATTCATTTTTAGGTACATACATGACCATAGTAAAAGCAATACATACGGACAATTCTAGAACAGAGACTAGACCACACAAAAAAACTTAACTCACCTGCTGAACCATCAGGACATCGTTCCATGGGATATGTTGTCAAAGATTATCCAACCGAATCCAGGTGACCCTAAAAGGGAAATAGGGAGCGATCTATTCAAAGTGTAAAGTCATTACCTAATAAATTACCTTATCAGCATTGGAAATTAACCGCGAACAAGCGGTTCTTTCGGCTCAACCGTTTACCTACTGTCATAACAAGTTGACAATAAACACTATAATGTATTCTAATGGGTAATACAGATGCATGATAAAATACGTGACCGACTTCTGACACCTCTGCTTAATTGGAATTTATGTCTGTCTTCGCAACGCCTTTTGTGTTGACCGCGTTACCACTGGTTTTAGTCATATACTCGAATACGATTTAAAAGCGAATTAAGAAATGAAATCCGAGGAACTGTTTAGAATGGTGCCTTCGTCTTATTTTTACCACCGCACCGCACGCCATTGGCTGGGCGTTCATCCCCACTTCCTAGAGCCGCTTCGCTCTTGTACGCAAAAGTTCTGTAGAACATTTCTGTTGCGCACTGTGGGGATTTGGAATGAGCTCCTAGCCGTGGTTAACCTACAGCGCTACGATATGGGGTTTTTTAAAAAGGGTGTCGTAAAATTTCTTCGAGGCCGGATGCGCATTGGTGACAGCTCTGGTATTGCAAACGTCCATAGGCGACGGCAACCACTTTCCATCAGGTGGGCCGTCTGCTTGTCTGCTGTACTCCAGCTATAAAAAAATAAATAAATTAGAGCTCTATGAATGATAAGCACTTTTTATTAAAAATTACAGCAGTTTTTATTATAACTTCTCACTGCTGGGCTCAGACGTCTATTTTACTGGCTATGGACAGTAGACACTGATTAACTCAAAACTACTAATAAAATGGTAGAAATTGTAAGTAGGTAGTAATTCCATAGGTCGCTGGTTCAGATCTGGCTCGAAGGACCATATGATTCATTCAATAATTATGAAAATCTCTTAAGGAAAGGGTAAAAATTGCACCATGAGAGATATTTAATTAATATACTAAATCTGCACCATTAGAATAGAATAGAATAGAATATACTTTATTGTACAAAGATGCTACATAAATTCAAGAACATTAAATAAAAGTACAATCGGCGGTCTTATCGCCCATGGCGATTTCTTCCAGACAACCTTTGGATGGAGTATAGGAAGGACAACAAAAGTCGGTAGTTGCTAAACTAGCACTCGTACAATAATTTCATTTATTATTAAAAAAAAAAAAAAAAAAATTGTAATATATATGATGATATATATACTAAAATAAATACACATATTATATTATATACATACAAAAGTAAACAATAACACTATAGCTTGAGATAGTAATCTTTAACTAATCTGTTAAAAGAAGGTAATGATCGTGTCTGCTTGATGTTTAGAGGTAATGCATTCCATAGTTGAATGGCCTGGATGGTAAAAGACTTGTTGTAAAAACTTGTTCTGTTTACAGGCGTTTTCAGTTTCAAATTCTCTGACAATCTTAAGAATCTTGAATCACTGTAATTAAGAAACTGAAAGCGTTCCTTGAGATAAGATGGGGACTTAGGATTAAACAAAATGTTGTGAAGAAGAGATAGTATATGTGCATTCCGGCGAAGGCGGATGGGAAGCCACTTGAGTTTAATGCGATATTCAGATATATGATCATATTTGCGTAGCCCAAATATGAAACGTATGCAAAAGTTTTGAAGCCGCTCAAGTTTATCAAGTTGATATTCTGCGAGATCAAGATAGCTGACATCAGCGTAGTCGAGGATGGGAAGGAGAAGAGACTGAGCAAGTGAGATCTTGGTGGTACACGGTAAAAAGTTCCGTAAGCGCCGCAAACTGGCAGCCGACGCAAACACTTTCCGACTGACCTCTTGCACCTGTGGCCCCCACGATAAGAATTTATCTAAATAAATACCCAAGTTTTTAACAGTGTCGCTAAAAGGAATTAAGACCCCATCAAACACAACAGAGGGTAATGTGGGCCATTGGATTTTCGACATCATTCGGGAGCTCCCTACAATAATAGCTTGCGTCTTCTTTGGATTGACGGTTAATCCATAAGATCTACTCCAATCAGCTATACATGCCAAATTTGTATTTGTTGTGTCTATGGCACCAATAAGTCCCTCGATGGTCGTATGAGTGTAGATTTGTAGATCATCAGCATAAAGGTGGTAGGAGCTTTGAAGTTGTTTGGAAATAGTATTAATGAAAATAGCGAAAAGTAGAGGAGAAAGAACGCCACCCTGAGGTACACCAGCTGATGTATACGACCAAGACGAAAACAAGTCGTCAATACGGATTCTTTGCCGGCGACCATACAGGTAACTACGAAACCACTCAATTACCGTTGGAGATATGTTGAGAGAGCAAAGCACACCAAGCAGAATGTCATAATCTACAGTATTAAATGCATTACTGAAATCCAACAGGGTGAGTATAGTTACTTTGCCATCGTCCATTGCTAGTCTTATATCCTCTGTGATTTTAACTAGTGCAGTGACAGTGCTATGGCCAGGGCGAAAACCGGACTGATGGGGATTAAGGAGACAATTTTTATTGAGGAATATACTTAGTTGTTTGTAGACAAGACGCTCTAGAACTTTGGATAAAAAAGGAAGTATGGAAATGGGACGATATTCAGAGAAGGAAGAGGGATTTGCTTTCTTTGGTATGGGAGTGATTAGAGCTTCTTTCCAAGAACTTGGGAAGGTACTGCTAGAGATAGAAAAGTTGAGGATGTGAGATATGATAGTAAGTATTATGTCAAGGATTGGAATGATCATGTTTCGGCTAACACTGTCACTACCTATAGCTTTAGATGTAATTGATGCTATACTCTTTTCAACATCACAATCGGAGAACTGAGTAAAGACAAACGGTGTGAAGTTAGGTGTTGGTATTGAGGAAAGATATGCAAGTGTATTGTCTTTTGATGTCTGATCAATATTAGACGAGGTTATAAAATGATTATTGAGTAAGTTGACATCCAAGTCTGAGGAATGCGAGTTATTTTGTAATTTACCAACACCCAATGATTTTAGAAATTTCCAGATTTTGGCGGGTTCACCATTTTCTACAGAATCATGTATGTGGCGACGTTGAGCATCTCTAACCACCCTGTTGCAATGATTACGAATCGACACGTATTTTTCCCAGTTGTTGTCACTGGGGCGACATTTATATCTAGATTTAGCACAGGCCTTTTTAGCTAATAAGATCTTAATCTCATTTGTTAACCAGGGTGCAGGTAGGTGTTTAATTTTAATTGCACGAATAGGCGCATGTTTGTCGTACAACCTGGTTAATTCAGAATTAAATAAAATGATCTTTTGGTCAACAGATTGGCTATTGATAATTGGAGCCCAGTCTATGTTTGAGACATCCATACGGAGACTATCAACGTTCATACCACCAAAATTGCGCTGCATAAGTATCTTAGACTTCACTTTGGGGGGTCGGACTTGATAGGACAAAAAAAAAACATAATTAAGGAAAACTTTTTATGTGACAAAGTCGAATTTGTTGGTGTTGCCGGCCACGATTCGTATATACGTAATTTGTGAATCGTGAATATAGAACTGGAGACCGTTTTCAACAAATCTTCTTTATTGATAGCACCAAGGAATATTTCAAAGACACGCTATGAGATCTCGACGTTTAGCACTAACATTTTAACTTTATAATTTACTAGCTGTCCCGGCAGAAGTCGTCCTGCCTGAAAAGCTTCATTCGATAAGCCGACATCAGCACCACCTACCGGGTCCAATTATGAACCAACTGAGAAACTTTCTCTAAACATGATCAAATGTATAGTTTACGATTCTATAAAAGACATATAGACGACAATCATTCATTTTTATATATATATTAATGAAAAAAAAATAGATGATAGCTATTTACGTAATTCCATAAACAAAATGCATATGTAATTCAACAATTATTATCATTGTACATTGCAAAACCGATACTGTGGGTAGCATTGATGAGATTTCTCATATAAAAGATCACAGAACATTCATAGTAGGGGTAAAATATTCGATATGGGGATTTTATTATGCACACAAATTTAGGCTTGGTTTCGTTTCGGATAGCTTCCGAACGGTTTCCGGAGTAGATTACAAAATGCTTTATATGTGTACCCAGGCTTATCTTAATTTCTTAATTAAGGGACCATCGCGCGCATAATTAAGCACCTTTAGGTCAATTGTTTTTTTTAAGAGCATTATTTTATATTTACGATTGTATATTTGAAAAGTAACTATTTATGAAATCCGGAAAAGAGCATCCATCGATGTATATTGCAAAGAGTTCAGATTTCCGTTGCTTTGTTCTATAACGGCTATATAACTATAGTGGTATTTAGATTAAGACTATATTCTGATTTTTTATTACAGGGTTGAAGCATGGCTCATTTATACGTGAGTTGTGTGAATTGAAATAACAACTCACCACTGTGAGTTAAATCCTATAAAGTTACCTACGGTGAAAGAATACAATCTCCTGCGGCCGGGCGGCCTGTCGCAAGAGGCGACAAAACAACAAACAGTCAGGTGGTAGGTCCGATTCGTTGTCTACCACTCCTGGTCTCACTTATGAATGAGCCATATTTCAACACTCTGCATTAAGCTTGCAACATAAAAAAATCAATTGCAGCTGTCATTTTCAGATTGTTTTTAGAGTACCTATTCATATTTCTCGTCTTAATCCATTTGGATCTAGCAGTGTCTGAGAAATATGAGTGTGACATACATACATATTTTATATCAAACGAACAGACAGACAGTTATGAGGATTGTACGGTTTCCAACTAACAATGAAATCTTAATATTATAACAGCCCACAAACGTCCGCTGCTAAGCTCGACCCTCTCATTTTTTTTAGATGATCGGAGAATATACTCGCCTTACTTATCCACAGCGGCTTTGCGGGTTTTCCAATGCATATTCAAATTCGAAAGTTTTTATTCAAAATAAGTTTACTGAGGATATTTTTTGAAGGTCACACATGGGAATGTATCTTGAACGAATGATGTGTGATGAATGTAAATAACAATAAATGGTATTTCTGAACACGAGCCCATGGTGTGAAAGAGATGAGGAGTGAAAGAAGAAAATAGACGACGAATGGACGACGTACGTACGATGCATAAAAACGCTTTGAGTGTTTAATAAATAACTTATTTCTAAAGCTATGTATTATTATTAATATACATTATCTAAAACATCTTAAAGTCGGTGCTTAGTAATTTTCAAAATATAGTCATTTTTATGTTTTACTTTGCACCGACTTTTTATTTTATTTGATACTTTTTAGTGCCTAGCTATATATGGGTAGACCTACGAAAGGTGAACATAGAACCTTTTTTTGAAGTCGGTTAAAAATATTGTACCTACGGTGTAACAAATAATTAACTGAAATAAGCGCACGCGCATCGTTTTTAAGCCGTAAATTCGTAGTGTTGTTTTTCTTGCCAGACACCATCACACATACATGTAATTCAAAACTTAAATCTATTTCCTATTCTATATTTGATACATCGTTCTGGATATTCAAATTTGATTTCGATGTTTTCCATCACCGGCAGCACTTGGTAATTGAAGACATGAGTTGATGAAAGTGATAAGTCACATAATTCCAATTTTGAGTAAACTGAGATAAAAGTTTTACTTTTATTTTGAACTGAACTGAATGTAACACATATCTATGGTCTAAGGTCTGTAGTCATTTGGTATCGACTTATAACCTTCATCTACGCAAAAAAAGCAAAAAACCGAATATGCGACATATCACCTTCATCCACACACGTCTTCAATTGTTATAATATGCACATTGTTAAAACTAAGCTCTAACGGTTTTAAGCATGGCATGTTGTTTGATTTTCTTAATTCGACATTCGGATCGCTTTCCAGTATTCATGATCACAGAAGTGTCTACTGAAAACTAGCCGACAACTAGTCGCGAAAACTTAGAAAATACATACACAATATACATTTTTTTATTGCATGATTTCAGCAGACAGGCAGACGGCCCACTTGACGGAAAGCGGTTACCATGGCCTATGGACATTTGCAACACCAAACGTGCTACAAATGCGCTGCTGCTCTCTTAAGTAAGTCTGGACCTGGTCACTAAAGCCGGAACACAAACCAAGGTTGTTATGGCGGGATACTCTAGACCAGGGGTGGTAGCCATGCAGTCGGGAAAATACTCTAACACCTGGCTGTTGGTTGTTTTGTCACCTCGACAGGCCGTCTGGCCGCAGGAAATTGTATTCTTTCTCCGTTCCTGCACGGACAAAACAAAAAATTAGGTCAGAAAATTAAGAGATGCTTTGCTATTCTAGCTAGGATTTCAACCCGCGTCATTTTAGTTTGGGATGGCAGTGGTTTAACCACTAAGCTACCGCGGCTTCTGGCTTTGAAACCCTCAAATAAAAAGAAATCCCAAAACACAGGCCATTAACTAAAAACATAAGCAGGTGAATCCTAACGCATCACCTAGTCATATTTATTAAATTTTCTTTGCTTACTTTAATGTTCTTTGTTAATTAATTAGTATGGTGTAACTTAAGCTGATAATGAGTGAGTAGCAAAATAAAATTTTAATGCCTTTGTATTTTTCCCAAGTAATAAATAAAAGTTAATAATTAATGCAAATTAATTATTTTTGGGCGTGTAATAAAAGCTGTTTTAAATATCGTAACTTCTAAGAAATTGATTCTGACAGAGCTCCCGCCGAATGTTAAGTTATTTAGTACATACATATTTGTCACAATTTAGAAAGCAAGTAAATAGTTACCTATTTCAAATTGCGACATACACAATACAAACTCATAAAGGCAATAACAATAAAAGACAATTTATGTTATAAGGTTGGCACTCAGTGTTTCGCTGTGCCGAAACATGTTCCGACACAGCACTGGTTTTCAGTGCCTATCTCCATAACCTCATATGTCCCAAGATCCCAAGTATGTAGAAAACAATATATATGTTTAAATAGACAGCCGATCAGTCTTTATTAAGTATGTAAGATTAGTGCTTTCTTATTCTCTGCACCATTACAATAACCTACATAGCCCTTTTGGTTAAGAATTTCGTTCAAGTTAGGTTCCCTGAAATAGATAGCTTGAAGCGAGAAGACCGACTTCCATTTTTACCAAGAAATAAGAAAGAAAAAGATTTTTTTAGAACTATGACGTCAAAGCACGTAGTCCATTTAAATAAAAACAATTGGTAAATATAGTCCTAAATAGGTCCTAGCTCAGCAAAATTTCCGGTTGAGATAACCAACGTTGATCTTCCGCTAGGGCCATTATTAACATACATAGAAGACATATATCGACTTCATATCTGTGTCTATATACATACATATAGACAAAGAGACGAAGTGAACATATAACAATTTAAATAGAAATAGAAAGAAAAAATATACTACATTAACAACATTTAATAAATATTAAAAGACTAAGGGCCGCTTGAATAAGGATCGCCTTTAAATAGAATAAGTTAATCGTATTAAACTGCCTAAATACGTTTTACACAAAAAGTATTGACAGTTCTTTAAACAAATTTAGCGGCAAGTTTTGCGTTGTGCAAGACGCTAATTATATTTAATGATGATAAAAGTTGTTTTGTGTTTCTTAAATAAATTTAAGCAACCTTATGCAAACGGCCCTAAATATATATTACTTACTAGCTTCTGCCCGCGACTTCGTTCGCGTGGAATAGTAAAAAAAAGTGAGTTAAAAAAACCCCGCGATTTTGAAACATTCTTCATTTGTGCTCCGCTCCTATTGCTCTTAGCGTGATGGTTTATAGCCTATAACCTTCCTCGATAAATTGGCTATTTAATGCTAAAAAAAAATTCAAATCAGACCAGTAGTTCCTGAGATTAATGCGTTGCTTGAGCAAAGAAACAAATTTATCAGCTTTATATATTATATATATAAGATAAAGCTCTCTCACGGACACCACACCCTGTCAAAATATCAGCTTTTATTATGTTGCGTTGCAGATAAATTACTTTTAGTCTGTTATAAGCTGTTTAGGTAATTATAGTTTTTTAACTGTCCCACAGGAACTATTTAATTTTTGGGATAAAAAGTAATACCATACAAAATTTCATGTAAATTGGTCCAGTCGTTTCGGAGATTAGCCGGTACAAACAGATAAACAGAGAAACAAAAAATTCAAAAAAATCTAAATTAGTAAAAAATCTAAATTAGTAAAAAATCTATTTCACTTTTTACATCCCCCTGACTCTGTTTTTAGGATTTTTTTCATTGTACAGAAAATCGACCTGTACAATTTTATTATATGTATAGATATAAATTCACATAGTTACCTCTACAATTTATAGATAATAAAATTATCTATAAAATTTAAAAAGTAAAATGTATAAAATAACTTATTTCTAAAGCTATTATTATTAACATATATTATCTAAAACATTTTAAAGTCGGTGCTTAGTAATTTTCAAAATATAGTAATTTTTATGTTTTACCTTGCACCGATTTCAAGATGTTTTGGATAATATATATTAATAATAATAGCTTTAGAAATAAGTTATTTTATACATTTTAGTTTTTTAGTTTTTGAAGTCGGTTTTTTAAACTAAGTTTTTATTTTTTATTTGTTACTTTGAAGTGTCTAGCTATGTATGGGAGGACTTACGAATGGTGCCACGCTTCTTAAAAAATATAGGTCCCAAGAAACGAGAACAAAAAAATGTTCGTAAAATGAAAACTATGTCAAATTTTTAGGGGACCACATGGCAGCTATTCCGCGTCGAACAAAAAAGAATCACGTAAATCGAATCATAAATCTCAGAGTAATCGGTGTATATATAGAACGAAAAGGAAATTTTTTTCATAAAAAATGTTCATAAAATGAAAACTACTGGGACTATGTAAAATTTTTAGGGGACCAATTGGAAGCTATTCCGCGTCGAACAAAAAAAGAATCACGTAAATCCGATCATAAATCACGGAGTAATCGGCGAACATACATAAAAAAGGAACAAAAAAAAAAGATCCCGACGAATTGAGAACCTCCTCCTTTTTTCGAAGACGGTTAATAAAAAGAGCGATAGAAAAGAATTTGCTTACTTCGACTACATGAAAGTATTTTAATAATGCGGTTATTTAATTGTATATTTTGGTGAGCAAATCTATGTTTCTCGTAGATTGCTATAAGATTATAATCCCACGGCGTTTCATATCTTTGACAGGAGTCCAAACCATGACAGGAAAGCAATGTTAATAGTAATAAATAAATAATAATATCAGCCCATTTATGTCCCACTGCTGGGCTCAGGCCTCCAGTTATAGGGGAAACAGTATACCCGCCACGCTTCTCCAAGGCGGCTTGGCAGGTTTGACACAATAATAACTCCGGAACGCTCCCTCCTATGTAATCATTGATTACTGCGCTAAAAATTTTAACACAAAAAAGAAAAAGTACGAAACTATTGCAACATTGATATCACCAAACCAACCTTAAAATAACAGTTAAATAAGTACTATCTTAATTATTTTTAGTAATTAATATTAAACAGTTCGCATTAAAAATATCACCTTGTGTTCTTCGAAATGTAAATACTCGCAGCAGATGTACATTAAAGTTGTTTCGAGTGAAAGTGGATTGGGTTGTACGTTGCAAAGGTGGGCGAGAGTCTGTCACGACTATGACTCCTAAAGGCTAAGGTGAAATGCTAAATTGACTGAAAACCTATTAAAATTAACTAATTCTGTGAATTGGTCTGAAGAGGGCAGAAATCATTTTGTATTAATTACTTGCTGTACCGGCAGAAGTCTGCATCTATATCAAGCACAAGTACAGTCTTGCATGGAGTACTGTTCTCATCTTTGGGATGGCTTAGCTAAATACCAGTTAGAGACACTCAAGTCAATAGAGAAAAGAGCTGGGAAACTGAAAGGCAATAACAGACTATTCGACGAGAGGCTTCAGAGCCTAAATCGTCGACGTAGGGTCGCTAGTTTGTCGGTATTCTATAGGATACACTTTGGGGAGTGTGCCTCGGAATCGCATGAGCTGGTTTCTCCCTCACCATCCGGACAAGCAGACGTACGCACTAACGCCACCGATATATGGTGGAAATACCGACGAAGCGGACGAAACGGTATGCTTCCACATTCATCATACGTACCGCTGAAGAATGGAACTCTTAACCGTCGTCTGTTTTACCCAAAAAATACAATCTAGTTGTCTTTAAGTCTCGCGTGAACAGGTATCTTCTAGGCAAGCGTGCTCCACCACGTGTCGTTAAAAAAATTGTCGTCCTGCCCGGACAGCTAGTTTAATATAAATAAATAAATGAATGTATTTTTTTATCTTCTAATATATAAAATTCTTGTGTCACAGTTTTCGTTGCCATACTCCTCCGAAACGGCTAGACCGATTTTGATGAAATTTGTTGTGCTTATCCGGTATCTATGAGAATCGGCCAACATCTATTTTTCATCCCCCTAAATGTTAGGGGTAGGCCACCCCTAATTTTTATTGTTTATTTTTTAGACAAAATTTTTAATTTCTATTTTTTTATGATACAACATACAAAAATACATACAACCCTAATTTATCAACCCTCTGCGACAAACCCCTATTTTTACCGGGCAGGACTACGTCTGCCGGGACAGCTAGTTATTATTATATATATATTGTGCTGATAAGAAAATTTACCCGAGACTTTTAATTAAAAATAAACTAAATTATAAATAAATTAAACTAAAAATAAACTATATACACAAACTAAAATTAAACTATAAAATCTAGTCCCAGACCACTGTCAGTCGGAAACGTGCCCAAAAGACTGGCCACGTTGCCTCACTGAATGGCAATGCTGATGCGTTGCCCGAGGTATAAACCAGTCTTTTGGTCACGTGAGACATCCACCAGACGTTGATAATAATAATAAATAAATATATTTAAAAAAAAGTTTATCACGGAACTTAATAAAAACATTGGTACACTTATATACTCTACGGGGAATACAATTGAAGAACGCTAAAAATACAATACAATCTCACGTTATTTCTTATGCAAAATGGATTCTTCTTTTTATAACGTAAACCGTTCCTTTGTCAAGCAAACGATCTATTTCGTTTGAATAGAAACTCCCCGAGCAATAAAATCTTATACGCCTACGTTTACTATGCAAAAATCGTTGAAACGAAACGAGTGGGGAATCAGCGACCTTATTCTGGATAGTAAACTGGAATAAAATCCATCCAGTCGCTCAACAGGCTTCTTCAGGGCTACTTTGATGGCCTCTACGGTTGAGCGGGCTAAGCCTTTGCCGGTCTACCTCACTGCAACGCAGAGGCTCTGGGCTCGATTCCTGGTATAGTAAATTCCGGAAATATATTTTCTCCGGTATCTACTATGGTCTAGGATGTCTGGGATCGGCCTCAGAGTAGACCGTTGTATATTACCCAAAACACAAGCGTAACTTACTTAATTTTGGGGTATACAACATCTATGTTTGTCTGCCGATTATTATTATCCACATGTTATTAACGTTGCAGCTACATGAAAAGGGTCTTCGAAAACTACTCATAATTTTTCGTAAAATCTTCATTCCCCTTCACAGGTTTTCAAAGTAAATGCACTTAATGTTAGAAAGACTATGGCCATTTTACACCTAAAAAACGTTGATGGCCATCGATCCTGCTTTTGGTACTGACTAAAACCAAAACTGACCATGGGACCAATCCAGGTTGTAGTCCTAAAAGTTAGAAATCGCAAAATAATCCCATACAATTCGAATGAAAATATTACACCAAAAATTCGTTAATCGATCCTGTTTCCAATACTGATCAAAATCTTCCATCAGACCAACCGGCGTTAAAGTATTACGTAGAAGAGTCGAAAATCGCAAAAATCTTTTCCCATACAGACATCTTTTAAGAAGTCCAACTTACCATTTTTATTAATCAAATATTTTTGTTGACGGAATAAAAAGAAAAGTTGGAAAAAAGATTTGTTTGTTGTTTGTCAGGAGGCAGAAAAATATATAAAATTTAAAAAAATATTGAAGAAATAGCGACATACTTAAATTGCTGGCGTGAATCTTAAAAATAAGCTTTTTTAAAAAGGTTTTTAAATACAAGCTTTTGAGATCCGGATATAGGATATATCCGGATAGCAGAGTGCTAACCAAGACAAGTTAAACGAGCCCAAACACGACGGGTCTATCTTGTTTAATACAGGAGTTCTTAGGACCACCTTCCGACTCCATCATCAGATCAGCTCCATGGTACCATATTATTGCATTGTCACGCGATATACATATGCGTTTTTTTGTTGTTTGTTTGCTTGAAATTAATGAATCTCAGGAACTAGTGGTCTGATTCGAAAAATTCGTTTAATGTTAGATAGCCCATTTATCGTGAAGTTTATCGTGAGTCAATGAAGAACATTTCAAATTCGGGATTTTTCAACTTACTTTTTTTTAACTATTCTACTCGGACGAAGTCGCGGGAGAAGCTAGTAATAATATATAGATACTTACTATATAGAATCAACAGTATAAATATTTTGTTAACTTTATGATGTAAATAAAAAATATAACTCATGCTGGTCTATATTGTAACATGCATTTATATTGCCTATAACAACGTGTATACGTCATCTCAAATCGAATATGATCAATAAAGTAAACAAAACTCGTTGATTAATTCTTTTCTTCCTACGACTCAACCTGTAATACAGAATAGGCGTCTCCAATAACAGTAGCAGCATAAAAGAGTTGATTTTCGATTTGGCACGGGTGGTGGGCGATGGGGGTGAAATCAGGGTGGTAATTGCAGATCGCTCCGATAACAGTCGCCCGGGAAATCGCGCGCGCCATGCAAATTCAACGACAGCACGAATAGAATCCTGTTATACAGGATTATATGTACCTATTTGAATGGTTAAAGCACCTATATAAAAATAAAACATCAAAATATGTATGTTATTTCCTACGGCCGGGCGGCCTGTCGTAAGAGGGGACCAAACAACCCACAGCCAGGTCGTATTTGGATGGCTACCGCCCTTAGTCACAGCTTTGAGTTGTGTTCGGCGATCAGTGGCCAGGTTCCAGTATCCTTTAATAGAGTAGCAGCGCATTTGTTACACCTTTGGTGTCACAAATGTTAATAGGCGATGGTAACCGCTTTCAACTCATATAATAAAAAAAGCAGCAAGAAGACACCTAATACACATGCTTCAATCAAACTTAACTGAAAATAAATCTGTACTCCACTACATCGGTACACGTATGTATTTACTATTTACTATTCTTTTTATTATATGTGTGCGATTTTGGCTACAACGCCTTTTGAGCCAATTGTCAATCACTCCATATACTTAACTCAAATTAAGTGTTGCCCTACCTAGGGCAGGTCATGATATTCAATCAATTCAATTATTCAATCTTCTTTACCTCACTAGTAGACTTCCGTAAAATGCGACATAATAAATGTTTCAGCAAAATAACAGACAAAAATAATTTGATTTTCAAACGTAATACCATTCGTAGAATATCCAGCATAATGTTATTGACTTATGCCGCCATTAACGACATCCCTTTATACTGTCACACCATTGTGGATATACTGTAAGCACGAATATCGTTTCGTAAAAGCAAGAATAACTGTTTATTTCTGTGAAATCTTACGTTAATAGCTTGTTTCATAATTTCTTGTGTTGTTTTCTATTAAAAATCTAATGTAAAATGTCTTGTTCTGTAAGATATATACATAACACTTAAATGTACACCATTACAGAAAACACAGCCTAAATTCTAAATGTGCACAATGGGCAGTCTTATTGCTAAGAAGCGATCTCTTCCAGACAAACCGTGGCAGGAATAAAATAGATTATATTGGTCAAAGGTGGTACCTATATATAAATATTAGAGGATATGAATTTACTTACTTACATATATTTTATTCATTTATAACCAAATAAGTATGTAATATATTAGGTATATAAGTAAGAATTATACACAATAGACATATATAAATACACCTATTGATATTACACATATATATATATATATATATATATATATATATATATATATATATATATATATATGTGTATATATATATATATGTACATATATATATTAAATATACGTAAAAACATCAAAGATCACTATGTTGCAGGTAGTGCTTTTTTGTCATGTTCTAAAATATTGTTAGTTATTTAGCTATACCTGTAAGTGTAGTATACCACAACTTGTTTCTTCAAAAAATAATCTAGCTACAGTATTTTTCCTCTTTCCATCCTTTCAATACACATGTGTGCATAATGTTTGGCAAAAAGGTGATCATTTATATGCCGCTACACAATGCTGTACTCATAAAAAAAATTGTTTATAATCACATTATTAATGCGATTATGAATTTTACAATGCGTTAACCTACATTTAAGTTGATCTACATACTAAAAGTAATACATTCTCTTTAACTGTAATAAACTAAATTATTGTACGAATGCTGGTTTAGCAACTAGCGACTTTTGTTGTCCTTCCTATACTCCATCCAAAGGTTGTCTGGAAGAAATCGCCATGGGCGATAAGACCGCCGATAGTACTTGTATATTAATGTTCTTGATTTTATGTAGCATTATTGTATAATAAAGTATATTCTATTCTAATTGTCAGAGGTTTCAGAACTGACCGGGATCTTTATCTTCAATGAGAGACTGGTTTAGAACATAAGTTTATAGTCGCAATCGTGACACTTTTACATGAGACGTGTTCTGCTCGCAGCCAATACAATAATGTCTTCTCTGGTTTTGGAAGGCATTCCTCAAATTAAATTTAAAAAAACGATATCTTTTAATATGTTATGATGACTAAGGAGGTTAGTCGTATAACACAAGTGTACGGATTTAAAGCCACGGGACAAAAGTTATATTCAACTAGAATATTAATAGATACAAATCTACAGGTAGACCAAAAATACATACATACATAACTTCACGCCAGGTCCCTTCCGGGGTAGGCAAGAACACCAGAGCGCCATTTAGGCTTATTCTTACACACCTCACTTGCTTCTTTGACATTCATAGTTCTTGTCATGCACGCTCGTCTGTTCTTAAGGCTCCTGACATCACCTTCTAGATGGCTGGAATGTGTACATCCTACACACAATCCATCCGTCTCTTTTTTCGGTCTATCTGATGATTTGTGATGTGACAGAGAATGTCTGTATTACTGTGACGTATACCAGAATTCACGAGTACGGAAGCAAAAGACATATTCTGCCGGCTCTTAATTAGGAGGTGAAAGAAGAAAGAGTGATAGCCTAATGGGACATACTTAGCAGTTTTTTTAAATGGTCGATGTATTTGCTTGTAAAGACGTAAAATTGCACCGTACCTCTCTCTATCTTTGTACTTATAGATTCAAGATAAAATTTCGAAAACATTCAAGGTGATGAAATACTTGACTGTCAGTAAAATATAGCAAGACATATTTCATCCTAATCACACCTATAAAGATCACAGACAGCGACCGATATAACCAAAATCGGTTAGATGTGATTTTTTAAAGTTATACAATGCCAAACGAAAGGGTTTGGCAAACTATCCATACTTCAATAAACCATGATATTATAATAAAAAATAACGTTATTTCCACCGTTTCCCAAACACATCGAATCTCCGTTACAGAGTTGAGATCTAATCAGAATAATTTAGCTATATATATGCTGAACATTATATTATTTACTTTGAAATATATTCGAAGGGATCAGATGTGAAATCCGATGAATAATTCAGCTATGATATAGTCATATTTACATTTCGTTTGTTTTAATATATCGAAGGAAAATATTTTTGACCGCCTAATATATAATAACAATAAAAGTCCATAACGTACTACTGCTGGGCTCTGTCCTTCCCATTTTCGCAGAGCGGATGTCCATTTTCCATTACCTAAGAGGCTGATATCGTCACTAGTGACGAAGTCTCAATAAATCTATCAATGCAGGAACGGAGAAAGAATAGAATTTCCTTCGGCCGGGCGGCCTGTCTTAAGAGGCGACAAAACAACCCACAGCCAGGTGGTAGGGCTTTTGTCCGACTAGATGGCTACCACCCCTGGTCTAAAGTATGCCGCCATAGGAACCTTGAGTTGTGTTCCGACATTACTGACCAGGTTCCAGTCTCCCTTAAGAGAGCAGCGCATTTGTAGCACCTTTGATGTTGCAAATGTCCATAGGCGATGGTAACTGCTTTACATCAAATGGGCCCTCTGCCTGTCTGCTGAACTCCAGCAATAAAAATAAAAAAGAGAGCGGAAAGTATACCCGGGCTCATCGCATAGAGATACCGATCAAAAAGTAAAGCCTATTTAATTATAACTTATGTAATTACTAGCTTCTGCCCGCGACTTCGTTCGCGTGGAATAGTTTAAAAAACTCCGCGATTTTGAAACATTCTTCATTGGTGCTCCCTTCCTATTACTCTTGGCGTCGATAAATTGACTATCTAATACTGAAAAAAAAATTCGAATCAGACCAGTAGTTCCTGAGATTAGCGCGTTGAAGCAAACAAACAAAGAAACAAACTTATCAGCTTTATGTATTAATACTAGCTGTCCCGGCAGACGTCGTCCTGCCCGGTAAAAAATAGGGGTTGATCGTAGAGGGTTGAAAATCTAGGGTTGTATGTATTTTTGTATGTTGTATCATAAAAAAATAGAAATTAAAAATTTTGTCTATAAAATAAATAAATAAATTTAGGGGTGGACTACCCCTAACATTTAGGGGGATGAAAAATAGATGTTGGCCGATTCTAATAGATACCGGATAAGCACAAAAAATTTCACCAAAATCGGTCAAGCCGTTTCGGAAGAGTATGGCAACGAAAACTGTGACACGAGAATTTTATATATTAGAGATATATAAGATAAAACTCTCTCACCCACACCACACCCTGTTAAAATATCCGCTTCTATAATGTTACGTTGCAGAGAAATTACTTTTAGTCTGTTATAAGCTGTTTAAGTAATTAAAGCTTTATAACTATCCCACGGGAACTCTATAATTTTTTGGGATCAAAAGTATCCTATATGTTGACCAAGGATATAAGCTATCACCATACAAAATTTCATGTAA
This sequence comes from Dendrolimus punctatus, assembly GCA_012273795.1. NCBI lineage: Eukaryota > Metazoa > Arthropoda > Insecta > Lepidoptera > Lasiocampidae > Dendrolimus > Dendrolimus punctatus. The sequence continues at coordinate 9,174,988 of CM022549.1, forward strand.
ATCGGTCCAGTCGTTTCGGAGATTAGCCGGTACAAACAGACAGACAAACAGATAAACAGACAAACAGAGAAACAAAAAATTCAAAAAAAAAAACAAAATTAGTTCTATTTCACTTCTTACACCCCCTCACTCGGTTTTTAGCATTTTTTTTAATTGTACAGAAATTTGACCTCTACAATTTTATTATAGGTACGTATAGATTTAATATGACTATTGACTTATGTAAATTGATGAACAATGAAGCATTCTCTATTCTATTCTATTAGATAATAATTTCTTATAGATTGAAATACGATGTGGATGGTACGATGGTATACCATGGTGGATACGATTAAAAATGGGATGGACTGTAGATGCTAGTTTTATTTTGGTTTGGAAGAGCGTTGTGTGCGACTTACTTAAATACCCTAACTACATTCTTGCCGAACATTGTGTTGTTACGCCCAGTAATGATATATTGCCCACTTCCTGCGGGACTACTTCCGGTCACGCCCCCTGGCGGATTTTGTAAATATTGCAGTAAAATTTAATTTACTGCTACAGATTGTTATCGAGTACTATGTGTTTTGTTCCTATAAAATAATTTTAATATAAAATATTATTGTTCAAGGCCTTTTTAAAAGGATATAATATGGCGGTGTATAGCTTGAAACGGTATATAAATAAATAAATAGCAAAAAACCTCTGAGAAACTGCTATTTTTTTATGGCATGAGTTCAACAGACAGGCAGACGATATTAGATAGATTCGTTTAAGCCGTCTCACTGCCACACCGGCTCACCACAGAGACTATTAGGCGCAGACAAAGCGGCAATGACATACCATGGCGTACATTCGCAAGTCCCTTCGTGCTGTCACGCGTAATTCAATTGTAATCTCGCTTAATAAACGTATTTAGCGACAGTTTTCGAAAGTAACTGAACAGAATGTACTGTTGTTTTTATTTTTTTTATTACAGGAGTTGAGCAGACAGGCAGACGGCCCACTTGATGGATAGCGGTTACCGTCGCTTACAACACATTTGTAACACCACAGGTGCTACAAATGCGGTGCTGCTCTCTTAAAGGACACTGGAACCTGGCCACTAATACCGGAACACAACTTAAGGTTCTTATAGCAGCATACTCTAGACCAGGGGCTGTAGCCATCCAGACGTTTAAATGCTGGCTGTGGGTTATTTTCTCGTCGGTTACGACAGGCAAACCTTAAAAGTTGCGACAGCGCGATAAATTTATTATTTGTCTTCAGGTCGTCTATTCTTCCTTGATGGTAATTGTATAAAAAATCCGTTTTTGTGAAAATGTGGAAAATTCTGGAAAAATCATGTTGGAGTTGGACTTCCAATTATACTTTTTTATTGCCATAAGTTGGCAAACAGGCAAGCGGCCCACCTGATGGAAAGTTGTCACCGCCACCTATGGTCGTTTGACAGGGGTGCTCTCCACGAAGAAATAAACCGCCCTTCTTAAATGTTTACTCTTAACGTCATCTTCAGCTATTCGGAATGTAATTCTTGACATCGGCCCCCCAAATGTACACCATGTATCCTTCCTTATGCAGTTCCTACCAAGTGGAGTTTGTTGGTCTACCGGCCTGGAGAGCGTCTTGCACAAAGTTATCTTGCGGTTCCTGCTACAGGATTATGTTGGTTCATCGGCAACCAATCCAGCGACAGACGTGACCGTCTCATTGCCGCTTCAGCTTGCGTATTTTACGAGCTATGTTTGTTCTTTGGTTCTTTTAAAGATATCCTTATTTCTGATACCCTTAACTTGTTTTTTAAGTTTAATTATATTACATAAATTATAGAAATTAAATATATATAATATAATATATTAAATAATTAATATATTATATAATAATAATTGAAATAATAAATAATTTTAAATAATTGAAATATAATATATTAAATTGAAGAAGATACTTCAATTGCTTTAACCACTTTTAATGAGCAGGGCCTGTTTGCAGATTCGCAATAAAAATTTGAGACGTTGCATACTTTCGGCTATAAACTTTTGCTAGTATATCTATCTATACACGACCTGAAATATAATTTTATATAATTAGTAGGTATTATATTGTATATACATATAGCTATATATTTATTATGTTTACATAGTTGCATTTTATCGTCATATCTTATATATGTATGTAACTTATGTGCATACTTTATTTATAATTAAAACTAGCGGGCCAATATAAAAATTTAGTTCCGGATTGCAGTGACACTTAGCAATTGTGGATTTAAGCCACTGACGTACTCACTCAAATAAACAAAAAAAATAATGATGAAATCGATCTCACCGCTTTGGAGCAATTCAGTGACTTACACATAAACAGAAGAGATATATATATATATATATATATATATACTAGCTGTCCCGGCAGACGTCGTCCTGCCCGGTAAAAATAGGGGTTTGTCGCAGAGGGTTAATAATTTAGGGTTGTATGTATTTTTGTATGTTGTATCATAAAAAAATAGAAATTAAAAATTTTGTCTAAAAAATAAATAAAAAAATTTAGGAGTGGACTACCCCTAACATTTAGGGGGATGAAAAATAGATGTTGGCCGATTCTCATAGATACCGGATAAGCACAAAAAATTTCATCAAAATCGGTCAAGCCGTTTCGGAGGAGTATGGCAACGAAAACTGTGACACGAGAATTTTATATATTAGATAGATGTATGTAATCGTACAATAATTATGTATACCACCAACGCCACTCCTAATCTGCAATATTCTTGCCACGGGTTGTCTGGAAGAGATCGCTTTTAGCTATAAAACCACCCTTTGTACACAAGTAGCATAATACTAATCGTAAGTTGTCTGTAATGGTGTACAATAAAGTGTTTTTTATCTATCTAGTCAAAGTTTCATGGCCATAAACAAAATAGCGAATGCACGTCGCCACTATGGAACCTATCCTATCATTACGGGTAACCGACACGCACTTAGCCGATTGATTCGCTATTGACCGAATAAACGACCATAAATGTAAAAACTTTAATCTCAAAGATACAGGTAAAAGGCTTTTATAAAAAGGTTTTTAAATATAAGCTTTTGAGATCCTGGATATCATGTAGCAGCAGAGTGCCAGCCAAGACAAATAAAACGAGCCCGAATACGACGGGTCTATCTAGTTTAGTACAGGAGTTCCTATGGCCACCTTCCAACTCCATCATCAGATCAGCTACATGGTACCATATTATTGCACTGTCACGCGATATACATATGCGTGCAAAATTTCAGCTCAATCGGAAACCGGGAAGTTGGTCAAATTTAACCTGCAAGATTCCACCCGAACTTACATACATACTTACAACCATTGCAAGTTAATAGAAAGCTTGTAAAACACTTATTTTAAAGCCCCCATCAAAAGAAATATAAAACAATGATACCCGATACATTGTATTGTTGTAACAAAAAGTGACGGTTCTCATTCAAAAGTTTACGTTAGCGAGGGCGGCGCTAAATCTCACATTTTAAGTCGAGAGCAAATATTTGAGATGCGATTAAGCACCACTGCGGGCATTGATTGATGGTAACATTGTATGAAACGCACAGAGTAGATCGTGAATTCAGAGACTAGTCAATACATATTATATAACATCTTTTTAACAGAGCAAAATCCTTTTCCGAACATTCCTACGCGTACGTAGGGGGTGGCAGTAGACGTGTGTCGGACTCGCCAGTTATTTTACCCGAATACCCATTAAAATACCCCGGTGTTCTTTTCTTCGCCTTATTTTAGACTCGCGAATAATTACTAGTTTTTACCATTCCACTTACCCAAAGGCCTTATGCGCTGCCGGGACAAGTATTTGTATTGTAGTCACCTGCGTGTTGTATGGATCATGATATACGGCTCCACAATATATGAGACAGCAGATAAAGCGAGTGGAAATTCCCAATACCCATATACAGCCGCTCGCCCGCTCGTGCGGGCCGGAGGTCTAAAGACTCTTCGGCGTCAGCGAGTCCTCCTGTCGCGGGAGTGATACAAGGAATTCAGCTCACGCTCCCCCTCGTCTTCCTGCTTGGTAAGCATGACCCCTCCAAAAAAGGAAGAGACGGTGTCCACTCGAATATATTGCCGACCATAGAGCTAAGCATTAAAATAATGTACTTATAAACAACACACATATTGTATTTGAATTTAATCCTCACTTACGGTGTATCTAAGAACTCCCGTATCTTTGGCAAGCGTTTTGTCCTTAATATAGCAGACAAATAAGAATTGAGCCGCATATGCTCAAAATGTAAAATTATCTCCAGAAGGTTGTCTGGAAGAAATCGCTGTTAGCGATAAGACCGCCGATTGTACTAGTTATAAGATTCTTAATTCATGTGTATTATTATTTTCTTGTGTGCAATAAAGAATATTCTATTCTATTCTATTCTATGCTAGTACTCTCACGATTTACAGTAATCACATGGGGAATAACTGATTCTGATCTTTTACAAATATGCAAAGCCAAATTTTATTACCAAAGATTTGTATGATAAAAATATATATTTTCAATTTCTCTAGAATATATCATTAATCTGTTCGGATAGACAGCTGAGTAAAACCAATCCCTACTTTGTCCTAAAACAATTAAACATAATAATCCGATTGTAAACATAACGGTACATGAGTATGGGAATTATCGTTTTACATTTTAAAGGAACACATTAAGTGATCAGTTGATAGATAGATAACACTTTATTGCACACCAAAATACACAATTACAGAAACAGACCATATTTACAATATTTTCTAAGCAATACAACCGGCGGCCTTATCGCTCAAAGCGATCTCTTCCAGGCAACCTAAATGAGTAAAAGATGAATCAGGCGAAATTGGTGGTGCAGAAGAAAGACAATAGATACATAAAAATTCAAAACTACAAACTACAATAGTTGATCACATGTAAATACGTATTTTCATCGCTAATTGTCGTCCTTTGGATTCAGATCCTTATTATTATTATCTTAAAAATAAAATAACTTTGCTGACCATAGTAAAAAGTATTAATAAATAAGTACACATGGACAATTCAATAATTAAATAAATAACATTGAAAAATGAAAAATGAAAATGTGTACCATGTTTTCCCTAATTTTCCGAAATTAATATATATTTTTACGGATATAAAAACAAAAATACTTACTATATTTTGCTTTAAAAGAAATGATAACCCTAAATAGGACTGTGATTGGCTAATAAAGACAGATGACATTTTTGAGAAGATGACAAACAGCTTATGATGAATTGATTTCACAGATATGACGAAAATCCATCGACGGAATTCACCTTCACCTTATTTCCTTGAGCTCCCACGCTCAACTACGCAACGGTTCTTTAGAACGTTTATACTGCGTACAACAATGATCTGGAGAGAACTTCAAGCCGAGGCTTTCCCTCTGCGCTACGACATGGGATCGTTTAAGAATGGCGTTATAAAATTTCTTAGAGGCCAGCAACGCGCTGGCAACGCTCGTGGTGTTGCAAACGTCCATAGGGGACGGTAACCGCCTTCCATCAAGTGGGCCGTCCGTCTGTTTGTAATTAAAAAAATTGGTTTCTTTTTTGCTCAAACAAAAACCAGCCAACAAGTCTATAAAGAAACTCATACATTCGTGCAACGACTCACCTATAAAATAACCAATTGACTTATGAATTATGAAACACTAGCTTCACTGACCTATCGTCGATTATAAATCATAATTAAATAAAAATATGCAAATATATTGTAATTTAATTATAATGGCTTTGATTCATGCTGTTATTAGTTAAAATAGTAATATTTCATAGAAAAAAATAAGTAAAATTTTTATTGGATTGGACTGAGTAAATATTAAATTATGTCATATTGTCTTGATTTGTGACCTGATACCTGCTCACCTGTAGCCATTAATGTTATTTATAACCCTTACATGGCTTTTATTGTTCGCGGTCGTACCGTCTTAGTCAAAATAAGTTAAACTAACCATACTTAGTTAAAGATACTTCCATAAATATATTTTACGAAATTATAATTTTCATGTCTCTAATCGGGTTACATATTATATGAGTGACAATGTACATCTATCAGTTGACAATGTCACTCTGACAATTACAGGCGCTTGTGTGTAATTTTGTGTTATATTGTTAGCGGTACTGTAATTAAAATGTCGTTAGAATTATTATAGAGTTTATTATAACTATACAAACACGTATAACACAGGTACAAATATAACCGATCACAACAAATCCAAACGTAAAGCAGAAGGTCGTAATTAAAATAAAACACGCAAAGTCCGTCACTATTAGATTCCCGAATGTACACACGTCACGCCCGTATCGTAGTTGTAGCTCATCTGAGCTCCCAGTCAATCAGGCCGTCGATTTATACTTCACAAACGCAAAAGTGCCCGCTCGGCACATCGACACAATTAGCTTGTAATTGTAATCCGCAACACCTGACTAATGATGTAGCCTACAAGTGGCCGTAAACGAGTACAATAGAACAATAGGCTGTTCTCAATAACTAAGAAACGTATGCCAATAAATAAGTGAACAAAAGAAGACGATCATAAAAGGATTACAATTACAGATCTGTACGTGGAATTTGTCTTTGTCGGGGTCTAAGTTGTAACAATATAATATCATAGAGAATCGAGTGCATTACTATTATACATAGATTTTCAATTACCTGGATTAAAATGACAGTTGCGATCGACCTTTAGCATCGTGTTTAAAATCACGATTCTAAAGAAGTTTCACTTCAATTATTAAAAGAACAATTTATTGTACAACCACCCTTAAGTGTTTGAATAAAGATTAGTCTTCACCCTTTCATTTTTAATCAATATCAATAAAGTAGATAACATTCAGATAATGTTAATGTAAGTAGATTCCACTTTCCTGTTTATGATAGTATAATTCGTTAAACTGGGTCATAAAGAGTATTAAATGTCTACTTATAATTATCTTTTCGCACTGATAAAGTGTTATTTATAATTCAAAGTTTGCCATTTGATACAAATGTTGCTAATTACGTATAGTACTTAACATATATCAGTTAGGACTTTCCAAGTATCATAAGTATAAGTGAAATAATAAAAATAATTCGCAGGGGGGCCTGCTTGCCTTAATCATGGCCGGTATTGATTGGAGATCGCTAGAGCTAAGACTCAAGCTCCAGGGATGGAAGTGATTGTAGTATGTAAGCACTTGTATTGTTTATTGTAAGGGGGACTAGCGCGCAATAATTAATTATTTGCCCACCTAGAATAAATGTAGTATATATAAGGCTTTCATTTTGTTAAACACGATAATAAAGACATCATTTACGTGGGGCCAATGTAGTTTTAATACTACTACCACCTCAGACTACGAGCAGCCCCCGCTTATACCACCGATAGATGGCCTAACATCTGAAGAAGCTTCGGTGGATCTGCAGCCCACCTCTCGATACCTCTTAGAAAGTCATACCCATGTTGCCCTTCGCCAATTTTGTACGGCATTTTTAGGAGCCCATGCCAGGAATGGCGAGTCACCATCTGCCTAATTTTCCATGTTTCCATTTCCAGCATTGCAGCATTGCGACGAGCAGACGCCATTGTCCTCATTCTCTCAGATAATTCCATTAGCAATTTATCCTAATAGCCCGCCTAACTAACCTTTTATTCGCATTTTCTACAATAGTCCTACACTAATCGGGGCTTGTCCTTGGATGCATTGCCGGCCAGTGTCACGCCATACTTACATTTTTGTCAAGGGGCCTCTACGTGTTGGCCTTCCCATTGCACCACGCAAGCCATTAAAAAGTCCTGGCCATTTTTATGGTTGGTCTTCCAGGACCTACATTATTAGAAGAGAAACGCACACATTGTTTATCTCCAAGTTGAGCAAGTTACGTTTCTGCTATGGGGGATTATACAAGGGTCCACTCTAGGGCGCCTCAGACACCCAGAACATAGTAAAGTCATCTCTTGGGGGAAGGTGCTTTCACCTTTAGATAGACAACTCGAGCGCCAACTGTTGCACGTTAATGTTAGCTCAGAAAGCTACACATGCTAGTAATACCTATACAAAGTTTCAGCAGACGGACGGTCTGATCGAAAATATAGATATGAGGCAAAGATAATAGTATTTTTTATGTGAAGAAAATCTTTTATGCTACATGATTTAAACGATTTTTTTATAAAGTTATGTATTAAAAAGTAGTAACTAAAGTAATCAAACTATAGACATAGATGTTCAAACATTGCTGACTTTTCCCAAGCACAGTTCAATAGACAAAGGTGTTCAAATATTTACTTGGTTTCGGCAAAATGAAAGGCTAGCTAATCGAACCAAACCGCTGCAAAAGTGTTAAGTTACAATGCATCTATTGAAATAGTATGGAAGCGACGTTTATTATTTCCACATTATTTTGCTGCATTTTATTTTTTATTTTTTAAGATTCAATTCAAGTATATCAAAAATAAAATGATAATATATTGATATTTTATTCAAAACTTATTTTATAATACTTACTTTGTTGTTTCGTAAAAAGTGAGTTGTTGTTCCCCAAAAGTTGGGAGAACTATTGAACTATAGGGTGAAAATTTTGAAGAAAATGATGTATTAGATTAGAGCTTAAAGAATATTTTTATAAATTACTTTGAACAAGACCCGTTCAGTAGATTTTGAGATATATTTTCGATTATATACTTTGTGGGTTCCAAATTAATCTTTATATATGTACATAACAATGAATCGTAGAAATGTATGTATGCGCGTAAGTTAAGAACGACTTTACCGATTTTCCTAAAATGTTTTGTGTGTGAGGTCCCTGAATCTTTAATTTTACAACTGGAACCGGTAGGTGGCACTGGTATCAGGTCCTAGATTTTTATATTTTCAGGGCAGGACAGCGTCTGCCGGGACCTGTAGTTGGAATAAAATCACAGCAAATCATCACCCTACAGGTACCTGCTGTAATCTCCTGCCACTTTACACTGAACTAATCAAGCAATAGTCACTATAAATAAAATATATCTCAGTTCACACAATCTTCCGCAGTTAAAAATTGCGGCAGCGCGGCGAGATGAAAGAGGTCGGTGGCGCTAAAGGCACTGAGAAGACTCCCACAACGCACCGGGTATAAATATACTACTTCGGAATCGTCACTCATTGATTTTAGTTTTAAAGTTATAAAAACATTTTTTTGTAAAACCTGAATATATATTGACTTCTTATTTCGTGCACATTATAAAAATTGAACTGATTTAAATGAGATTTAGTTTAGATGTATATACTCTAGATATCACAAAAGAACGCAATGTAATAGTTGTCATACGCAATGGAGCCGATAAATCTGTGAATATAATACACCTCTTAGCTTCAATTATCTGGGAACTTGAAATTTTAGAAACTTTTTATTCAAAAATAATTATATCTAAACCAATACTTAACTTTCTTTCTGTTAATGTATAATTTATTTTAAAAGATACCTATTTATTTCTTGATAGTAATAAAAATCTCTTATAAAATTTCGATTTTTAAGATAGTATATTAAAGCATAAAGCAAACAAAGATGCGAATCATCAATATCACATTTCTGGACTCCGGCCCCCCAATTTTTAGGGAAACAAATATATATCCAGCTTGTTCAAGATGGTTTGGGGGTTTTTACACATCAACTATCTCGATGTGCATGAATCATTAGAGTGTGTTTCTTCATTGTCAGCGAGTGTATTTGTAAAAATATACAAATTAGTTCAATAAACATCCTAATAACATGCATTTCTCGGTTCAGGATTCGACCTCGCGGTATTTGAATTTGAGAAGTGTGTTAATCTTTAAACTACTAGTGCTTTTCTTGAGGGTAGTGATACATAAATCTGAACGAGGGTTTGGTTGTAATTTTGTATATTTGTTCGCTTTTCCCAGATAGAAACATAAAAATGAGTAAAACTCGATTCGCAACTAGAGAACTAATGTGAACATAAAATACTTTTATCTCCTAATATATTACATATATGTAATAAATTTTAATTAAACTACTTCTTAAATGAAATTTACTCAAGTAACAAAAAATAAATCAGAAGTTACTCAATAAAGATATGCTAGAATGGTTTATAATTAAATAATGGCGTGCCCAATTTTTGTGGTTTCCGGGAAAGTTAATCGATTATTTTCTTCTCATTAATTTATTTATCTAACACCTTACGTATTCACACAACGATGTATCAATTCAAGAATTATAGATTGTTCATCTATGCTTAAAATATGAATGTGCAATTAATTCATTAATGTTTTTTTCTCTTTTGGCCTTTGATATAAATAAATCGTCCTACGAAAATGAATAGATAGATGTACAATACTTTATTGCTCACTAAAATAAGATACAATACATAAGTTAGAACTTACAATACTTTTAGGCAAAAAAACAGGCGGCCTTATCACTTACAGCGATCTCTTCCAGGCAACCTGACTTACAGGAAGGTTATTCTACTCTGGCGATGTAGATGGTGCATATAATACTACTGCAATAAACTTATGTCTACACATGAAAGATATTTAAATACATACATATGCATGAAATATATTTTAACTGATTGCACAAAATTGGAAGTTATCCATTCGTCATGTATTCTTTTAAGTATGTTCAGCCACGACTTTTTTGTGTTAGAACCGATCTCGATAATTCTTTTTAAATTGGATTCAGTATAGCATCGAAGGGGTCGCATGTACATTCAATTGCTGTTGGACTTTGGGTGTAATGAGGATATTATTTCAAAATTAAATGTTACTGATTCCTTACTGAACGTCATGAGGATACCACCGTTTGCAAAGTAATCTGATTTACTACATATTAAAATATATGAAGTTGTATGTTCGTCATCAGCAGTTAAACATACCTATTGTGCTAGAAATAGACATTACTGAAGTAGTCAAGCTATACTCGAGTGGAGTTTATAAAAACCCCAACTTATTGACACAGTGAAGAGGCGGCGCCTTGTGTTGTTTACCCACTACCACTACTTTATAAGAATCATGGGAACAAGGGAATTGAAGGAGGCATAATTATTTTCATATGTTTATACATAATAATAACATCCCATAAACGTCTCAATACTGGGCTCGGGTGTCCCATTGTTATATTGGAACGGCCAGTATTCCCGCCCCGCTTGTCCAAGGCGGATTGACGGGTTTGATACATCGGTTATTTCGTTATGCTGATGCCATAACGATGTTTTCTTTCACATTTAGCACTTGGTATTGATAGCAATATGCACATTAGGTCAGAAAATTTCTTTAAGGTGCATGCCGTGCATTTCCGGCCAGGATTCAAACCCACGCCAGCCACTACCATGGCTTTTTTGTGTCAGATGTTTAGTGATATTCGAAAGAAGATAACATGGGCGTGATGGTTTTCACAGTTGACCAGCCCTCTCTAAGTCTTTGCCACCTGGATCTCGCCCTTTTTCGACCTTCTTCTGCAACTAAGATACAAGCAGGCCTAATTAGATATAGTTAGATTTCCACATTACTACTTTGTCTAAACACTATCCGCACTGATACCTTTTTCATTGCTGGAAAACAACAGACAGCATGACGGGTCACCTGATGGAATGTGGTACTCCTTTGAAAATTGGCGCAGGTCATACACTAGAGGTCCTGTCAACGTGCTGTCAGCGTCGAAGAGAGGGGGGGAGGGTCTGTAAACTAACTAACACCGAAACACAACTCAACACCGTTATAGCAGCATCCTCTAGACCAGGGTTGAAAGTCGTCCAGACGGGCCCTATTGCCCTACCACCTGGGTTTATATAGATAATTTTCTCACCGCTTACGACAGGCCACCCAGCTACAGTAATTACTTTCTTTCTCCGTTCTTGTACTTATATCTTGTACCTTTGAGACATCAGAAGCCTTAGAAGTGAAGTTCTCTGTTTCAAGTTGTTGGAAGTATACGAGGCCAGTATTTCAACGGTAAATGGATAAACAGATGACTTTTACTGATACGATTAGGTACTATTGCTTCCGCAATCGAATTACCTGATCTGATATGAATTAACATTAACTTTAATGGGTGTCATAAACATTTTAAAAACACATCAAAATATTAACACGCCTGCTACGCTGTTGGTGACCAAGAACAAAACGGATATCTATATTAATAATTGCCTTTAACGAGTAGAAGTTCCACCTGGTCGAAGTAGCTCCATTAACATCTGCAACGATTGCATCATCTACCTATTGATTTCATATACACGTTCACGAACTTAGAATGGCGTGTAGCAAAATAGACCAAGCGCCTCTCAGTTCAAGCACCGCTAAAGATCCCGTAGAGATGAATCTAAATTCTGTAGAGATGGGACGAACGTTTACTAAATTTGCCGTTTGGTTATAAAACCTTAAAAATAATTTACATCTCAAAAACTACACAAGCAATCTTGTTCAAATTATTTTAATATTAAATAGAAAGACGGAGTCTCGGACTCTCAAAGTGAAGCCGGCTAAAGAATTCCGATTGCGGCAAGTGCATTACGAGAACTGAGCATAAAGTCTAATAAAATTAACACTAATTAAGGTGAAATCGTTTCCAATAATTGATACATACACGTGGTTTGCGTCTGTGTGGTTAAAAGTAAAATACACAATTAAACACAAAGTATTAAATTAAAAAAGAATGCTATAATTATAAATTATTATATAAAATAATAGAATTCTTCTTCAATGATACTACCTTCACTTATGACCGGATTTGACGCCTTTAGGCACGTAGGCTCCGGGTGAGAGGACTAAGCCTTTGCCGGCCTACCTCACTGCAACGCTGAGTTCGTTCCGAGCGTGCTAAGTTTCGGAAACGAATTTTGTCCGTTATTATCTGGCTGTTTGTAAATATATGCACACTTCTTTAAACATATATATATATATATATATATATATATATATATGACGAAAGTTATGGTGTTTGAAAGAGATGAAAGTATGACAATGTGTAACGTACAGATAGGAAATGAAAGACTAAAGCAAGTTAAAGAATTTTTTTACCTAGGGTGCATGTTTACCAGAGACGGAAAGCATGAAAGTGATATTGAAAGGAGAGTAATGGCAGGTAATAAGGTGAATGGAGCGCTGAACTCTTTTATAAACAGCCAGAAAGTGTCTGTAAAGGCACGTCTGGCTGTCCATCAAGGGGTATTAGTAAAGTAAAGTATTAGTATTACCAACGCTAATGTACGGCAGTGAGAGTTGGGTGTGGCAGAAAAAGCATGAAAGTAGGATAAATGCAGTTGAAATGAGAGCTTTGAGAAGTATATGTAAGGTTAATGTAAGTGATATGATAAGAAACAGTGTGATAAGGGAGCGTTGTGAATTGAAAGAAGATGTAGTGACAAGAGTTGAAAAGGGAATGTTAAGGTGGTTTGGCCATATAGAGAGAATGAATGATAGCAGAATCACAAAACAAGTATATGATAGCTATGTGACTGGAAGAGTCGGTGCCGGTAGACCAAGACGTACTCACCATGATCAAATTGAAGATATTTTGAAGAAAGGTCAGATAAAAAGTAGTTTAAATAAGCGTGTATGTATGAGAAGATTAATGAAAGTTGATGAAGCGAAAAGTGTTTGTCAAGATCGTAACAAGTGGAGATCCATTGTCTCTGCCTACCCCAATGGGAAACAGGCGTGACAATATGTATGTCTCGCTCTCATGACGCTTCTTAGCAATAAGACTGCCCTTTGTACACAATCAGAATATTTTTAGGCTATAAGTTCATCTGTGTTTTCTGTAATGGTGTACAATAAAGTGTTAACTATCTAACTTTCCATTATCCTGATAAATTATCAAAATATCGTTTTATAATATTTATAGATTACGATTAGCGGACAATGATAAGAGATATGCATTAAACTATGAACGCTTCAAACTGCTTCTATCACTTAAAATCTTATCTTTCCACTCCTCAGCGGATATTTCTAAAACACTCACTTACTGCACACAGGAAAACGAAAAAAGCTTTTAAAATGTAACACTTCATTATCCTAATAACACATTTCAAGTAGGTGCGTGCGGTTTTGTTATAAAAATTAATTTACTTGAGTTTTATTCTATAAATGCGTCATTTTACTTTGTATTGCATATTGTTCACCTTTCAACTGATAATGCTAACAAATTATCATAATAATGTGGATGTGTATGTATGTGTAACTTTTTTATTATTGTATTTATTAATGTAATTCTGTATAATGTAACATGTATTATGACTATGGGACATGTTTTCACTACATTTATAAAAAATAATAACATAATAAAAATAAATTCAAAAACACTCTTATCAATCGACAATCTGAGCCTAAAATTGTATGACAGCGTATCTCCTTTCATAGCTTTGATTTTCTTTTAAAATATGAACTATTTATGAAGTACCTAAAAAGTAGCTGGAACTTGAGAGAGACAGAACCTGTGCAGATTTATGTTGAAGAATATAAAATCACATCACTCATCACGTCCAATACCTAGGAAGACAATGAATCCGCCAGCAATCATTTAATTAAAACAATTGCAAAAGGAAACTGACTTAAATAGTGACTAAAAATCCAATAAAAAGATTTTCTACAACATCTTGAAATCGTTGCGAAGTAAAACGTAAAATTTTGCTACATTGCAATTTGTTTTTTTCTTTATATATTACTTGGCTCCGACTACAAAATGTTGTAGAAAATATTTATTTTTGCTTTTTGGGTTTCTTTTTTGGTAGAAAATTTTAATTGTTTTACGTGTATGGTATCCAATGACAATGAAATTTAGAATGATTAAAATCGGTTTAAAAAAGGTAAAAAAGTTATGACAGAACATACATGAAAATACAGGTGATTTGAGAGCCCCATCAATTTTTGAGGTGTTAATAAGCTTTTTAAAAAAGGTTTTTAAATACAAGCTTTTGAGGTCCTGGATATCATGTAGCAGCAGAGTGCTAGCCAAGACAAGTAAAAGGAATCCAAATAAGACGGGTGTATCTTGTTTAGTACAGGAGCTGGCTGACTCCATCATCAGATCAGCTCCATGGTACCATTTTATTGCATTGTCACGCGATAAAATTTTAGCTCAATCAGAAACCGGAACGTTGGCAAAAATTAACTTGCAAGATTCCACCCGAAATAGATAGGTTCATCCATTGCAAGTTAAATAAAAGCTTGTAAAAGCAATGTCTATTGCTAGGTTATGAAATTGTACGGTACTTAATTGTAAAATGATTTCGATTTTAAAATTGTTTCACTGCAATAAAATAAACGTCACACAAGAGTGAAGATACATGACAATAGCCTGTGCTATTTTCACGTCGTCTCTTTGACAAAAATAACTTTTCCCCTCCAAAATTAAGTGCATCAACTTATTACAACGAGACAAGGTTTAAATTCGCTCAGTGATGATTGTAAATCTTGAGTGGCATGCAAAAGTGGCAGCAGAGCGAGTTTTCCGGACGAAATTGGAAAAATATAGCCATTTATAGGACGGCAGTGAGGCGGCGCTCGGGGCTCGCCAATTTGAATATAGATTAGAAAATGTGACGACGTATACTCTAATATGTTTTTTCTAGGGATGGAACAAAGACAGATTTATCGACATATCTAAGGGCTAATAACAAGTTATATTTTTACAATACATACTTTATCGTACGTACTAATATTTTATAATAAAAAAAAACTTCGTTTAAAAAACCGACTTCAAAAACTAAACAGTATAAAATAATTTATTTCTAATCTAATCAAATGGCAACTATTCCGCGTCGAACAAAAAAGAATCACGTAAATCGCATCATAAATCTCGGAGTAATCGGTGAACAAACATAAAAAAATTAAAAGATTATTTGAAACTGATTATATTGCATAACATTAAGATACAATTCAAGAAGTTTAAGTACAGAAGACAATAGGCGGTCGTATCACTAAAAGCAATTTCTTCCAGACAAAAATGGATTAGAGAAAAATTGTGTAACATGTGAATTTTGCAATATAAATAGAATATATATATATATATATATATATATATATAAGATGTATATGAGAGATGCATGTGGTGAATAATAAAGAATTTAATGTTTTCTTAAGTTTTCATGACTTGTCTACATAATAAAGCTTCGCTTTGACGGTTTTAAGCGCGGTAATTTGTTTGACTTTTGTTATTCCGACGTTTCGGCCACTTTCTCAGTGGCAAATTAGATTAGGCTCCCATAAAGTAAATAATAACCATAAAATTAAAACTAAATAATTAAAATAAACAAGGTGGCGGTAGGCTAAATAAAATTAACAATGCAATAAAATTAACTTTAACAATACTCAACGAGTACACTTGACATCTTTGTCTTCCGTGATCACAGCCACTGAAAAGTAGCCGACACGTCGGAATAACAAAAATCAAATAAAAATCCCGCGCTTCAAACCGCTTTATTAAATAAAGAAAATTCTATCTATCTATTTATATCTATTTGTTGATATTTACTTTTGTTCATCGACATTTGAAACGTGTTTCTTGCCCATCCCTAAGCCAGTACGTGCACAGTGGGTAGGTAGGGGGGTGTGGGTAATGGATTTCCTTTTCCCGCCCACTCGGGGCTCACGTTATGCTATTTTTGCGCGCATACAATAAAACACCTGGATTGGGACTATTTATAGGGTAAATACGTTCTATAGAGGGGCATTTATTGGAACGAATCCACGTTGCCCCTACATGTAAATATTACAAGAATCAAATGAGCTTTTGAAAGGTAATTACACCAATTTAAATTTATAAAACTATACTCAGTCCAACTGTTTATTTTACTTCTGAAGATCAATCAATTAGTAATAACCTAAAGAGTTACCAATTTAATATATCGTTAATATTATAAAATTCTAAACATACCGTGTACATACAATACATCAAAGCTATTTTAAAAAACCGAATGGAATAGACTATATAAACGAAAAGAACACGATGTATATATTTATTTGTTTATTGTCTGTTGGTTCGGATTCACAAATAACTAGGCCGATTTCGATACGGTCTTCACTGATCAACATCTATTTTTTAGACTTAAGTTCGGCACTACTTTTTATTATGGAAACAAGAACTCCGTGAATGGCATTAGCTGATTACCTACAGTTCAGCTGAGCTACATATAGGCATAAAAAATTAAGAAACCTTAATGTAAACTAAGATCTGGCTTAAAGGCCTAGATGCCAAGTCATAAACCTATATAAAAATAAAATAATCTCACGCGAATATATCTGGGAAGGGTTAAAAAAACGAATTTCAGTCTGATTTTTTACTGACCTTTAGCAAATTTAATAAACTTTGTGTCCTGGGAATCCCGCGGGAATTTCGAGTCGATTAAGGACGAAGTCGCGGGCATATCGTAGTTTTGTTTAAAAATCAAGTTTCTTTAGTTTTTTGTAGTTTAGTATACTTATCCGTGCAGGAACGGAGAAATAATACAATTTCCTGCGGCCGAGCGGCCTGTCGTAAGAGGCGACAAAACAACCCACGGCCAGGTGGTAGGGTATTTGCCCTTCAGGATGTCTACCACCCTGTTCTGGATTATGCCACCATAATAACCTTAGTTGTGTTCCGGTGTTAGTGGCTAACTTCGCTTTAAAGAGCGGCAGTACAATGGTAGCACTTTTGGCGTTACAAACGTTCATAGGCGATGGTAACTGCTTTCCATCAGGTAGGCCATCTGCCTGTCTGCTGAACTCATACAACAAATAAACAAAAAACCTGTATAATTAGCTAAGTCTTACAGGGATGAGAGCAAAGCCCATCATTATCCCGCCTGTTACGTAGTACCCCATCAGACATACGTGGGAGTAAATCCTTATTATGTATAACAAACATGGCTACTTCGAGATGAATAGTGATGGACTGTTAGTAATTTCTGTTTTAAAGAAGATGGTATTGTTTTAGATTTTGCTTACAGCCCTCTTGGTTTAAATTAAGCCAATACTTCGCGGCTAAGCAAATAATGCAAAGGCAACCTGCCCATTCTGCCATCGAGTCTCGTATCTTTATTTTGTATGTGGGGACATTTGTTACAGATCCAAGATGGCGCCGGGCGGACAGGGGGCCCCTTGTTTGGACAACGCAAAACTCGTTACTGGCACAGATATAGAGATAATACTAGATCACATAACTAGAAGTGCCACGAGATTTTTTTTTTTAATAATATAAATTTCACTTACTCGTGGTGCAATTTCTTGATGTCTCATATGGTGCGGCCTCATCCGGGATAATGTTACACATTGGCCGTGTCGTTCGTTTGTGGCGATGGGTGTAACGTCAATTGGGATGCGATATGCATTTGAATTGTTAATGATGTTAAATATTGACAGATAACGTACGTACACATACTAATGTAGTGTTTCGATAGCGGCGTTATGTTTGACGTTTTAAATGGATTCATTTGGCAACAGACAATATGTTTTACATTATTGCTACGTTATATATAGAAAGTTTCGTCTAATGAACAAAAGAAATGCAAGATTACGTTAGGATAATTTTAGAATATCTTTGAAATTTTAAAGATTTTTCAATCACCAGATAAAAGTTATTCACAGAATAAAGATCATTATATCATATCGTCATCATAGAATAGGATACATGGAACATTTTCTAATGCTGGCTAGTTGCATGAATAAAATAGTTGAACAGTTTCACTTTGAATTCACTCAGGTTATAATTTAATTATAATTAAATTATTTTATTATTATAATTAAATTAATTAAAAATTTAAATTATTAAATTAATATTATCAATTAAAAAATTAGAACTGATATATTTTATTTGATGATTGAAAAGCGGCCCTAATAGAAATAAATGTTAGACGTACGCCTTAGTCATATGTTGTACTCGTAGCTTAAGGATAATTAATGCTCTTAAGCTACATAACTAACCAAATACTACTATTTCAAAATTGTATATTTATACTTTTTATTCTAATTATATTGCGAAACCCATATGTTAGACATTTTTTTCTTATCCATCCTAAGGTTGTCTGGAAGAAATTGCTTTAGTGATGAGGCCGCCTATTATCTTCTCTAGTTAAACTTCTTAAATTGTGTCTTAAAGTTAAGCAATAAGTATATTCTATTCTGACATACATCTTCTGTCACACGACAAAACATATTATAATCCTTCACACAATCCATCTATCTTTTTTTGGTCCATGAGTACATGTAAATTGTACTCATACATCTTGTAGTTTAATATTATTTTTGTCACATGGTCCTCATTATATGTCCATAGTGGTATGGGCATATAATGAGATCCAATAGTCATTTTCCTCCCAATTTTTCAAAATTACAATTGATCATTAAGACGACTCAAGAGGACAAAACGTTTGAGTTAGTGTTATAATACTCTCATAATAATAAAATGTAGTGCTATGTGCTAAACATTAACAAAAACACATGAACAAAGTGTCTTCTCCTTAATAAAGACAATAAGAAACGTGTTATTGGACACATTCTTAGTTTAAGTATATAGTTATTTAAGGTCAGATTTAAATTACTCATTAGTCTTATTTCCTAGATTAGATTGTAATTTTAATGTTGTATCCTAAGATGCATCATTTATGAAAAAAAATAATAATAATTGATCACATCTAGTTTCTCAACATCAATGCTAGCAAACCTTCGGTTCCTAAAAATAAGACATCCAGCTTGGAAGACGGTCATATTTATTTTATTTATTTATTTATGATTATTTGCATGCACCGCGCTGGATGTGACAATACAGGCGCTATTGTTTCAGAAATAATAACGAGATATGGCGCTATGGAGCTTTCATATTTTTATTTTTTACACCAACACGAATAATGGCCGTTTGCGGCTTTGGACACAATCGATTGCACTTGTGACGTCTTCCCACAGCATTCAATGTTGTATTTGAGAGTCGATTTTTATATATATTTTGAAAAAGAAGGCAAATATTGTAGAAGACGAAACAGTAGCTGATGTTAGACGGATAAATGAAATTAAAAAGAATTGATTGATCTCCAGTTATAAGCTAAATACAATATATAACAGTGCTTATTATAACACTCGCTGAACCGTGCCCACTTCACTGGGCATCAGAAAAAAAATAACCACAATCAAAATATACCCTATGTCACTCAGGAATAATGTAGCTTTCCACTACTGAAAGAGTTTTCAAAATCCGTTTAGTAGATCCAGAGATTACCCCCTACAACGTCACACACTCTACCTCTTTATAATATTAGTATAAATTATGCGACAATCATTACTCCCTTTACTAGTTTTTTAAACTGTGTTACGGCATATATAGAAATTTATTTCGAACTACCTTCAAAATAATTAGTAAGTACCTACATAAAAGATGAGTTTGTACAGCAACATCATTTGTTTAGCAAAAATATATAAGTGGTCGCCTAGTGGTCGATATTCGACCATAATTAATTTAAATTATAAGTTTAAACATTATTAAGGTCCTGTTGTCAAAGACTATATACTTCTATAATCACAGATTTCGCCAAGGCTACAATTTGTCTTTAACAAGAAACTAAAGAGTATATATGATTATATTTTTTTTATTGATTTAATGTATTTTTTATGCTTAATAAAAAAAATCATTTTGCACTCCTTCTTTATATAAACTACTAGCATTTGTGTGCGATTTCATACTCCTCCATCCGCGAATTTTTTTGTACAAACAAAAGTTTTTACTTCACGTATTCATATATCGATATATATAAATATTTCATTTATATTACATATATCAATAGTTAGAAATTTTGTCTGTCACATATAATGAAATACGAAATCAAATTGTATCAATTTGATTGAAACCAACAGCATTAAAAGTAAATGTCGGTATTCAATGCCACAGAATGATTGAAGTTTATTTACATGAATCACGTTAGTTACTTAATTCAAACTAAAAACAAAAGTGAACCGTCTAAACTCAGCCTAATAGCAAGTCGTTTTTATTACTAAAATAGATACAGCAGACAGGCTTAGAGCTTACCTGATGGAAAGCGATTACTATTGCCTCCAGTTATTTGCAACACCAAAGATACTACCAATATGCTGCCAACCTCGAGAGAATGGAACTTAGCCTTTAATGCCGGAACACAACTAAAGATTTATTTTGAAAGAAAGAAGAAAGATAATATTTATATTTAGGAAGGTTAAACTTATTATCTTATCTGTGCAAGAACGGAGAAAGAATAATATAATAATGTCTGTGTCAATATATATATATATATATATATATATATATATATATATATATATATATATATATATATATATATATATATATATATATATTTAAATATTATTTATTATTAAAATGTAAGTATGTAGTTTGTACTATATGTTACGTATACCACCCTCGCCATTATCATCTAAATTGATTCCTAGTGTTGTCTAGAAGAGATCGCTTTTTAGCAATAAGACCGCCCTTTTTACATAACTGGATATAATTTTAGTCTTTAAATTCATGTTTGTATTGGACTATTGGTGTATAATAAAGTGTTATCTATCTACCTATTTATCTATGTATATAGTAAACCCATGTAATTTTGGATTAAGGTGAAAAATGGATAGTAAGATAATACAACCCTTTTTACCCCTAAAGTTTTAAAAGCCCCGTAGTTCTATATTAGCTATACAATGCATACGATTCCCTACAGATGTTGCCGCAGTAATAAATACTGTTAAAATACCTGCGGGCGGCGTAATTAGCCAGCACAGAGGCGGGATTTGGAAATATGTCTACAGTAACACCATAAATCCAATTATAAGTGAATTGATGCCATTAATAACCTTTAAAGGTATTTTTATAAAAGATATTTCTTTAAAACCATTTCCTTTAATAGATTGGTTATTGAGTTGGATCAATTAAAACTGATTGAGGATAGAGTTGTTGTGTTTTAAATCAATACCAATGTTAGTGATTTTGTTCGAATTGTTATGAGTTGCGGGACTCGAATTAAAATGCCGTTGGAATTACTATAGAATTTATTAGAACTATACAAAACACAACCAGTGCAAAGATAATGCGCGATTCAATGACACACGCAAAGGCCGTCACTATATAGATTATCGAAGGTACACACATCTTGTCTCGCTTGGGGTTATCGCTTGACTGCTCATCACTCTCTTGGGGCATTGTGTTATACTGTACAAATACAAGATGTCTGCTTGACCGCGTGGACTGAATTTTCAAGATTCACACTTGACTAATGACTACCATAAAATATTACAATACACAATGGGCTATATTTCTAATTACAAATTTTCTAATTACTTCTAAGTAATCTTTATGGTAGTCACTAGCCAGATGTGATTATTGAAAAACCCAGTCCACGCGGTCGAGCAGAATTACTTATATTGTATTTATATAGTATAAATCAATGCTCCAACAGAGGGGTGAGTCAGTCAAGCGATAACCACTAGCGAAGCAAGCCGTGTGTACTACATTCGGTTATCTATTTAGTGACGGACTTTGCGGGTGTTGTTATATTTGTACCTGTATTATACACGTTTGTATAGTTCTAATCAATTCTATAGTAACTCTAACGGCATTTTAATTCGAGTCCTAAAACACATAACAATATTTTGAAGAAAGGTCAGATAAAAAGCAGTTTAAATAAGCGTCTATGTATGAAAAGATTAACAAAAGTTGACTAAGCGAAGTGTTGAAGAAAAAGTCGGTTAAATTTTGGGTGTGAAATCGGTTCTGTTGTTAATATTATTTCCAGCATTATACCTAATTTTAGAGTTAAAGAATATCACATATTTTTTGCATTTTTTCTTAATAATAATCAGGCAAGTAATGAATTGCCAGCCATCAAGACTTGTCACCAATAAATACAGGCTACTGGTTAATTGAAACATTATAAAGGTGATCTTATCAGCGCCGATCAAAGGGACCGCTGCCGAAAGTCCCCGGCGTATGTTTTGGGAATTGGTCTTGAGAATTTTTTACACCGTTGTTTTTTAAACTTCAAGATTTAGGAAGCTTCATTGGGTTCTTAGAATCATTTTAATTGTGTGTTTGGTAAATGAAATCTATTAATAAGTTATTGTTTTTTATGTCTGTTGTTGGAGCAAATGGATATTTGGAGGAGATAATAGAAAATATTAAAGGAAGCAGCGTATCTGAAGATTGAAGAATAAGAATTGTAATTAATTTTTTAATTTTAAGTAGTTGGAACGAAGACTTTTAATGTAGGTGTGTGTAATAGGCATTTTATGAAATAAATAGTTCTTGTTTATGGTCCGACTCGTACACGACCAAATGTTTTATAATTTTAAAAGACATCGTTGATAAGATGTTTATAGAGGTTTTTTTTATATATAATATAAATACAATTACAGTGTAAACTCCATGTAACGTCACTCGATTTAACAACAAACTTACTGAAGCATCCAATTCACTTGACTTTGCTGGTTTAGCTTGTCTTCCATATACACCCTATATAGCATTACACTCACTCACAATACCGACAACAATTGAGTAATAAAAAGTACCTTTTCCGAACTACTGAAATTTCTAAGTACTTCCTTTATTACAAAGATGTCTCAATATCGCAAGTTATGAATGAAAAATGCAACAAATTACTGGTGCAGTAAAAATAACCTTCTCTCCATTTAACGACAACTTTGTATAATGCCATAAAATGCACAGTCCACAGTCGTGTCGTTACATAGAGTTTACACTGTGTTTAAATTTTCTATAAATGGACTCTTATGATAAATTTTGTTTTCACATATGTTATGCACGTATATCTCCTAAAACCCAATTTACTAGATGGAGTTACGGGTAATTTTTCTCTCGTTTTTGATGTTTCATTATATAAAGTTTTTTTTATTATTGAATAATTCTAGACTTGCAATTTTGGACTGGTTTAAAAATTAACCATATATTACTATAACCATTAACAATATATTAATAATTATAATAATTAAAAAGTGAAAAACGAATACCAGTGACCTGCAATAACATCTAATTGAGACGGGTATATATTATAATATTGACTTGCCTTAACCAAATATCTCTTACAAGTGACAAACATAAAAACAAAAAATAATATCACATATAAATTTAAATTATGAAAAATAAAACATTCGAAAAGTTCCAACAAAAGGTTTTCGGAATTAGATACCTCTGTAGTTCGTAGTGCACCTACTTCTTCCATAATACCACACACTACAATGCGAGCTTTCACAGTTAACAAGGCATTAACCTATCTTAATATAACAAATAAAGATCACAAACAAAAGCACTGAACACACTAACAAGCCACCGTGCAAAATACGCGCCAACTTACTTATGCAATCGACACAGTGCTTATCCCAAACATTAAGTACCACGAACTGGTATAATAAACCGCAAATTGATCTTGTTTCTGTTCGGATTTCCAAGATTCGTTGAACTCTATAATCGTAGAATGAACATAGAGTGGTAGATCAAGTTATGTTGGTTTGGATTATAGTGTGTTCGAGATAGTACGACGCGCGCGGCGGCGCGAAGAAAACCGCAACATATATTCTAATAGGCTATTAACATATAATACCACTGATTGGACGGATGCAGAGCGGCAGATGTGACATCGTATGCAGTCTCCAGGGCTGCAGAACATTCACCGATTTTAATGTAATTTATAAGATATTTTATCGTCTTATTGTAAGTATAAATTTGGCCATATACTTAATTTAGACCAACCATAAAGTTTATTCTATTTATAAAAACAATAAAAAAATTACGAACATTAAAAACACATTCATATTTGAAAAGAAAATAAAGCCATGAAATTAGATTAGCTAGTTTTAAAACAAGTCCGCGAATGTTGCCTGTTCTAAATTCTGATGTGAAAAGACCAAAGTTTCACACCCCTGACAACGCGATGGCGCGCGATACGGTAGCAAATAGCGCTACTTTCTCGCAATTCACGTTGCCTCACACTAGTCAGTTTGTGTATAAAGCAATTACTAATAAAATACTTGAACCTTTACAAAACAAAAACGACCTTATTTTAAACAATAATAAAGTTTCATTTCCGTTATGAAAATATAGTCATTTGGAACATTCTGGAATAAAGACATTTTAGAATCTGAATATCTACTATTTGAATTTAGAATAACCTTTATATAATTATGTTGTATTGTCAAAGCAACTTTGCAACGAGGACGAAAAGTCGAATTTAGAATGTTGCTTCGAACATACATACACGAAAATTATACTGAAGTCTGTATCGTAATTTGACACTTAACTTTCAGGAATAAGACGAAATATACGTTAGCAGAAGTTTCACATAGAACATAACGTAATTGAATGGATGTATGCATGAAGAGTATCACATAAATTGCATTGTAGGTGCACCTCCATGCACCACGCTTTAGTAGAAAACTAAATAGGGAGCACTATAGTATGGAAAGAACTTTTTCATAGTATAATTTTTTCATGATTAATAATTTGACTTGAATTAGATAAAGTTGTTTTTTATAATGCAAATACAACCAAAATCATTTCTATCGTGATATTAAAAAATTAGATAGTAAGATTTTTTATGTTTATTATATATATAAAAATATTACAATTTATTGTATAATGTTTCCGCATAATATGTATTAGAGCAATATTGTCCAATAGATAAAACAATTTCATTAAAATTGAAGTATGGTGTTTTAATGGTGTAATTTAGTTTTACTGAAGTTATGATGACGAATTGATACAAATATAGGGAACAACTGTTTCTCTTTTTGAATTGAAAACTTCTTATGTTAGCTAACGCGTTACGGTGTCAGTCTGTCTAGCTTCCCATTCTCTCACGCATACGGCAGCGGTAGGCAGGCTAAGTTATCACTTCTATAGGCCATGCCGAAACGCACACTTTTTTTTCACCATATCTGAACTTATTGGCCCGTGATAATTTCAATATTACATACCCTGCAATATAGAAATAACCTCACTGCTACAGATTTAAAACGTCGGGGGATATTTTTAGGTAATCGGTAAGCTCAACTTTGTACAGTTACGACAGGAGTTTCAGAGTTTTTATGAGTATATAGGTACTAAACTGTTAGTTAAATATTGATATAAAAATGTTTTATTAAAATAAAAAAGCCGTTTCCTCGCTTAGTACCGTAAAATCCACGTCGTGTGGGACTGAAATAATAGGCTCGCACACTGGGAGGTATTGAGACATCAGCGGGTATTAACTGCCTCGTGATACCCCCTCGCCTCCATTCTGTACCTCCTATGGCCTCTACATACCTCACTTTGGCTTGTTAGTGAGCTCGTCTCTACTAGTGATGTACTTTACAGTATTATTATGATCTCGAAAAGTCGAGGTCTTTTTTTATTGATACCGAGTTTCTTCGTATTATAAACTAGCTTCTGCCCGCGACAAACAGAGAAACAAAAAATTTGTCAAAATCTAAATTAGTTCTATTTCTATTATCTAAATTAGTTTTATTTATTAGAATACAATTTCCTGCGGCCGGGCGGCCTGTCGTAAGAGGCGACAAAACAACCCAAAGCCAGGTGGTAGGGCATTTGTCCGCCTGGATGGCTACCACCCCTGGTCTAAAGTACGTCGCCATAACAACCTTGAGTTGTGTTTCGGCATTAGTGACCAGGTTCCAGTCTCCCTTAAGAGAGCATCAGCGCATTTGTAGCATCTTTGGTTGCAAATGTCCATAGGCGACGGTAACCGCTTTCCAACAAGTGGGCCATCTGCCTGTCTGCTGAACTCCTGCAATAAAAAAAAATTCACTTCTTACATCCCCCTGACTCGGTTAGCATTTTTTTCATTGTACAGAAATTTGACCTCTACAATTTTATTATATGTATAGATATAGGTTTAAGTTATGGTGAACAATAAAGAGTTTTCATTCATTCATAAGAATATGTAAGTTAGATTACACATCTGCCTCAGTGGTGCATGCTTTTCGGCCAGGATTTGAACCCGCGTCCTTTGAATTGGGACACATGCTTTAACCACTAAACTTTTTTTTTTTTATTCCAGGAGGTCAGCAGACAGGCAGACGGCCCACTTGATGGAGAGCGGTTACCATCGCCTATGGACATTTGCAACACCAAAGATGCTACAAATGCGCTGCTGCCCTCTTAAAGGAGACTGGAACCTGGTCCACTAATGCCGGAACACAACTCAAGGTTGTTATGGCGACATACTTTAGACCAGGGGTGGTAGCCATCCAGTCGGGCAAATGCCCTACCACCTGGCTATGGGTTGTTTTTCCCTCTTACGACAGGCCGCCCGGCCGCAGGAAATTGTATTCTTTCTCCGTTCCTGCACGGAGAACGCCACTCTAACGCCTTGGGGTTAATACTTATCTTGAGTTAGTGTGAATAACGCTAGTGTTATTTAAATTTAAATTTTGACGACTCAATTTAGGTGAGGCGGCTTAATTATTCGAAAGTCGTTAAAGAGAACTAAAAGCCACTAATCGCCCTGTTTCCGCCATCGGCATAACGTAATTATCTCTTTCTTTTATTTATCTACCCGCAAGTTTTTTTTCCCAAAACGATTCATTTGGTTCAACGCTTTTTAAATGTGTATAGGATAAATTGGTAGATTAAGAAAGGTTTACATGACGCCCGCATGTCCATAAATCTTAATCCTACATATAATATTATAAAAGCGAATGTGAGTTTGTATGTGACGCTTTCACGCTTTAACTACACCACAGATTGTCACGTAATTTTGCATACACGTTACAATGGGTTCAGAAAACGAAAAGAAATATAAATTTTCGTTGTACAGTCGCGGAATTAAAATGTTCGTCACAAAGTCAACTAATACTTACACGCACGAGTACAAAAAACAATACTGCCACTGCCTACTGGACATGTATAGATTTTTATCTGTTTTAAATTGCTGGTTGATTTATAAATTATATGTCACTAACAGGAGCGTTGCTAGTGTTAGGGTACTGTAATTAGTTGAGGCGTTTCAAAACTTGTATATGTCCAAAATAACAGGATATTTATAAAATCTGTGAAACTGAAAAGGAGGTAATGCTGATAAAATACAATACTCTTTAGTGTATACCAACATTGCATAAAAAATTAACAATAAACTTACTTTTTTAATTGCATGACATCAGCATACAGGTAGATGGACAACCTGGTGGAAAACATTACCATCACTGTTATTTACAATATCAAAGGTGCAACCAATGTGCCACCACTCTATAGGGAACTGAAACTCGGCCACTAATGCTGTACTTGAGTAACGTATTATGTACTTGAGATAAATGTATTTATTACTTTTTTAATTAATTACGAAATTAAATTTATTTTATTAATTTAATTTCGTACATGTTTAATATGTATACCACCTTCGACATATTCAATCTGTTTTATTCCTGCCTCAGGGTGTTTGTAAGAGATCACTTTATGGCGATAAGACCGCCCATTGCGCACACTTAGAATATTTTTATAATTATATTTAGTCTATAAGTTAATAAGTCGTGGTAGCGTAATGGCTAGCGCACGCGTCCTAACCTTAAAGGTCGCAGGTTCGATCCTGGCTGGAACGCATGCACCACACTTGGGCTGTTTTTCACCTGTTACAATTACCACGTGCTAACAACGGTGAAGGAAAACATCGTGATGCAACCTGCACATCGAGATGCCGTTGTGTCAAACCTGCCAAGCCGCCTTGGATATGCGTGGCGGGGTATACTGTCCATTCCCCCTGGGAGGCCCGAGCCCGGCAGTGGGACAGTTATGGACTGTTGTTATATACAGCGTGTTTCATTTCAAATGACCATAAATCATAACTTTAGCGGTCGTACTCCATACAAATTTTTTGGTACTATTAAATCAACCGTAATGTCAAAATTAAAATTTTGAAATTTCGAACAAATTAATTACGATAAAAAGGGAATAAAAGCAGAACATCTTGTAAATATTGGTTCGCGAGCGAGAGCGTAAGAATGAACAACTTCCGCGTATAATGATGAAGAGACGAGCTGGCAACATGATACATTGGTCACTAACCTACCGATTTAGACACAATAACTGATACATGTTGTTGTAATATTCTGAAATGAAAAATGAGGTCCTGTGGCTAAACCAAAGAAGTTACCTAGATTCATTTTTGTATTTAGGCAGAGTACGTCATGAAGAAATCGTGGTCTGATTTATTGTCGTAAGGTCTGAAACACGCTGTATAAGTTTTCTGTAAAAACCTTACCTTACCTTGAACTTATTAATTATATTTTTTGTCGTCATGTAAACCTACCTTGTCGTATGCACTTTGTGAATACAGAAGCGCTAATAGCATCGGTAGCACGTCTTAAAATAGTCATCCGTTAAACACGCGAGAGACGGGTGCCCGCAGTACTTAACTTAATTATAACTTTATTTCTCTTAATGGTTTTTGAATGGATATATCGAAAAAGAGAGTTTTCATTGCATGAGTTTAACAGACAGGCAGACGGCGCGCCTGTTGGAAAGCAGCTACCAACGCCTTCTATGTAACGAACGATAAAGAGAAATTTTAGTACTCGGTTTTCGAAATTCTTTTGAAAATCAGCGTTATGTCGGATATAATTCCGGCACAGCAATATGCCGAGTGCAAACCTTGTTTGCTGAAAATGCGGTGTAATACATACGTACATACGTACTTGCTCGTTTGAGTGACCATCACCCCTGGTCTAAAGTTTGCCGTCATACCAGCCTTGAGCTGTGTTCCGGAATTAATAGTCAGGTTCTATTCTCCTTTTAGATAATGGCAGCACATTGGTAGCGCCTTTGGTGTTACAAATGTCCATAGGCGATGGTAACCGCTTTCCATCAAGTGGGCCGTCTTCCTGTCTGCTGGAGTCACGTAATAAAAAAAGAATTGCCAGGTAAAAACTATTTTTAATAAATGTGTTTTTATGGGGAGACTAACTAATTAACTACAATTAAACGAAGGTATAGATGTCAAGATCCATCGTCTCTGCCTTCCCTTCTAAGCTTCATATAAATAAGTAATGTCAAATCTCTATCAGTTGTAAAGCATACATACATACATAACTTCACGCCAGGTCCCTTGCGGGGTAGGCACGAACAACAGAGCGCCATACAGGGTTATTGTAAGAATAACTTCACGTGCTTCTTTGACATTCATAGCTCTTGTCATGCACGCTCGTCTGTTATTAAGGCTCCTGACATCACCTTCTGCTAGTACACGATCAATTTGATCATGGAAGGTGTGTCGTGGCCTTCCGCGACTTCTGCATCCATCTAATTTTGCATTGTATATCTGTTTAGTCATTCTTTCATCATACATTCTTTCCACATTCCCGAACCACCGGAGCATTCCTTTCCTTACCTTCACCCCGACACTCTCTTTCAGACCAACTCTCTTTCTTACTTCGGTATTACGAACGCGGTCCGCGAGCGTCACTCCGCAGATTTTGTGCAGTGCTCGCATCTCGACCGCGTTTACTCTACTTTCATGCTCTCTTTTCCATACCCAACTCTCGGTGTAATACAAATTCTCAAATTATGCTATGTATAACGAATGTAATCACGTTATTATTTCTTCAAATAAACTTATTTCTTTCGTTCTTTTA
Source organism: Dendrolimus punctatus (assembly GCA_012273795.1). NCBI lineage: Eukaryota > Metazoa > Arthropoda > Insecta > Lepidoptera > Lasiocampidae > Dendrolimus > Dendrolimus punctatus. Next base: position 9,205,558 of record CM022549.1, read on the forward strand.
CGACAGATAAATCCTAACACTTTACTATATCCATACTAATTCGTAACGCACCGCGGTGCGCTTCCTATTCGAAAATCGGCTGCCTTTACTCGGCTTCACTCTGAGATCTCGGGGCTCCGTCTACCTATGTTCGTCTGAGTACAACATTCCAAAAAGGAAAAGTTATATTCTCGTCTGCCACATTAACAGTAAAAGCGTCAAACAGACAACTTTCGACTTTTTATCTTTATAGCGACACAAAACTCATCAGCTCATCAAATAGTCGTTAAAACACCAATAAATATTGTCACTTCAGTTAGTAAAAAAACATTTAACATACAAACCACACGGGCGATGTGACAAGATGGGTAAGTGACGTGTGACATGAATGTGCCAAGTGACGGAAAGTGAACAGTGATAATTTCGTTCTAGTCTCCAAAATTTAAAATGAATATATTTATTTTGAAACTCAATTTACGACCTTCTACGAATTAGACTTAATACTCCCAAAATTATTCTTTTTTTTCAATAATCTTTTACTGTACAGGCTATTCGACACTGGAATGAGTCACCTGTTACTGTTAGACAATCTAATTCACTAACAATATTTAAGAACATGACAAAAAAGCACTACCTGCAACATAGTGATATTTGATATTTCTACGTATATTTATGTATGTGTGTATATATAATAATAGCAGCCTATAAACGTCCCACTGCTGGGCTCGGGCCTTCCACTAAAGGGGAATTGATAGTATACCCGCCACGCTTGTCCAAGGCGGCTTGGCAGGTTAGACACATCGGGTATCTCGATGTGCAGGTTGCATCACGATGTTTTCCTTCACCGTTGTGAGCACATAGCAATTGTAACAATATGCACATTAGGTCAGAAAAATGCGTAAGTGGTGCATGCGTTCCGGCCAGGATCGACGCCCCCACGCCCTTTGGATTAGGGACGCGTGCGCTAACCATTACGCTACCACGACTCATCTATATATATATATATTATATATATATATATATATATATATATATATATATATATATGTAGATAGATAGATAGATAGATAACACTTTATTTCTCACCAAATACACAATCTCAAAATATACAATTACAATATTGTCATAGTAGAAACAAAAGGGGGCCTTATCGCTGAAAGCAATCTCTTCCAGGCAACCTAACTTAAGGAATAATTTAATCTAATCTGGCGATGTAGGTGGTGCAGATAATTAAATATCAAATATCATAAATAAACACACTTAAACTAAATAATTTATAAATAAAAAATACACATACTTAAACTACTTTATAAATTAAATACATACATACATAATATATATTAAATAGTCTATAATATAAGAATTAGGCATAATTATTTAAGGAAAAGTAGTGTTTTCTGAGTGCGTTCTTAAATGTAGACGATGTTTTGGCCTCTCTGACAGTAAGAGACAGCGCATTCCAAAGTTTGACAGCCTGCACTGTGAAAGAGTTATCATAAAAGGATGGAGTGTGTGCAGGTGTAGTGAGTTTACGATACGTATGAGTGCGCAAATTGTGGGAAGTAGAAAGGCGAAGGAATTCAAAACGTTCCTTAAGGTAGGGAGGACTACTAGGGATAAATAATATGTTATAAAGTAGAATGGATGGGAGCCATGTATTTATATATATTGGTGTATGTAATATCAATAGGTGTCTATTAATTATAAAATATATGTAAGTAACTGCATTAATAAATATTACTGAATGAATCGCATTATTCCCGTTCAGTGCGGTTTTCTTTCTTTCGTCGTCGGTATAGGTGATTAGACCTTCACGATTTCTCGTCCCGGCCGTGGTTCGCACTATGGTCTGGAGCCCTCTCGGATGGTAAGCCGCCTCCTCTTTCTACGAGCGAGTTATACTTGCCAAGGAGGAGGCGGAGCGTGAGCATACGTCCTGGTGCCGCTCCTGGTGTCCATTTTGGCAAAAGTGGCTACGAGCTCTAAAATCAATACCAATTAACAATTATTATTTCAATCTCAAAATTAAAATAGCCCAAAGGCTATATTTCTTCTTTTTTCGACCAAACTGTAAAAAGAAAGAACCAATTTGCAATTTGCCAAAACCAATCACAATAATTTTTATTTTTTAATTATAACCTGACAACTTCAAAACGAGTGTTCCGACGGCGACGAGAAAAGAAAAAAGTTACAAAGTTATACATTCACTTCTAAATACGGAATGGTTTTAAAATCATCATTATTATCGTTACATAAGGCTCAAAATGATACATTAATGGAAATTTATAGTAGATAGCAAGTTTGTTTTTATCAATAAAATTATTTGTCAGGTAACAATAGCAGCCTACCATGTGGTTCCGCCTACCTAATAAATATGAGAACAATAAAAATCAAACAATTTATTTTTTACGTAACAACTTAATTATGTTTCTCATAAGAGATTGGCTTTTGATAGGACGGCCTGCTACTAAAGTTCATCAGTATCATAATTTTACCTTTTTTATCTTGTAAAATATAACTAGAGTTACGCAGGGTAGTAATTATGTTATGTTTCTGAATTCCGTAAAAGCTGTAGTGGTTATCTATCAATTTTCGACGGAATACTCCCATGCTCACTCTTCTTTATGTTATACTAATATATTGTTACGAGTGAGGGACTCGAATTAAAATGCCGTTGGAAGTACTATAGAATTTATTAGAACTATACAAAAACGTATAACACAGTTACAAATATAACTGGACACAACCAGTACAAACTGCACGATTAAATAATACGCGCAAAGTCCGTCACTATATAGCTTATCGAATGTACACGTCTTGATCGTATGGTAATCGTCGCTTGACTGCCTCACCCCTCCGTTCGAGCATTGTTTTATACTAAACTATTCATTACAATAATCGACCGCGTGCATTGAATTTTCCAAAAAAACGTAATCTGCACACATTGCGGCAATAAATGAGTACAATAACAATAGGATATTTTTCTTAATAACAAATTTTTAACACAAAGTAAACAAAAGAATTCCAAATACGGGAAAGGTAATAAACTGGAGGTGTGCATTCACTTTGCCGGCGTGTAACAATATAAAGCTGAAGAGTTTGTTTGTTTGCGTAAACGCGTTAATCTCAGGAACTACTGGTCTGATTTAAAAATTATTTCAGCGTTAGATAGTCTATTTATCGAGAAAGTCTATAGGCTATATATCATCATGCTAAGTCAATAGGAGCGGAGCACCAATGAATAATGTTTCAAAATGGGGTTTTTTTATTACTTTTTTTAAACTATTCCACGCGGACGAAGTCGCGTTACCTCAAGGAACGCTTCGAATTGTCGTCCGTATCTAGCTCCCATAATTCGGTAGTTGACAGTATGAAAAATATAGGCTGATTTTAATATATATCGTAGATTACGATCTGAATATGACTAAAATAAATTGTTTTAACTAAAATATTAATTGATATTTTCGAGAAATAAAATTATGATATTGCAGCCATTAGCCACGTGACAATGAACGCCGCTCAGAGCGCGTGACGTCATAGTGTGCAAAACACAAGAAGTTATCAATGACTTCTCAGATAACACTTCAACGAAACAGATGTTTGTTTTGCACACTGTGACGTCATGCGAGACGCCATGACAGCTTGACGCGTTTTTGTGACGAAATGTCAAAATATTTATAAAATTGCTAAATTAAATATGTTAGTGTTGTTTTTTGCTGAAATATTAATATTTTGGCTAAAATAGACCGTAAGGCTCAAAATAAACCTGTTTCTGAAAAATTGACAACTACCGAATTTGCGCCCCTCGACTAAATACAGAATAAACACACCTGTATACATGACTCATTTTTATAACCATCTTTTATTATCCAGGCTGTACATCTCTGGAAGAGTTATGTATTGCTATAAGTCAGGCCAAATCCTTACAATGCTATTAATTCAGGTCAAAACTTTTTTTGTTTATTTCTATACTTATATTATAGTAATTTTCTCATTGTATTGTCGTGCATAATTTGCTTATTCGAAGTTTCACTAAACGATATCGTACATCTTTTAAATCTGTTACTATGGTACTGTTCGAGAATCCATCGACGAACTCGTAGGCATATATTTGTAACATTATATAATCATTACAGAATCTTCTTCATTAAATAAATATTTTTTTGAATAAAGGGTTCAGTTCCTCAACACTTGCTTATCAACTCAATCCCAAATCACTAAGAAGGAAACATAAAAAATACATATTATATTAAGAATAAGAAATAAGATAATTATTATTTTCAATACCAGCGTTTGTTACCTTTAATAACGCTATTCCAAAAGATTAAACTTAAATAAAACCATACAATTTTCGAAATTGAGTTGTCATATCTTCGCAGGCTAATTGAGTTCGTTTTTATGCGCCCGCGCAGATCAACGCTCAAGATAGTGAGATCTTTATACTACACCGCTTTTAATGTTTATTTTGAAATGGGTTTTTTGGGTATTACATTAGAAATAACTTCATTCAGTTTTTAAACATAATTATGGGCAAGGTTTTATCTGAATGGTAATGCTTTCGGTAATTTTTTTCAATGGATGCTTTTTATGAGTGTAACGATTTTTTATTTGCGTATTACAAGTATATTACTCATATTTGAACCCAAGCTATCGAGATTTAAATTAAAATAAATAAAACAAGTTGACATCAGTACTACCCCGCATGACGATAACCTCGTGAAGATAGAAAAAGAAAAACTAAGTAAATACCTAGTATATACATTACTTGATATATCTATTATTACATACCGACAAAGAAATGCGCACCTGGTTCCTTACCCCTCCCGCATTCGGAGTTCTTTTGTTAACTTCGTGTTTGCAATTTGCAATTAGACAATAGTCTATTGTTATTGTTTTCAACTTTGTTGGCCGTTTGCAGGAATAATTAGCCAGGTAAGCAGATTACGGTTTCTCGGAAACCCCAGTCCACGCGGTCGATTTTTGTATTGTATAGTTAATATAAAACAATGCCAAACACGGAGGGGTGGGGCAGTCAAGCGAGGATTACAATACGAGCAAGACGGACATTTCGATGAACGATATAGTGACGGACTTTGCGCGTGTTATTGAATCGTGCAGTTTATACTAGTAGTGTCTAGTTATATTTGAACCTATATTCTACGTGTTTGTATAGTTCTAATAAATTCTATAGTAATTCCTTTTAGCATTTTAATTCGAGTCCTGCGTAACTCATAACACTATTATTTCATGTATGTATATATTTATAAGATACTGATTCGGTAGTGAGAATAATGTAAATCAAATTATCAAATTTTTTGTCCATCAAAAGGTGGTCTGGAAGGAATCGCTAATAGCGATAAGACCGCCTATTGTATTGTAAAATTTAATTTTTTAACTGTATATTTTAAAACACAATCAAGCATATTCATTCATTCATACCTAGATTTTGCTCACGGAGTTATCGCCATGTGGTGTCTGGAGTAACAGTCACTTTGCCAATAGTTGTCTCCGTCAGAACATTATAGCGAAGAGCTTCGACCGTCATCTAGAGAGGCTCCCGCTAGGAAGCTATGTGAAGGGACATATACAAACGACAGCATTCTTGGGGACGGCACGAATTGTGAGAAGGTTCCTGTCTCCTGATCGCTAACCACTGGTAGTTTGGACCCCAGGTCCCGCTGCCGGCAAACTACAAGATTTTGTATTTTTTTATTAAATAAATATCTATGTATTTTTATAGAAGAATAATATTTTCTACTTTTTTATAAAAATGTCTTATTGTATTAAAAAAAATTTGTAAATAAATAAACACGGCATAAGCTGTGTCATAAAAGAAGCATGATGGAATCATTATCTTGCTTACAGCTTTCAGGGCCGGCTCGATCTCGATCGGTATGATACCACGTTCTCACAAAATATCGACGTGAAACGGTTACCTTTAAACTACTTCCCCATCTTCTCTATTCTATTTTATTGAAATAAAATAGTCATGAAGGAACAGGGGTACATCTTTTTAAAATCTATCTTGCCATATGCCGCACGCCTATGACTACCCACACACAGTATTATTGTTAATAATATTGTTCGTTTGCGGACTGTATTGCATTGCTTGGTGTACGGCATATTAAATTGTTCAATATTATTGCAATTTAGTATTGACAATAACATTGTGTGTGTGCCTATAGTAATATAGATATTGAAAGTCCAGGTCCCGGTCGAAGGGAAAGCCAAGAAATGCTGACTCAATGTTGTATAGTTTCACATTTAGGGATATCGAAGAAAGCGCTAAGCGGAGAAGGAAAAGTAGGAAAGCGGACCCTGTGCGTCAGAGCGAACGCTCCGAACACAACCGGTATTTAAGACCCAGATATCTGAGAAAAATAACATGTGGCTATCTATTCGTGTGGGTTTTTAGAGTTATCTGTTTATTGGGTTCTTCTCGTTCCGATATTCTTCTCCCATGCCTAAATATAATGCCAGAACTAGCAATGCTCTTATAGTAAAAAATAAGACTTTTTTATAAAACTCTATCTCACAGTTAAATAAATCGAAGATAACAACTCAAAATGTCTAATTTATAAAGAAATAATAAATTGAAGATAATATCCTATAATAACCTTAAACACCTCGACAAAATCTGATGCAAAAACGCTCCTTTGTCAAAAAGGTTTCTCAGAAATAAAAAAATAAAAAATAAGTCTTCCATAAACCATATTTCACACTAATTATAAAAATGTCTTAAATTAAATCAATTATACAGACGTGAAGATGCTTGTCGGTGAACTAATCGGGACCTGGACGATGAAACAGCGTAAGTCAATTTTAAACATAATTGAGAATCGAGCGTTTAGTTTGTTGTTTAGCTCAACTTACCCGCAATTCAAATTTTATTAATAAAACGATATCCCAGGCGTAATCACTGATTTTCAACAAATATAGGAAGGAACCCTCAAAAAATGTTAACTTCTGGCCGTTCGCGTTGCAATTTGTCCAGCTCCCCATTGGTCACAAACATTTGTTCCAAAATCTAAAAGGTCTATATTAATGAAATTTAGCAAATGAGAATTATACATAACCAAGATAAATTATACGTGAGTCCACCATGCTTGTAACTGAGATTATGCTAATGTGTTTGCATTACATACGTGTGCGTATAATTAGTTGCTACATAAAAATTCCATTAAAATAGTGTACCTAACCTTTTTTTACCCTACCTACAAAGCAGGTTAGACAACATAAGAAATTTTAACAACAGATCCAATTTACAAACACGATAAATTAGTAAACACATGTAAAATATATATGTATATTGATAATTTACAGCCATACTAGACACAAGTGATCCTGAAATTTTGTTAGGAAGTTAAAAATTATGACCAAAATTTTACTTCTGTATTTAGTAAGACACCTTATTTTTCCAAGCTTAGAAAATAACCATACCCAATTCGATTATCAAAATACACATATCGTAATTTCGTGAAAATCAGTTCATATCCAAAATCATGAAGTGGCAAAAAATTAAATACATACATGTTACGATAACATCCACTCAAATGTAATAAATAAGTCATAAATATTAAAATAAATTGTCCTAATTTCTACCGTAAATATTATTGACCTACACAAGAAAAAATAAAATTTAAAATATAAAGCATATCTCACTCTAAATTAAATATTTTTAGGTTAGGTCAATTTGGATCAGCGGTTACCAAGGCGTCCTTAAGGGCAAATAACAATAAATAATGTCGCACGGCAGGTGAAGAAAGGCCCTTTTGTTAGATCACGATACAAAAAACCTCACTTTATGTCTTGTGAAGTTGGTCAGTGTTATCTTTTAACAAAATATAGTCCTCTATCGACTTTACCATGAAATAGTTCACTGTATGAACTATATAGAGATGATATTACCTTAAAGATAATTTTGTAATAATACAAAATTATTACCTAATTATTGTATAATTCTCGTCTCCTTTACTTAGCTTTGATGTACAATGTAGACTTCGCGGGCTTCAAGCCAGAGGGACGTATAAAAAAATGCATTTTTATATTTCTATCATTTAAATTGTAAGCGATACACCACCTTTGTTTTTTTCTTAATAGTTGGTTAATACTAGTAGAAGTACTTTCATAGACAGACATTGAATACATTGAAAAAAACTTATTAAGGTTTTTGTATCTCCTGAAAAGTTGATTTTTGCTTATACGCCCCTCTGGCTTGAAGCTCGCGACTTGAATGTAAATCAATAAAATAATATCTGTCTCAATGTCAAAATAGGTTACAGGTTCCAGATAGACAGGATAATTTTAATAAAATTGTCTAATTTATATGTAGGTAAGTATATAAGTAATATAAGTTGTTGTCATTATTGATTTAATAATGATTGACAGTAAAGATTCCAAAAAATTGTACTATATATATATAATAAATAATACACTTAGAGTGTATCAAAGCTATAAGCATTTTTTAGATACACTTACAATTTATTACTTTTCAGTTTTCCATGTCGCACAATCTTTGCCGTATTGAAGATACATTTTCTTATCCATATTATAAAACAAAACATAAAAAAACTACAAAAAAATCACAGCTGGTATTATCAGCTCGATATAACTCCACTGGGTCAGGTATAAAAGATTTTTTACCAATTTTTTTGGTAGCCACGTCGAGTCGAGATCGTTAAGTGAAAAAGGACCCGTTTCGGCTTCTTTGTGGGCGAAAATTTTTAAATTCAGACGGTAGCACTCGATATACACCATAATATTATCGGACTAATTAATCGATGTGTTTTTCACAAGCGAATTTTAATTGAGACGAAGGTTGCCGGATGTGTTTGTTTGTTTATTAACTATATAAAATGGTCAGCACACCGGCCTGCAAACTGAACAATGATGTATGGTGCCGAGACGCTGACACTGATAGTGGTTGGTTGGTTCAAAAATTAAAGATCACTCAGCGGGCTATGAAGTGAACTATGGATATATATACATCGGATCTCCGAGGGTACCGACATAGCTCGCAAGATTAGCAAGGTGAAGTGGCAGTGAGCCGGTCACATCTGCCGTAGACGGCCGATGGAGCAGACGTGTCCTGGAGTAAAGACTAGGCAAATAAGCGTAGGACACCCTACAGCCCAATGGACTGAGAATCTGCACAAGGTTGCTGGCAGGGGTTGGATGAGAAAGATGGGAGATTGGGATAAGTGACGCAAACTTGAGCAGGCCTACGTCCAGCAGTGAACAACGGTTGGCTGACGACAAGTAATCAATGTGTTTTTCAGAAGCGAATTTTAAATAAGGCGGATGTTGCAAGATGTGTTTGTTTGTTTATCAACTGGTCCAGAGAAAGCCGTCATAACAACCTTGAGATGTGTTCCGGCATCGACCAGATTCCAGTCTTCGTTAAGAGAGCAGCAACGCATTTGTAACAACTTTGGTGTTGCAAATCTCCATAGGCCATGGTAACCACTTTCCATCAAGAGGGCCGTCTGCCTGTCTGCTGAACTCCTGCAATAAAAAACCTATATAAAATGGTTAGCACACCGGTCGCAAATTGAACAAGCTTGATTTGCTCGAATGTATTTCGTTTAATCATTGTTTGTTCAGTTTGTATAAGTGGTAAGCTTTACTAGAATCGATAGACTGTTGGTTTGTTGAACGGACTAAGACTTGACCGACTGGATGGCTACCACCCCTGGTCTAAAGTACGTCGCCATAACAACCTTGACTTGTATTCCGGTATTACTGACCAGGTTCCAGTCTCCCTTAAGAAAGCAGCAGCGTATTGTAGCTCCTTAGATCTTACAAATGTCCATAGGCAACGGTAACCGTTTTCCATCTAGTGGGACGTATGCCTGTCTTCTGAACTCCTGCAATAAAAAAAATAACTTACCCGGCCTACTTCACTGGATTCGATTCCTGGCACGGTAAATTTCCTAAACGAACTTTCCGTTATTTAATGTGATCTGGGTGTCTAGGATCGGTTCCTGAGTAGTCTGTTGTATATAACCCATAACACAATCGTAACACATGTAAGACATATTCTACTTATAAAACACAAAGAACTGTGTCATTTTATTTGTCGAAAATAAAAGACCACACTTTTGGTCAACAGCAGTGTTATATATCGCGACATTGTTTGAACGTGGTCTGAACACACGTCAGCGCATTGTTTATGGGTCCCATCATTGAATTGGTAGCCGATGTTATTCAATTCTTAAAATTATTGAAATGTTTTTCTGAGGGTATCGTTAGCGCCAGTTATTTTAATGAAGAAAGAAGAAAGAAAAAAGAAGGGAAAGAGAAGAAAGAAATAGTGAAGTACTTACATTGCTAACATGTATTAAAAATAACACTTATTCGAGAATTTGTACCCCACATTTTCCGCAAACAAAGTTGCACTCAGCTTGTTGTTGTGCCGGCATAATATCCGACACGCTGATTTTCAGTGCTAACCTTCCTTTGGCTTAATACTAATATGACCCGAATATTTTAAATCGATTTAACTTAACTCTTCTATTATAATAGAAGAACTACCCGCTGTCACATAAATGTAAAATACTATGTAATACTAAGTTAGCTGCAAACTTCGTACCGCCTATTTTCTGATTTTCTAAAAGACTTTATTCTATGACACAAAAACAAAATCACCAAAGTCGCTCCAGGTGATCAAGAGTATTCTAAAACCCGATCTCGGCGCCACCTACCGGTTCTAATTGCGAATCGAAACCATTCGGGAACCCACTCAAACATACGAAAACAAAATCACCATAATCGCTCCCGGTGATTAGGAGGATTGTAGAACCCGATCTCAGCGCCACCTACTGTTTCCAACGGGATAAAAAGTATCCTATGTCCGTCTCCTGGTTCTAAGCTACCTCCCCAACAATTTTCAGCCAAACCGATAAAGCCATTCTTGAGTCATAAATAGTGTAACTAACACGAATTTCTTTTATATATATATATAATAAAATATAGGACCCGATCCCAGCGCCACCTACCGGTCCGACGGGATAAAAAGTACCCTATCTTTTAAGTTGGATAAAACTGCACACAGTGTGCAAATTTGATTGAAATCGGTTCAGTAGTTTTGAAATTTATTAGCAACATCATCGTGACACTAGATTTTTATATATATAAGATGTAGTAATACATATGGTTACGAGTTGCAGGACTCGAATTAAAATGCCGTTGGAATTACTAAAGAATTTATTAGAACTATACAAACACGTATAACACAGGCATAAATATAACTGGATGCAACCAGTACAAAAGTGGTCCGACACTATATCGCTTATCAAATGTACACACGTCTTGCTCGTATCGTAATCGTCACTTGACTACCATCTCTGCATTGGGCCATTGCTTTATAATCCATCGATGCCTTATATCTACCTGGCAAATGTTGACGCAATTTCCCAGAAAACGTAATTCGCACACCTGCGGCCATAAACGAATACAATAAAATAGGATGTTTTTCTAATTACAATTTTTAAACACAAAGTAAACAAAATAAGTCCAAATGCGGGAAAGATAATAAACTGCAGGTGTGCATTCACTTTTGTCGGCGTGTAACAATATGTTAGCTAGATTGTAAGTAAAGATAACCATATTATCTATTAAAACAGATACAGTAAGTAGATTAGCAATCATCTGACTTGCAAAATATATAAACATGAAAATAACAAATAAATACAATATGTTAACCCATAATATTATAAAATTTTAGCCTTTTCTTACATTATTGTGTTTCTCTGTTTGTTCCGGTTTTATGTAAAAACTACTAGGCCAATTTTGATGACATTCTCACTGATCGATAAAATCTTTAGTAAAACCATTTCAGTTGTGTATGTATTTTCATACTAATAAATTCATTACTCTGCTGAAAAGAACGTTTAATTTTATATTTAGTAAAATAGCTGAACCTAATTAATAAATAATAATAATACATGTACAGTGTGTGTGTTTGTCTGCTGTTTATTTATTTTTACCCCAAGCTACGTGTGTGTTATGGGTAACAAATATAGAAAGGACCACTTTAAGGGCCAATCAGACACCCAAACCACAGTAAATAAGGGAAAGTTCGTTTACTACATTACCATGCCAGACTAAGGTCTTAGCCCGCTTAATCACAAAGGCCATCAATTAGCACAAAGCTAACCTTTCCACGCCGATATTATGTGAGAGTGTGGTATCACATTGATCAAACCAGCCCTTAGAATTGAAATCATGATTATCATCCCAGCAGAACTCTACAACGTCAAAAAAAATGGACTGTCACGCACTTGCTAATTTTTACTAAACTAATATAACTAAAACTCAAACCCGGCTGGCGTAGAGACCCAAATTGAGCCTTGGCCTCCGAAACGAGAGCACGCCACTTTCCTCTGTCCTACGTAGTTTCTTGCCAGTTGTGAGCTTGTAGTCCGGACAAGTGAGCTTCTACTATCCCTTCAGCGATACTTGGGATGGTCAACCGGTCGTTGACCGATTGGTCGCCCCAAGTATGCATTCTTCACTACCCGATCCTTCTTCATCCGTTTTACGACGTTTTTGAGACGTTGAGATTTTATCTCCCCGACTCTCCCCATGAGGTCTTCTATTTCGAAGTTTGTTTAGACCCTCCAGCTACCATCTCTTCTCGTAACGTATACGGAAAACCAATATAATTTCTAGTATTCGTTTTCAACGGCATGAATATTAAATATAATGCATAAGGTAAAAATGACTGTCGAACCGTCGTCACATACTCGTAAGTATTGAACATTGTAAGCACACATTCTTCGGGTGTGGCTAATCGTTTACTACTAATAATAAATTAATAAGAAAAAAATAAATATGGACCCCTCACATCGTCCCGCGCATTCTTCACCTCCATTTCACCTTTTTACAGACGTTTTTGTAATTCCAAGGGAGCATAATAAAACTAGAATTAATAATGTCAATGGTATTTATGGAGGGAACATTTTTAGTGACAATCGTTTATTATGCTTTGTCAATGACTTCATAATATTAATAATATAACATTCAGAAATATATTCTCGGAGGTAGACTTATAGATTTCTTTTCAAATATGGCTTTTAACGGCCTAGGCTTTCTTAGTCAAGTGCCAAAAGTGGAACTCTATTGTCATCATGTCTATTCGTCTATGGCAATGTAGCTAGGTATATCAATGATCAGTCTATTCTATCAGCGCGTTCCATTAGTAGCTCACAACGCCCAAATGATCCGTCTGCCGTTCCACCTGGCGACCGCAGTCGTTGCGGTCGTGGCGAAAACGTCACTAATGACGTCATCATTTTCGATCGCAGAACACTCACAACGACCCATGTCAAGAGGTGGGTCGAATAACCGTTCCACTTGGGTTTACGATTGTAACGCCGGCAAGCAAGTGGAACAGGTAAAATCGCGGTCTTGAACGTGGTAATTGTGAGTCTCTAATGGAACGTAGATTATATTGAACAATATGAAATCAAAATGTGTTCTATAATAAGTGCTAACACAATGGTATACTAAAAAACTATCTTCTGATATTATGTTTTCTTTAATTAAAATGAAGGAATTTATGCACCACCTACATCGCCAGATTAGTATAAAATATCCTTTAACATAGGTTGCCTAGAAGAGATCATTCTAAGCGATAAGGCCGCCTATTGTTTTGCCTAAAATCACTGTAATTATGTAGTTTGGTGAGCAATAAAGTGTTACACATATCTATCTAAAAAAAAATTATCGTTTATTAGCAGAAGGTGATGTCAGGAGCCTTAAGAACAGACGAGCGTGCATGACAAGAGCTATGAATGTCAAAGAAGTAAGTGAGGTGTATAAGAATAAGCCTGAATGGCGCTCTGTTGTTCATGCCTACCCTGCACGGGACCTGGCGTGAAGTTATGTATGTGTGTATGTATCTAAAAAAAAGCCTTATAAAAATAAATAATAAGAACAATGTATAATCACTTTTTTGTATCAACAGTTTCGGCAGTAGGTTTAACTTTATCATTGTTTACTTTTACTGGCATCACATTCTGTTCTTTAGCTTTCATATGAGCCAAGTAAATCGTCCAAATAAAACTAGCGGCACTAACAAACACTATTCTATTCTTCTCTGAGACAAAATAGAAATTGATAGTTTGCGCCGTCGGCCAGAACACCACACCAATTTTATACGTCGGCCAGAATTTTTCTCTCACTTCGTTCACGCAGGCTTTGAACGGTTTCATCTCTAACAAACTCATGCCGAAGAAGAAATACGCCATTGCTAGAGGTGAGTAGGTTATTTGTTCAATGGCAGCTCTGGTTATAGCTGTGGCTAGATTCTTTCTTTTAAAGAATCGGCTGGTGTATTTCATCCAGCCGTAGAAGACTGGGGCCATGAAAAATGTTCCGAATATTCCGAAGCGGGCTGCTCTAGACCAGTCCGCGTTTTCTATCGTAGTCCCATGCTCAATGTACTCCTGTGTGATGCTGCAGGTTGGCCAGATAATAGCGTAGGAAACCATACCCCGGATTAAGGGGAATTGGATGGGCAGGTTCCACATTTTTGTAAATATACCACTCATTATGATTTGTTAAGGAAATGTTTATTATATTAATGTACTCTGTTTCAGTTGCTTCTATTAAGATGACTTTGACGTTTTTGACAGAAAACTTATAGTAGAAGATCCGAACCTATATCGGACCTTCACCGAGCTGATAATAGAATATAACTTATTTTATAATACATACATACTAATAACTTGACGCCAGGTCCCTTGCGGGGTAGGCACGAACAATAGAGCGCCATTCAGGCTTACTCTTGACACACCTCACTTGCTTCTTTGATATATTTTATAATAAATTTAGTATATTAGAATCTGTCTTTATTGGTTATTTACAATTAAAATTTACATTCACTTAAAGAGACTTAAAATAAACAAATATAATAATACATCCTATCTAATAATAATTATATATAGATACAACTTAATTTATAAAAGATAGAAACTACAAATAGTAAATAGGTCCCAAATCACCGTCAGTTGGGAACGTTCCCAAAACGCTGGCCGCATTATACTAGAAAACATATTAAAAATGGGTTTGCTAAAAAAATCCTGAACAGAATATTGTTAATAATTTTTGTTTTTAACGATTTTTATTAAATGTTGCAACATCAAGATAATAAGAAAATTTTAAAGTATAAATCATAAAATGTGCCGACGTTCGGTTGTCTATTACTTACGTGAATTACTGAGTTGCCAAGTATAAACAGGTATGTCGATGCCAGTTACTTTGACTTGATTGGATAGTATATCCTTTTATATTAACATAAGCGCTGTTTTAATGCGAACACGTTGATATTGGGTTGTCTGCCAAAATTTCGGTCCTGATACAGGTTTATGAATTTTAAAGATTTAAATTTCAAAGCGTGTGGATATGAGTGACAAAGAGATCCGAGGTAAGGTTTGACTAAAAGGGCTCTGTTACCAGATCATAAAATACTTCTACGAGTATGCAACAACAAAACAATAAAATGACTTGATCCCGTTAATCTCTGTTGGAAATCTGAACATAATTATTATTACCGGTACACGGAACATGACATATAATTACCCATTTAGTAATCTTAATCGACAATCAATCGCCCACCCACGGCGCCTTCGAGAACAATAGGATAATTTTATCATTAGCCTTCAGTATAGTTAATGTCATCGTTATATCGTACTGTACGTATGTTTGTTTAATATTTTTTGAAGTGAAACTTCTATATAGACGGGGTCTTACGATTTTTCGCTCACGAAAAAGCGTCACGGCCGCGTGTTCTAATAGTTACATTTTTAAACTCGTGGTATCTTTCGAATGGGATGTCCGAATTGAATCAGGGGCAGGTTTTCAAATTGGGATTGTTCACTTTTTTTCAATCTGGCTATTTGAGAAACCATTTCGAGGAATAGTGTCCCTAATCATTACTGTCTAGTTAAAATTCCAAAAAACGTACGATCTTCTTGTATTTTGTAAGAAATGCGTTTGACCTTTATTTGACCTTACTAAATCCAATCAGGTGGGCCGTCTGCCTGTTTGCCTGCTTCAGGTGTAAAAAAATATCTAGCTGTACATTATTTGATTTAAGTTCTGTAACATGGATTTTCCCTAAAGACCACCTTAAAAAATTTAACGATAACTATAGAAAATAATAATGGTTGAACACGAAAAATTATAAGTCTAGCGACAAAAAACGGTAAAATAATCACGATACGTAATGAGTAATGACAGTAACATTTAAATAGTAGCACAGATTAATATGATTATATATAGATAAAACTTACTTTTATTATTTTTGTTTTCTAGGCAAAGAAATCAATGTAAACTTGTCCCTTATGACGTCATCGGAGAAATAATTTTAAAATCGAATTATAAAAACAAACAAACACATTAACAATCTGCCCGTAAAATATCAAGTTAAAATTTTGTTGCGATTAATTTTGTCACTTGTCAGTTGTCGTTTTTCCACTTGTCCGTTACGATTCGTTTTTGTTGTTATAAGATGTAAGAGAAATATTAGGAATCATAGGCACCGGGAAACATGATGCACTTCCAGATTAGTGATAGTAAATGAACAATACTAGCAAAGATGTTTCATGTACTAAGCACTAGAAGCGTCCGTAACTAGTCTATTTGAACACTTATGGTCCATGGACAAGAACTCGCTTAGACGTATTTCTGTAATTAGATTAAATAATTATACTAATAATGTACATACACAAAATTCTAAAGTACATATTCAAGAATTTTAACTAAGAATAAAATATATTTTATAATCAGTTATCATATGAATATACATAAAATTTAAGTAATGACCTAAGCTTTTCTCAAGTTTTGAAGAAATTATTTATTTCAATATTAAAAAGTCCAACCTGGATTAGTTTAAGTTATCACAGCCTGAATGGCGCTCTGTTGTCCGTGCCTACCTCGCAAGGGACCTGGCGTGAAGTTATGTATGTATGTATCATTTCTGTCGGGCGTCCCGAGACGCACACGTTTGTTTTTTTGAAAATTAGCTAATGCAAATTGAATACACTTTTCTAAGGTTACGCTCATAAACAAACGTAAATTAAATCAGTGGACAATATTTCACTATTTTCTAAAAACGATTAAATATTTTCATAAAAGAAGCCAAATGTATAGGTAGTTTAATAAACTATTTGTCTATTATTTAATTATTTAGCTCGGGTGGTTCGGATCGGAGATTCTCTTTATGATACGGCGCGATGATTCGGCAGAATTGACGCGCGGGCGATCACGGCACACGACTAGTTCACAAATTAGTCACTTGTTTGGTATTTTGTGTTTCGTATATTATAATTTTGTATTTATTTGTTTTTCACTGATATGATTGAGTTATCCGCGTAGGAAAACATACACATGTGGAGTATCGCACAATAATATTATCCTCTTGTTTATACAATAACATTAATAAATTTTATAGATGTACTATTATCATCTACTATTCTTCTTTGTTCAATAATGGCTTGGCACAGTTTGTGCATTCAGCTAACAGCTATTCGTAATGAAAGTAGGAAATCAAAACTGAATTATTCGTGTATTTTCTGTATCATGGTATGGCCATCTAAAATTACTACGACACAATAAAGTAAAAGTACAGTGCCATCTATTGTACGTAATAAGAACGCGATCCTAGCATCTAAACCAAAAACTCAATGCTTTTAAATAGATATGCTATTTGATGATAGATGTCGCTGTAACCTTTAATCAGTTAATAATTTCAACAATATTAATATACAAGGCAAGGTATATATTTATATTATTCAATAATAAAATTACTAAATCATTGCCCAATTAAAGTTTTTCATGAGACATCAAACACGTAGTGATAAAAAACTTTCAAATCATGCAATATTAGTAAGCGTCATAAGTCTTTCTATTATAGCCTTTTGAAGTTATATTAATCGACACCTTAACATTCTAGAATATTCTAGATCATATCCGTCAAAAACTGAATATCTTAATAAGTTGGTTAATTTGTATATTTAAATAGACTATAAAAATTATAATTTAATGTAATTAATAACTTTTTACAGGCGTTACCTATATGAAATTAGGTGAAATCACTTCTAGCGACATCTAGAGAACACCTTACAATTATCTATAAAGCCAGCACTTTAAAATACTGGGATTGCTGTTCTTAGTATTCTAATAAAATAATAAACAATAACGTCACTTCATGGTTAAATCTACTTTATTCGCTAGATGACACAATCATCACTGTATAATAATCTTACGCACGTAATAAGGACGTGTTTGGAAACGTTTAAATAATAACTAGATGGCGCCTCATGGTGTTCTTTTTCCACTTTGCAACGTTTTACCACTTAAACCCATATTCATTAGACATATTAAAATTTGTTTTGTTAATATATTAAATTTAATGTTTGTTACGTTATAGCATGTATACTTTACGATTTCACAACTATTTATGTATTTAGATTTTATATAGAAATTATTAGGTATAATATTTACGTTATTTATGTTAGACGTATGTAAGGCTAGTGATATGTGTGAGTTATGACAATATGTAGTAATGAAATGAGGTTGTAATTAATGAAAAGGTTCTGTTCATCGCAGACAATATTTTTAATTATTTTTTTATAACTATGGAAGAAGATCCTTCCATATTAAAAATTTCCTTTTTTGACAATAATTAAGAGCAGTGGTAGGTTAGCGGTTAACACATTCGCCTCCGGCTCAACAAAGGTAGCCCCTCAAATTTTTATTTCCTATTTTAACTTTTTTCTATTAATTCGTTTGTTCATTGTCGATTCTCCATTTATTTATTTAAAAAAAAAATGTACCTTCAAGTTAGCCCCCCTATAGCAATTTTTAATATTTTTCCGTCAATAATGACTCGTAAATATTTATTTTCGATTGTTCGTGCATAAAAACGTTTGTTCTCTTTCAAAATTACTCATTTTTTGTATAATTAGCTATTTTAATTAGTCTGATATATGTATGCAAAATATGTGTACTGCGCATGCGTCAACTATAATACGCTTAAACTATCAACGCGGTTGTAATCGTGAAAAAAAAACAATCATAAATCCTGAAGGAGCAATGAATTGGTATACAGTTTGATTAAAAAAATACATAAATAAAATACATAAAAAACCCACCAAAACAAAACACGCTGTTTTGTCGCCTTTTACAACAGGCCGCCCGACCGCAGGTGGTACCGCCATGTAAACCTCCTTTAGACCTATTGATACTTTTCTTTAACATATTTAAATTCTTTTTAAATTGTGACGGCGCGTTCCCCTTTCGCACGTCACTTCAGTCACTCATTGTCATATCATTAAATTAAATAAATCGCCTCGCTTTGTATATAAATAAAATATCATAAAATACTATAAAATAAATCTCCCCGCATACATAAATATATTATAAATAACCCGCTCCGCGCCACCATTGTAATATATAATAAATTAATATTAAAACACATAAAATAAATACATATATAATACTACTATAAAATAAATATACCAAGTAAAATAAAGTGTGTGTGAAGCGAATAGGGAAGAAGAGGAGCCGCATATCATTCCCATTAACCAGGTAAGTGCGTGCTCGTTCTCTAACTCCCATCTAAATTGTCCCACACTTCTTTCCCGCAAGTTTGACACAGTTCGCTTAAAGCTAAATCCAGCGCCGCCGCAACAGCAGGAAATTGTTTTCTTTCTCCGTTCCTGCACGGATAAATTGTATATTAAAATAATGATAATTATTGTATATTTCCAAATAAATAAATACAAAATCAGTCATAGACTGGAAAGAACCTTCAAACATATTGATCGTCAGCCATTGTAAATCTTAAATTTTCACACGCCTTTTAACCCAGCGTGTAAATAATGTTAAGAGGTGTTTTAATACACATACATACAAAAAAATTAAGAATGTGCCAAAAAACTACGTTGAAAACTTTAAATGTTTAAAACGTCATGTTTGACTATAAAATAGCGATTTTATGACTTACTTGGGACCCTTTAAGTTCTCAAGTGGTTACAAAATATAAGTAAGTACTTTTAATATTTTCTTAAGTTTTCGCGACTTGTATACATAATAAAAACTACGTTTTAACGGTTTTATGCGCGTTTATTTATTTGATTTTGATTTATCCGACGTTTCGGCCGCTTGTCAGTGGCCATGGCCACGGTCAACGTCGGATACACCAAAATCAAATAAATTACCGCGCTTAAAACCGTTACAATACATGTTATAACTTATAGTTAGAGAACGTCAAAAATAGCTACCCGTCCTTTTTTAATGTTTTAGTATTTATTGTACCTAAAGTAAACCTTATTTTATATTTATTAAAAATGCAATATATAAATAATATTAGAGAAAGTTTCTACCAATTTAACTTTAATAAAATTGTAATTTACTTGATTTTATTCCGAGATTTCGGCCACTTTTTAGCAGCCCTGATCACGGAAGACAAAGATGTTAAAGTGTTAACGAGTAAGTATTGTTAAAGTTTTATTTAGCCTACTGCCAACTTGTTCATTTTAATTATTTAGTTTTGTTTGTGTTTATTATTTACTCTATGGGAGCCTATTTTAATTTACCACCGCTTCGCAACATGCTGTGTCTTGAAGAGAGAAGAAGCGGCGCAAGAAACTCTTCAGCAAACATGCCTTACATAGGGACGACCGTTAGTGTGGGGCAGGTTCCAGGATTTGGGTGTTTTTTTTTGTGTGTTCAAGTGGGTCCTGGGGTGGTTTAGACTCACTATTGGACCCGGTAGGTGGCGCCGCTAAATTTCTCCTAAATGGTGGGACCAATTTTTGTGATATTTTGTGGTGTTTGTTCAAGTGGATTCAAAAATGTTTTAGAATAGTTTAGATAAAAAATTGGCCCCTCTAGATGGCGTTGCAATTGGGTTCTAGATTTTTATTTTTTAAGGGCAGGACAACGTGAACCGGGCATAGCTAGTAATTTATAAAATAGTTCATAATAAGCGACATGTCACTATAAGCAAGGTCACTATATCCCACTTTGTTATAAAAAAATGAAGAGCAAACTAAGCTATGTAATTATTTTATGTCATGCGGTTGGTCAACATAGGCGGAGTCATAATAAAGGGAGTATACTGTATAGAACGTGGGAGTTAGATCAATTCACTATCTTACTTCGCTGACAAAGATCCAGCGCCGGGTCGGCCTGGATGACTTCTGGCGCTGTGAGCAATGCAGAGGACAGTCCACCCGCATTCAAGGCCGTCGGATGAGGAAGCGGAGTTGTTCTGCATTCCCCACTCTGTCATCGCGGGGTCCAATGCGCTCTGCGGTGGCACTGGACGGGGCCATCTCCCTACAACGCGGAAGAAGCCATTCCTATTTTCCGGGGCCCTGACTATAGGCGAAAGGTAGAAAACGTATAGTTTTAGCGGGTATTTCGTTGTGGTAACCTACCTCCACCAGAGTAGAACCAGACCGGCGAGTCTTCACACGAATTGACAGTGATCCCCCATACATTTAGAAGTCTGTAAGTGGATTTCTCCTCGCGAAAAAAAATACCAGCTAACTTTCATTCGCTATACGACACAAGGCCAACTCATAGTTAAATAACTTACTTGTTTTCTACTATATCATAGGCTAGTTGAATGTATAAACACTGTGAAGTCATATCTGTACAAAATAAACGAAGCACACCCACCAGACAGTACATAGAAAGAAAATTAAATAGAGAAGCATATTGCATATACCTACCCGATAAACACGAAGAATACTACTGACTGCAGCTCGCCTATTCATTTTGAAAACCCAGCAATTGACATTGCTGTATAAATTGAATGTTTGTGAATTTATTGCATTAGCTACATTACTAGTGGCACACTATGATGTCCGTTTTGACATTCGACGCTTATGAAATTTTCTATAAATTAAAAAAAAAACCTTTAAAGGTACAAATTGCTGCTCATTGTGATTAATAATAATCTGCGATATGTCATCAAATTTATCCAATGTATGACAGATGTCACTCTTACTTCATTATATTTTTCGATCAAAAAATTGATATATTGCATGTCGCTATTGTAATCTGCCTAAACGGCCTTCGTTGCATGCCACTATTATAAGTACTTTCCGATGTATTGTACTTGTCATAACAAGTAAAGATTGTATCAAAATATAATACAATCTATACTACTGCTATTACTAACAACACACAAACACCACAGCATTATTTTTGGATAACACTTGCTCGGTCTGACTACGTTTATGTAAAAAAAAAACATAAATATTCTTCTCCCTCGATTTGCATACTCTGTCATTTACTAGTAAATTTTACGTAGAAATATTTCATCAAATCTCCACATCTACGCGTTTAGTACAGTCTACAAGATTTGCCCTTCTTTTTAAATTTAAATCTGTTTAAATACTACAATACTGTAATATTATATGAAATTCGCGTAAATTTTAAATATTGACATATGGCCGGCTTCTATAACTTACTATTCATTCCCTTGCTTTACAACTGATAGAGATTTGACATTACTTATTTATATGAAGCTTAGAAGGGAAGGCAGAGACGATGGATCTTGACATCTATACCTTCGTTTAATTTAAAATTTTAGTTAATTAGTTAATCTCCCCATAAAAACACATTTATTTAAATAGTTTTTACCTGGCAATTCTTTTTTTATTGCGTGACTCCAGCAGACAGGCAGACGGCCCACTTGATGGAAAGCGGTTACCATTGCCTATGGACATTTGTAACACCAAAGTCGCTACCAATGTGCTGCCATTCTCTAAAAGGAGATTAGAACCTGACTATTAATTCCGGAACACAGCTCAAGGCTGGTATGACGGCAAACTTTAGACCAGGGGTGGTGGTCACTCAAACGAGCAAGTACCCTACCACCTGACTGTGGGTTGTTTACAATAGCCCACGCGACTGCAGGAAATTGTATTCTTTCTCCGTTCCTGCACGGATAGATTTTTTCATTCTTCGGAACATCTGCGATTAATATAAATATATACAGTATGAAGTAATATACAGTATTCGCTCCTATTTTCTTATCCACGCTATCTCTATATAATACTCCCTCCATGAAGGGTATAATGCATATAAGTATTATATTACAGAGTCCCCCAGTATTTGAGCTGTAATTGATTTCAAATGAATTTACATTGTCATAAATCATTCAATTATGTCATTGGCCTGAAGAATAAAATATATTTTCTGTTAATACTTATATCATTTCACGCCTATCATCTTAGAGTCGAATCTCAATGTTAGCCTTACTTATGTTTGGCTTACTTACTAGAAATCTCGTGTGTAAACGAAAATATAGTAAGTAGGTAGTGTAAATTAATTCATCAATCTTCCAATTTAACACTTTTTAAACACATTGTCTTTGTTTTTTTAGAGTTAAAATACCTAGCCTAAGCCTACTTGAAAGCCCTGTCAAAATCGGTCCAACCGTTTCAGAGATTAGCCAGAATATCCAGACAGAAAGACAGACAAAAAAAATGTTTTTTTGACATAACTAATTTATATGTATGTTTACTTTCATATAAGTTGTGGTAGCGTAATGGTTTGCGCACGCGTTTCAAACTCAAAGGGCGCGGGTTCGATCCTGGGCGGCGGGCATGCACCGCTTAGGCAGTGCATATTGTTACAATTACCACGCGCTAACAACGGTGAAAGTTAAACATCGTGATGGAACCGATGTGTCAATCTTGCCAAGCAGCCTTAGACAAGCGTAGCAGGTATACTGACCGCGCTCCCCTACAGTGGTCGGCTCAAGCCCAGCTGCGGGACAGTTATAGATTGTTCTTATATTTATTACCAGCTGTGCCCGCGACGCCATAAGCGTGGAATTTGTTTTCAAAGCCCCCCGATTTTGGTACATTTTTCATTGCTACTCCGCTCCTATTGGTCTTAGCGTGATGGTATATAGCCTTCCTCGATAAATGGGCTATCCAACACTGAAAGAATTTTCAATTCAGACCAGTAGTTCCTCAGATGAGCGCGTTTAAACAAAGAAAGAAACAAACAAACTGTTCAGCTTTATATATTAAATATTGTTACATGCCGGCAAAGTGAATGCACACCTGGTTTATTTCCTTTCCCGCATTTGACTTCTTTTGTTTAATTTGTGTTTAAAATTCGCAATTAGACAATAGTAATAGTCTATTTTTACTGTACTTGTTTATGGCCACAGGTGTGCAGATTACGGTTTCTCGGAAACTTTAGTCCACGCGGTCGATTTTTGTATTGTACAGTTTAGTACAAAACGATGTCCGAACGGGGGGAGGGGAGCAGTCAAGCGATGACTACGATACGAGAAAGACGTGTGTAGTACATTCGATAAGCGATATAATGACGGAATTTGCGCGTTATTGAATCATGCAGTTTGTATGGTTGTGTCCAGTTTTATTTGTACCTTTGTTATACGTATTTGTATAGTCTAATAAATTCTATAATTGTTCCAACGGCATTTTAATTCGAGTCCTGTAGCTCGTAAAAATATACTTTCATATGCATTTAGTAAAAAGCTGTTATTTTGAAATTACAAACAATCACTTCATTCATTTTATTTATCTGTATAGATTACAATATAACATTTTATTAAATAAATCCATTCCTTAATAGTTGGCGCCTCTCATACAATATTCTAAAATTGTATTTTTCAAGCGCAGCGGGATGCCGTATATGTATGGTTATACAGGGTCACCATTTGAAAAAACTTCGACCAAGAATAGTTCAGTAGTGGTAAAGATGTCTACTGTTGTTTTATATTGCACTAGCTGTGCCCATGACGTCGTCCGCGTGGAATTTGTTTTCCAAACCCCCCAATTTTGAAACATTCTTCATTAGTGCTCAGCTTCTATTGGTCGTACCGTGATGATATATAGCCTATAGCCTTCCTCGATAAGTGGGCTATCTAACACTGAAAGAATTTTTCAAATCAGACCAGCAGTTCCTGAGATAAGCGCGTTAAATCAAACAAACAAACTCTTCTGATTGATATTCTTATATATAAAATTCTCATGTCACAATGTTAGTTGCCTCTTCTAAAATGGTTTGACCGATTCTCATGAAATTTTGTGTGCATATTGGTTAGGTCTGAGAATCGGACAACATCTTTTTTTCATCCCCCTAAATGTTAAGGGTAGTCCACTCCAATTATTTTTTTAAATTTGTTTATGATACAGCATTAAAAAATACATAGAACCCTAAATTTTCAACCCTCTACGATCAAGACGAAGCAGAACGACGTCTGCCGGGACGGACAGCTAGTATTAGTATAAGATATGAAACTGTAATTAAAGTGTATGACGTGTAATAATTATTATAACAGAAAATATTGTGTAAGGTGGTTCTTCGTCTGGGTTAGTGTTGATTCACGCCGTTACACGCAGATTGGCGTTGGGTTTAATGCGTTATTTGATGATGCGACATTTTTAATGACGGTAAATTTGCCAATGCGCCACAATTCCAAGTAACACCACTAACGATCTCTATTAGTATTGGGTTCCTTGAGGTCTACATAACGAAACAATTTCGGGGTCATCTGGAAGGCACGGCCAAAATTGCCTCTATAAAGCTTGGTGTGCGAAACCGGTCAAGTCAGGCCGCATATGGAGTACTGCTCACATCCATGAGCCGGGGCATCCGCTTACCAGACAGACCCTCTTGACTCCATCCAGCGTCGCGCCGTTCGTATCGTCGACGATCCCCTACTAACAGGCGGTATAGAACCGCTTAGCTTTTAGAGAGACTTCGCGTCCCTCTGCGTATTTTTTGACGCTTTAAATATGACGCTTTTAGTCACAGCCTAACTCCCTTATTCGCATGTTTTACGTAGGTAGGTAAATAAAAACATTTTTTTTGTGAAACTAGTAAACAGGTCTACCTATGGCCGCTTCTTATATCTTACTATTCATTCACTTGCCTCACCACCGGTTGAATTTTGACATTATTTGTATGGAGCTTATGTCAAATTTTAACTGATAGTAAGGCAAATGAACGGTTTGTAATATATAGGAACCGGCTAAAATTTGAATAGGTATTATGCATGCAATATGGAATGTCTTTCTGTGAAATTTCATCGACATAGAAGAAAATAAGAAAAAAATAAATTAACACAATTACAAAGACATACAAAATAGATGGACATAAAGGTTTTAAAATGGTTGGAGTGTTGCCAAAATCGCTCCAAAACTCTAATATAATCTCGATCAAATTCTGCGTCTGTGAGTGACTATTAAATATTTATAAGCTTTGATATTAAAGCTATAGTCACAAAAGTTTGTATTTAAATTGACTGACAAGTTTGGCGGTGTTCATTTTTTGTAAAGTATATCTTGTCTACAAACTAAAAAAAAAAAAAAAAACACAGTCAGACTCGGTTTATTGTTACGTAACAGATGTTACGAGGAATAAGTTTCGGTGGTAACATTGTATCAAGGATCGTATTACAGGCCGGAAGATTGGTTCTTAGGAGACGTGATTAAAAAAATTAGAGGCAATAAAACGATTTTGTGATTTTAGTTTTTATGTTATTATTGATTTGTTGAACATTTATTTAAATATCAAACAATATAAAACCGCAGTGTCTTTTTTTATTCCTGGAATACATCAGATAGGCTGATGGTCCTATCGTGATGGAAAATGATTAACGTCGCCTATGTACATTTGCAACACTAAAGGTGCTACTAATCTGCTGCTGGACTCGTGGGTGAGACTGGAACCTGGCCACTAATTCCACAACACAACTCCACCCAGAAGGGCAAATACCCTAGCACCTGGCTGCGGGTTGTTTTGTCGATTCTTATGACAGGCCAACCGGCCGCGGAATTAGTGTTCTTTCTCCATTCCTGCACAGATAAAAATCTCTGTTCGTCAGTCTATGGCATTAATAAGCTTTGACATTATACCATAAACTATTATCTATTCTTAATAATATTACAAAGAGGAAAGATTTGTATATTTGTAACGAATAAACTTAAAAACTACGAGACTGATTTCAAAAATTATTTCACCAATCGGATGTTACATTATCCCTGATGAATATAGGCTATATAAAATAGGGATCCCTATTAAGATTTTAATAATATAATTTGGGATGGAATCAGGTTCTAGATTTTTATTTTTCAAGGCAGGACAACGTCTGCGGAGACCGCTAGTAGTACCATATAGTCAAGGTAGGTAGGTAAATATTAGCCATTTTTCTCAAAAACCACTGGGTATATTTCACTGACTTCTGACTGACTACTGCATATCTTTACATAAAATAGAATAGAATATACTTTATTGCACACAATATTAGAAAAAAATCCATACATACAATCGTAATGATACATACAATAGTATAAGGTACAATGGGCGGTCTCATCGCTTTTCACGATTTGTTCCAGACAACCTTTGTACGGACAGACACTCGGTATGGATGCAGGTAGGTATGCAAAAGATAAATACATACATAACTTCACGCCAGGTCCCTTGCGGGGTAGGCACGAACAACAGAGCGCCATACATGCTTATTCTTACACACCTCACTTGCTTCTTTGACATTCATAGCTCTTGTCATACACGTTCTTAAGGCTCCTGATGCAAAAGTTATAATATACTAATATATACGTAAACGTAAAGGAAACTGTTATATAAATTACAATATAAATATACATATTTATCTAAATATACAAGCTGTGTGTCGTCAAACAACACCATCCCAAGCATAGGTACATAATATACAACAAAGTAGCTTTCTGCGTCTGCCTGTATAGCCGCTAAATCCTCCTAAACCACCCAACGGCTTTTTAAACGCTTTTTACCAGTAGATAATATTCCATTGAAGGTTTATGTATAAATAAAGAATCTAATGAAGTTTTATGTAAGTAAAATAGAGCTAAGTACTTATCAGGATATTTACACGCGGCTACACGGCGGGGAAAACTAATTATACATTATACATTGATGTAGCAATAAAAGTATTGTTACATCAATGACATTAAGGTGCTGCCACACTGCTGTTTAAAAATGTGTACAAACATTTTTTAACACTAGTACATTTACTAACAAATGATAGGAATTGTTACATTCTGTTAGGGATTGTTAAATGTTTTAAGTCTCCTACATCGATGGAACTGACAATTCCAGTACACTGCACATCAATTTTGTTCAGAACTGTTTACTAAGACTACCTAACATAAAAACATTTTCTAACATTGTGATTGTATGTTTCTTAACAAATGTCTACTAACGTTTGTAAACATTTTTGAACAGTAGTGTGACAGCACCTTTATACATAAAATTAGCACATTTTTGTTAAATTTGCAGCGTCACTTGCGACGGTCCTGGAGCTCGTATCAATACCATAATTAATTTATTAAGATTCTGTTGTCAAAGACTAAACTTCTATAATCACAGATTCCGCCAACGTTACTACACTGTTCATTTGGCTGTAACAATAAACAAAAGAGTATATATGCGTGTGTGTGTGTCAAATACATGGTAGTGTGTGTAATGCTTTTTTTATTGATTCAAAAATATTACCATTTTGCACTCCTTCTCTATATAAACTAAGTATAAATGTGCGAAATTTCATACTTCTCCGTCCGCGTATTTTCGTAACAAGGGGTGGGTAGAAATACTGCTCATGTATCTGGAATCCATTCTATAGTGTTCATTCTCAAAGGGTGGAAAAAATTCAAAGATCCTTTACCAAACACTTAGCGTATATCGTCTGGAATCTCACACCGTTGCCCCTACTTTATGCGGTTGTCACATTTTAGAATGCAGACGCTTAGCAATCGCCGAATGATGTTCGAGGTTTGTTCTTTGCATAAACTCGTCAACAATAGCATAATGTGTATAAGTCTTATCCAAGACGTAAAAATAAGTGTGCCTCGTCTGATTCCTCGACACGTTATTACGAAAGTCTTCTACATTCCTCCGGTTAAAACCAACCTGGGCCTCAGCAAGAATGTGCAATACATACAACCGTCTAAACTCAAAATTAGATGATCTTGATATTTTTCACAAATCATATAATTGGTTAAAAAATAAAGTGTTGACATCAGCTGCGACTATAAAATGATTGACTGGCCGTTCATGTAGTTTGTACTTAGTTATATACCTAATTATTTTTAATTTAATTCTTCTTGCATTTTTTTTTGCTTTCCGTATTAATTTTGACAACATTCATTAATTAACCTTTTATTATATTTGTACTTGACATATGCATAATATTGACTTTAATTAATTAAATTACTAGAAATTGACATTTAAATTGTAAATGCTGTGCACTCCTCTAATGGGTCTACTCATCAGAACCATTGTATTGAATGATACGTAATGTAACCATAATGTGTATGCTGTTGGTGTGCCTAAATAAATAAATAAATACAAAGTTTTTGCTTCACGTATTAATATAATGATAAAACAGTCTTCGGCACGATTGTGACTTTAGCCTGCGTATTTTTTTACACTTCGATGTTGTTCAATCATCACCTGTCAAAAGCTTTCATGTCAAGCTGTAAATGGTTTGTCTCATAATTCGCATTTAGCCATAATTTTAGTACAATTTATAACCTTATTTCGTGACTATAGATTTTTATAGAAACAATCAATAATTTTCATTGAAAACGTAATTTCGACTCTGTTACACATGTGTTAAGGGTCTTTATAATAATTTATGAAACCATCTTTAATATAACAAACACGTCGGCTTATTACCTTCAGACGTT
Organism: Dendrolimus punctatus; assembly: GCA_012273795.1. Taxonomy (NCBI): domain Eukaryota; kingdom Metazoa; phylum Arthropoda; class Insecta; order Lepidoptera; family Lasiocampidae; genus Dendrolimus; species Dendrolimus punctatus. Next base: position 9,235,275 of record CM022549.1, read on the forward strand.
GACAAACAAACGTAAACAAATTCTTTGTCACTATGAACTTGAAACTTCAAATAAATAAATTGATTGAAGAGATCGGTAAACAATCTTATTTTCACACCCGATAACGCATATGGCGGCCTCTGCTTTTGCGGGCTTGGGCTTACTGGTCGTGAACATTGAAACGCAAATTCTCATTCTTAATCATCCATTCGCTGCCTGGCATGGTAAATTTCGTAAACGAGTTTTCCGTTCTTTATGGTCTGGGTGTCTGGGATTAGCCCATAGTGATCGGTTGTAAACCCATAACATAAGCGTAATTTGCTTCAGGGGTTCTCTAGCATCTAGGGAGCGGAGGATTCATCACCCCTGCTGACGAAGTGAGGCTGTCCTGCTTCCCGGGGTATTATCAAGCATTGATGCGCCGAATCAGCTAGGCGTAACTACATTCTAAGTCTCACGCTTACTACCATAAGCACAGGACACATGGGAGGAGGGTGGTTTTAGTGGAGTATTGGCCCATGAGTTACCTCTCCATTTTTTTTATCGCATATAGGTTCGCGTTTGATAATTTCTCGCTCGATTTGAGCGGAGATATGGACTAAGATCGAGCACGCTTACCTGAAGGTACCTATTGACTCGAGACTTGAAGACACCTAGCTTGTAGGTTTCGAGAAAAACAGAATCCGACAGTGTGTTCCACTCCTTTGCGGTGCGTATAATGAAGGTGGACTCAAAGCGCTTTGTTCGAATAGGTGGTATGTCCGCCATATAGCAATTCCTGTATGCCAGTGCGTCTGGTTCTCCGAGGATGGAAGGAATGAATACATAGAGGGAGGTACCTTGCTGAGTCTCCACACATGCTGGCGATTGACTCTGTTAGCTGCGCTATCTTCAGTGGCTAACTCTCGTCGCTTTGGTCTAATCCCTAGCAAAGGACCCGGTAATGTCCGACACGAATTTTCCCCGCCTCAAAAAAAGCGTAATTTGCTTAACTCGAAGAAATACAATGCATGTTGTTGTTGTCATATTTTGATACCCCAGACATATCATTATAAGAAATATATCGTTTAACTAGCAGACCAAACGTTGGTCTGCCACAAAAATTAAAAAAAATCACCATAGGAGGCATTGATGTAACACTACATCAATGATGGGAGGGTGAAAAGTACTTCACGACCTATTCTCATACTTACCCAATACTAAAAAAATATCATTAAAATCGGTTAAGCAGTTTCCGAGGAGTTCGACCTCAAAATCCGTGACACAAGATTTTAACATATTAGATTAGTGGTGTAAGTGTTAACTCCTAGTTCACTACAACGCAGAGGTCCTGGGTGCGATTCTTATTATGATAAATTTCGTGAATAAACTTTATGTTGTTGTTGTCTGCTAAAACTGTAAGCTAAGTATATATACCATTCACGAAAACTTAATTTGAAATTCCCGTTTTAACCTGTAGACTTGTCATTGAAATCCATTGAGACGTTCCGGGGCCTAATAGGTATACTGTTCCATATTTTTTTAGATTCACAGACTGATGAAAACTTTGAAAAACAATAATTTTTGAATAGGATTCGTTACTATAAATCTATACTGATATATAAACCTGAAAAGTTTGTTTATTTGCTTGAACGGGCTAATCTCAAGGCTAGCCCACTCATCGAGGAAGGCTATAAGGCTATGTATCATCAGGGTACGACCAACAGGAGCGGAGCACCAATGAAGAATGTTTCAAAATCGGAGGTTTATTATCCTTTTGAGAGCTTGCTGTGTGCGTTTCACTGTCTACGTAAGAAAAGTCGCGGGTTAAAGTTAGCGTTAGCCCAAAGTAAGTATTTCATGCGGACGAAGTCGCGGTCAGAAGCTAGTTGTAAAATAGATAATAAGATAATTTTGTAGTATTGATATCATAAACAGACGATTTTATTTTATTTATTAGTACTGCATTAATTAACAGCAAAAAAATACTACTTGTCTACTAAAAAAATTACACAGAAACATTAGTTTCCAATATATCAAAGTAATAGTCATTAGGACAAAGGGCGTCTCTACAAGCAAATGAAATCATCCGCTTTATTTACACTGTTGTAAACACACCTTGGGGGGAACAAGACGACAATCCACCACAGAGCGAGTTAGAAAGAGAAGTCAAATATTCCATAACCCCGCCCCTAACACATGCCTTCGTGGATTGGCTTTGGGCCACAATCTAAAAACCATCAGAGACCATCAGTCTTCCATCGCATGCCTTTTACACCACAAGTTAATTAACGTAACCCTAAAATTAGTCACATGTGAGTAATGAAGTGAAGTGATATATATCAAAAAGTGTCATGAATTCATACGAGCAGAATAACGAAGTGTCAACATCTTTCAACAACAATACAATTAAACATAATTACAATGACATATATTTCGTTGATGATTGTAATGATAAGAAAATAGATTCTAATGTTTATAATATAGACGATAAAGTGAACTATAGAGTCAAAATTGAAGATGGTGCTAATCAGAGTCTCACTACACCGTTTTCTGTAAAAGACATTTTGAATACTAACCAAACGAATTATTACGAAAGAAACGATTTTTGGAAATGCAATGAAAGGGAACGAAGGATTCATGATTACGAATATCAAGGCCAGTATTGTTCAGACTATCTCGGACAAGTGTATCCAAATATACCAGTGCATACAAACATAGACCCTTATTGGAATCCAGATGTATATCACGATCATAAGATTGACGAATTTTATAATTATAATCAGTATTGTCATAATCTATATCACCAAAATTACGAGCAGTATCCAGAAGTTCAATCGCATCATATACCTATAGAAGTGCCTTTGAAAGTTGACGATGATAGGCAAGTTGCTCAAACTATGGACAATATGGAAATGGCAGTACACAAAAGGAGTATTAATGAAAAAGCTTGCCCACCTTATACAGTAGCTGATGTAGAGAAGAGTCCCTCGTTGTCTAGGAAATCTACCAGTAAGTATCTTTTTAATTATTTTACCCCAGTTTATTACTTATTAAAATATTGATTTTACAAGCCATTTGCAATAAACCAGACCCACTATAATTAATGTTTAAAAACAAATCTAATAGAATCTAATTTGACAATTTAAAAACATTAATAAGCCATTAAAGTGGGGTATGATGCTGATCTAGGCTCAGTATTCTACTTATAGTATTTGAGACTACAGATGGGTCTAAACTAATATTAATTAATTAAGATTAATTACAGTAAGCTTTCTTCTGTGAATTATGTTATAAAATTGGAGTATATCTAATTATATATAATTACAGCCCATAATTGTCCCACTGCTGGGCTCGGGCCTCCCATTATAAGGGGAGCGGACAGTATACCCGCCACGCTTGTCCAAGGCGGCTTGGCAGGTTTGACACATCGGTTATCTCGACGTGCAAGTGGCATCACGATGTTTTCCTTCACCGTTTTTAGCACGTGGTAATTGTAACAATATGCATATTAGATCAGAAAACTGAGTAAGAGGTGCATGCGTTCCGGTCTCCGCCCTTCGATTTAGGGGCGCTTGCGCTAACCATTACGCTACCACGGCTATATACATAACTAATTATATTAGCTATTAAATATTAAATGTTAAACTCTTTATTTAATCAAAAAATAGATATTTATATGTTATGTATAATATGGTGGTCTCTTTTGAGCCTTGAATTTTTTTCTCTACAGCAAACATAAAATATAATGATTGTAATTAATTTATTTCCTATTTATTGATGGAGTTATTTACATTTGTTTACAGAGACACCGACCACTGAAGGGAAACCTGACAAAAAAGACAAGAACATAAAGAGAAAACCGCGAATCCTATTCTCACAAAACCAAGTCCACGCTCTGGAGCTGCGATTTCGAAATCAACGGTACCTGACAGCTCCTGAAAGAGAACAACTCGCTGTAACCCTTAATCTCTCACCTACCCAAGTAAAAATATGGTTCCAAAACCGTAGGTATAAAAGTAAAAGGATAAAATCACCCGAAGTCTCCACTTCTACCGACGCGAAGCCTAGTCGAAATATAAGTGGTAGAAGATTGTATAAACCTGAAACTAAAGACGTGCCTATCCAAAGTTATGAAGGTTTCAAATCTGCTAAAACGTCAGAAGTCGAAAAGTTATTTAATGGAAATCCAGAAAATTTTACTTCCACCGTTTATTTTGAAGATAGTCCCTCATTTGAGAATAATGATAAGTTTTATGATAAGACAATTGATATAGAAGATAATGTAGGTTCAACAAGTATACAAGGCTTATACAATGAGACCTATACAAATGATCAAACTAAGGAAGTGTATGATCCTGAATTAAAAAAATATTTCCCTATGAATTATGTTTGTTGATGTTTAAAGTAATAGCAATAAATTGGGCAAGTGCTTGTCAGTCCGTGCACACCGAAGGGTCCCGTAGAGATGACAAAGGTGTCAACTTTTGATACAGATGTCAGCTTTTCGACATTTGACCTCACCGACCTCATAAACTACTTTAACGGCTATTGTTCAATTCAATATTTGTCGTAAGTATTTTGTAAGCTTTACGACCTCACAAACTATCATTTACAAAAATATTTTAGAAATGTCTTGCCCCGATTTGTGTAGGTAAACAAATCGAGTGTATATGGTAGATACCGAGAATCAAGTTTTTACATATATTTATATACATTTTCATATCGATTAAAATAAAAGAAACCAAAAATGTAGTAATCAAGACTGATTTTTGACCGATGCCATACAACAACAAAACAATCAACGACGAGCGGCTATTGTTCATTTCAAACAAAAAATAAAAGTTTATACGAGTAGTTGAAAAGGCGTATAACTAAAATATCGTTATTCGAGTTTCCAATAATCCTGGATTTATAAAAGCTTTTAAAAGACTGTTCCTCATCCTTGCTTTGGTAATCCGCTGTCATTTTTTGCGATATAAAAGCATCATAAGTTCAATTTCAATTTGTTATATTATAGTACCTACCTATATTTCATGAAGATCTATACAAGTCAAAGAAAGTGAAAAAGGAACTATCAAACATATTATAAAAGTGCCTTTATTTCATTTACTTTTTAAAATTCGTCTACTTGAAAAAAATGTATATAATATACATACAGTAAATATAAAAAGTGAACTCTTGTTTTTTGTTTACAATCTTGGTTTGAGTTTTATATATCTATGATATAGTTTACTATAGATATCGTCATGATTTATTATCAATTATTGTCTGACTAAATTGGTAACTAATTTTCAAAACTAAAGGTGATTATTAAAATGCCAAAATTAGACTGATTTCCCAAAGAGTATTAAAACTAGTATTAAATTTTATATTTTAGTTAAATCCTATACTTAAGTGCACATTTGTGCAATAGTACCTAAGACTTACAGCTGTTTGCCAAATTGTAAAGTTTTAAATAAATACTGTTTTGTAAATAAACAAAAAATACATTTTTTTTCTTTCTTTCTTTTTTAAATCCGCTTCCTCTTTTCAATATTTATGTGTTCATTTAGAATGCATAATTTAAAATCAGTTAAAACGTATCTTTTTTTATGTAAGCCGTGGTAGCTCTGTGCTCTCAAACACGAAGGGCGCGGGTTCGAATCCTGGCAACTTTCTGAATGTACAATTGTTATAATTACCACATGTGAACAGTGAAAGAAATCATGATGATGAAACCTTTTTTAATTTTTTTTATTGCAGGAGATCAGCAGACAGGCAGACGGCCCACTTGATGGAATGTGGTTACCATCGCCTATGGACATTTGCATAATCAAAGGTGCTACAAATGCGCTGCTGCTCTCTTAAGGAAGACTGGAACCTGGTCACTAATGCCGGAACACAACTCAAGGTTGTCATGGCGACATACTTTAGACCAGGGGTGGTAGCCATCCAGTCAGGCAAATGTCCTACCACCTGCTGTGGGTGGGTTGTTTTGTCGCCACTTACGACAGGCCGCCCGGCCGCAGGAAATTGTATTCTTTAACCGTTCCTGCACGGATGAAAAATCGATATAACCTATGTATCAAACACCCCAATCTGTGTTCCATAAGCGTAGCGAATACACTGTTTATTCCCTTTAAAATAGAAGGCCCGAGTCCAACAGTGGGACGTTTATGTGCTGATATTAATATAATGTATATTATTATATATTTGAAGGCCACGGGCCATAAAAACAACCCGGACTTTTGGAGGGTTTGTGTGGGGTCACGGGAAGGCTAACAAGTAGAAGCCCCTTGACATGAATGTAAATGTGGCATGACACTGATCGGCGATTATTACTGTCTACACCATATAAAAATGCACCCAGGGACAAGCCCCGGCTAGTGTAGGACTATTGTGGGAAACAAGAACAGAAACTACCAGGCTATTGGGGTGAACTGTTAGTGGTACTAGGGGTCTGGGAATATGGGGACTATGGCGTCTGCCGGACACAATGTTCGGGGAACATGGCGAAATGAGCAAATGGTGATTCGCCACTCCCTGCATGGACTCTAAAAAAATGCCTTGGAAGACAGAGGCAACATGGGTGTGAGGGGTTAAGGGGAGCCTAAGGTATATTACTATTGATTATACCTGGTATCGAGATTTATCAAAACGGTCGGTAGAAGTCTCACGCGATCAAAACGCTAGCCTGTATTCTGGGCAACGCTTAATCGTTGCCATACAATGTGGTGACGCGGCCACCATTTTGGTCGCGTAAGACATTTATCAATCGTTACGACCTTAGTCTAAACTAGACTATAGTCGTATATAGTCATCTTTATACCCGTGCATGAACGGAGAAAGAATACAATTTCCTGCGGCCGGGCAGCCTGTCGTAAGAGGCGACAAAACAACCCACAGCCAGGTGGTAGGGTAATTGCCCGACTGGACGGCTACCACCCCTGGTTTATAGTATGCCGCCATAACAAACTTGAGGTTTGTTCTGGCTTTAGTGACCAGGTTCCGGTCTACCTCAAGAGAGCATCAGCGCATTTGTGGCACCTTTGGTGTTGCAAATGTCCATAGGCGACGGTAACCGCTTTCCATCAAGTGGGCGGTCTGTCTGTCTGTTGAACACCTGAAATAAAAAAAATAAAAAATGTAGATAGTTTCAGAGAGTATACATACATAGACTACAAAATAGAAATTATTATAATTAGGTATTATAGTAGATTTTTTCTTAATTGTATTACTTTATCATTATCAGATTAGTTAAGGATTTCTTTTAAGCTAGGTTGCCTGGAAGAGATCGCTTTTAGCGATAAGTCCGCCTGTTGTTTTGCCAAGAAGTATTGTAATTATGCATTTTGTTTTTGTACTTGTTTTTTTTTGGTGAGCAATAAAGTGTTATCTATCTATCTATCTTATCATTTATACAGCTACATTTGTATATGTAAGTATATAAATAAATAAAATTAAAGTGTCTGAAATTTCAAAATAATTAAGTGGAAAATGTAATATTCATATTAAGTTAGTTAGTTGTTGTTGTTTCATTAAAAATATGATTTAGGATTTATAACAGTATATTTATAAGTATAAGTATACCTAAGTATAAATTTTATATTGTTACAACCTAGGCGCCGACAAAGGCAAATTACACGTACAGATTTGTAAAACAGGAGCCTTAAGAACAGACAAGCGTGCATGACAAGAACTATGAATGTCAAAGAAGCAAGTGAGGTGTGTAAAAATAAGCCTAAATGGCGCTCTGTTGTTCGTGCCTACCCCGCAAGGGACCTGGCGTGAAGTTATGTATGTATGTATGTATGTAGATTTGTAGAACCACATTTTATTACCTGTCGGCATTTGAACTAATTGTAATTCTTTTATGATCGTCTTCTTTTGTTTACTTATTTATTGGCATACGTTTCTAGAGAATAGCCCATTGTTTTATTGTACTCGCTCATTAACATCATTAGCCAGGTGTTACAAGCTAATTCTAGGAAATTTGGTCCACGCTGCCGGGCGGGCACATTGCTTTTATGCAGTATAAAACGATGGCCTGATTGAGGGAGGGGGACAGTCGAGCGAGAACCACGATCAAAGCGAGACGTGTGTACTACAATTGGGAATCTAATAGTGACGGACATTGCATGTTTTATTGAATTACAACCTTCTGCATTACGTTTGGACTTGTTGTGTTCGGTTATATTTGTACCTGTGTTATGCGTGTTTGTATAGTTCTAATAAAATGTATAGTAATTCTCTCTCTTTTCTTTTACCATAGCCCAATTTTTTACGGAGACCGGCTAGTTATGTGGGGAACAAATGTCTAGCCATGCCACCTCCGCCAGGTCTCGGTCGAAGGGGAAGGCCCAAGAAATGTTGGCTTGACGTCGTGAAGGATGACATGCGTGCCAATGGTCTCAAAACGGGGGATGCCGAAGACCGCGCGAAGTGGAGTAGAAAAAGCAGGAAAGCGGACCCTGGGCGTCGGAGTGAACGCTCCGAACGCAACCGGGATTTAACGCTCGGATGATGATGATGAATTACTTGGGGTCGGCCAATATGTCTTTTCCTTCCACACTACTCTACTCTGACATACATCTTTTGTCACACCACAAATCATCATATCATCCCTCACACAATATATCCATCTTTTTTGGTCTACTTCTACATTTGTATCCATCTATCTTGTAGTTTAACATTCTTTTTGTCACGGCAATTTTAACGGCATTTTAATTCGAGTTCCGCAACTCGTAACAGTATTATGTTTTCTACTTGGATATAAAATAGTTAAATAAAATAAAAAAACCTTTTATTCTTACTTTTTACAGTACGTATTCTTAGTGTGTTAATTGGTTAGTAATTTTAAATTAATTGTTAGTAGTGTTGTTGTTAGTCTGTTAGTTGAATAAATTAAGTAAGAATCCCAGATTGGGTAAAGGCCTCCTCCAAAGACTTCCATCTGTCTCTATCCTGGGATTTTTGATGCCAGTTGGGGCAGGCTATTTTTTTTACGTCCACTTCCCAACGCATCAATGTCTCTTTTGCCTTGTGGTCCTGTCCACAGAGTTGTTTTTATGGTCCATCCCTGTTCTGTAAGTCTTACAATGTGACCTGCTCATTTCTATTTTAACTTCTGTGCATAGATCTAGGTTAGTTCCTTTTGCTATGGCTCTTATTTTTGTGTGTCTGATTTTGTCCATTTTCTTTACCTTGAGCATGCTTCGTTCGAGACCTCGAGACTACTTAGAGCCATTGATGTAACAATAAATAATTATTGCTTAGAGCAGTGTTTAGATGGAGTTCCGCGCAAGCGAGATAGCACTCACATCTGATTAAAATTAAACAATAATCTGTAACACTAAATAAGCGAAATTACAATGCAACAAATCAATTAATGATACTTAAAATTAATATTCAAACAACGTTTATGTGAAACTTATGAAAAGCCTCATAAAACACAGAAGAGCTTTCTCGTTTCATATTTTTTCTGTTCAATTTGTAGAGACGTCGTTTATCTGAAATTGCTACCATCTCGCCGAAAGTGAGGGTTGGATTGAGTAGACGAGCGTTCAAAACGCCGACTGTTTACAACCACAGATCTTAACAGCTCTTTTACAAGGCATTCTGAGCAATTTTATTTGTCTAAATTTCGGTTCTGTATGTGCGTAATAATTATAGTAGATATTCTATGTGTATTCTTTACATCTACAGCGGCTAAGAATGAACCTACGAAAATGCAAACAATCCTGCTTTTGTATTTTTACATTTTATTAACCCTCAGCCTGCTATTAAGGAATTATTGTATATTTTATAAGGCCGCGACACACCTTCGTATCGTAGTATTGAACTTCGTATTAGTAGAAGGTGATGTCAGGAGCCTCAAGAACAGACGAGCGTGCATGACAAGAGCTATGAATGTCAAAGAAGCAAGTGAGGTGTGTAAGAATAAGCCTGTATGGCGCTCTGTTGTTCGTGCCTACCCCGCCAGGGACCTGGCGTGAAGTTATGTATGTATGTATGTATTGTATATTTTACATTGGTACATTTTAATAATGATACCCATTAAATTTAAATAAGATTGTGTGAGCACACAAAATGCTAATGATAAGAGCTTATCATAAGCATTTTTACATTGTATATATTACACAGTCTAAACATATTAATAAAATACAGTATGTGAACACTAAACCTTGCCACACAGCATTATTTTTTTAAATGGTGCTAAATACAGAATAAGTTTAAATATTTTTTAAACACAATATGGTTATAGCGGTAGTAGTATGGTTAGTTATATTTGTACCTATGTTATACGTGTTTGTATAATTCTATAGTAATTCCAACGGCATTTTAATTCGAGTCCTGTAGCTCGTAACAATATGTTATGTAAGAATCGACCAATACCGCGTACTAAACTGCCCGTCTGCTTACACCCAACCCCGACGTAGCCGATGTATAGGCGCCGGCGCCATGAGGATAAGATATTGATTCCTGTAACACGTGTCCTTGCGTATGGGGATTGTCCGGGACCTGTCCTATGGGAACATACAGCACCTGCGCTTAAAAGTTAAAAGGTTTTAGTGTTCAGTTTTATGAGGAAAGCGTGCGCTATTAAAAGTTTTTTGTAACATTAAAATTAAGTAAATTATAAAAAAAACTGAGGACGTGGATTTAATTGCTAATTTACTTAGAGTTTATTGAGCTTCAACACGTCGTAAAATTTAGTGTTCAAATTTTCAGTAAAGGGGATACTGCGAAACACTTTTTTAACCGACTTGAAAAAAGGAGGAGGTTCTAATTCATCGGGATTTTTTTGTTTTTAATTTATTATTACTCCGGGATTTATGATCCGATTTACGTGATTCTTGTTTAGTTTGAAGTGGAATAGTTGCCATTTGGTCACCTTAAATTTAACATAGTTTGGCCCAGTAGTTTTCATTTTACGAACATTGTTTTCCCCGTTTCTTGGGACCTATATATTTTAAGGAGCGTGGCACCTTTCGTAGGACTACCCATACATAGCTAAATACTAAAAAGTAACAAATAAAATAAAATAAACTTCGTTTGAAAAAAACCGACTTCAAAAACTAATATATATTAATTAATAGCTTTAGAAATAAGTTATTATATACTTTTTAGTTTTTGAAATCAGTTTTTTAGGGGGTTCTAAAGCCATTTTGACAAAAAAGGAACTTTTTGCATTTGCTTCTGTAGGTCACGAAACTCACGAGGATTTTGCTCATAAACCACTGCATCAATATAATAAAAATTCTAATATCGCGGCATAAGAAAGAAAGAAAAAGATAATTTGCAGAAATAGCGACGTAATTACATTCCCTATACATTTTTATACACCGAGCATATTTTCAGAATTTGTACGCCGCATTTTCAGCAAACAAGGTTTGCACTCAGCATATTGCTGTGCCGGAATTATACCCGACACAACGCTGATTTTCAGTGCAAACCTTACTTTTGGCATAAGACCAAACGAAAAACAAAACGACCCGACGACGATTTTGTTAATAAAATAATAATAATAATTAATCAAACTCGTTCCATAATTCCTTAGTAGTATCATTGGTATAATAAGATTCGTAGACCGGCGGTCAGCGGAAGACGTATATATGTACCGAGTAGGGGGACGGGAGGGGAAGTGATGTACGGCGCACGTGGGTGTTTGATGTATTAATATTGGTGGGCTTTTAAGGTTATCGGTGCGCGGAAGGTGATCTGGCCCATAACACCGGGGCCAGGCCGCGCACCCGTACACAAGTACAATAATTTTGGCGTTGCGCACATATTTAAAGTATGATTGTATTTGAAAAAATAAACGCTCTAAATAACATTAGTTTAGTTCATTTCTGCAACACTAAAATACTGTATCACTTTGGTTCTTTCTTTTAAAACCTGCTTGGGCATAGGGTTTCCTGGAAGAGAACGATGTAAGCAAAAAAGCTGCCCATTGTTCAAAAGCAATTATGTATTCATATTGTCAACGTTGAAGTTTTTTTGTTAACAATAAAGCGTTCCTTTATTCAAATCAACTTTAATTATCATTATTATATTAATTATCAATCGAGAAGCAGATTATAAAAATAGGAATTATGGAGCGGTTGACAACACAAAAATATTCAAAACATAGAGACAAAGGCCATTTTTTAAGGTTTATCCGCTTCTATATTATTATGTAGAAATAAAAATACAATACGGTAGATATTGCTCGCGGCTTCACTCACATTACAAATAAATACGGGATAAAAAGTAACTTGTGTGCTATTTCAGGCTATAATCTATCTATATGCTAAATTCCATCCAAATCCGTTCAGCTGTTCCGGCGTGATTGAGCAAGAAACATCCATCCACATTTTTACATTTTGTCTGTGATGAACAGAACCTCCTCATTCATTACAACCTCATTTCATTACTTCATAATATTCTTAAAAATCACTCGTATCACTCGCTTTACATACGTCTAAACATTAACACAATAATTGGTATATAAAATCTAAAAATACATATAAAACCTTGTAAAACGATAAATATATATATATAAAATCGTAGCAGATCTTTAAATTTAATATAACCCAAAACACATTTATTATAGCAGTAATATAATATATTATAAATTATATTGTAATCCCAGTTTACCTTGCTGGTGTACTCCATTACTAAGCGCTGCGGGCGCAGTGCGTGCGCTCGTTAGCTTTTATTTGGACGCCGCGGACTCCCGTTCCATGGCTCATGTACACTGAAAAACAGAAAAATGTATCATCGAAAAATGGATACTAATTTTTAACTTTTAATTTATTTCTCAACTTACTAGAAACTCTAGACGAGGGTTGGAATAATATTTTGCAGGGCAGTTTTATTTTCAAAAATGTATAAAAGAAAGTTATTGCAGGAGTTCAGCAGGCAGATAGACGATCCACTTGATGGGAAGCGGTTACCATCGCCTATAGACATCTGCAACACTAAATGTGCTACAAATGCGCTGCTGATCTCTTAAGGGAGACTGGGACCTGGTCAATAATGCGGGAACACAATTCAAGGTTATTACGTTACTCTAGACCAGGGGCGGTAGCCATCCAGACAGGCGAATGCCCTACCACCTGGCTGTGGGTTGTTTTATCGCCTCGTACGACAGGCCGCGGGAAACTGTATTCTTTCTCTGTACCTTCACGGATAAAAATATTTAGAACAAAGAAGTGTGATAGTGTTTATTATTAATTTTTATGCAACTATCGCGTCTCTGTGAGAATATTCTCAACTATTTAGTGAAATGTAATCTTTCGAGTTGCCGTAAGTCCTCTTGGAGCAAGGATGCTTCGGACTATACCAGTTTCGGTTTGCCTGGAACAATAGACAGATTGGTGGCACCATATGAAACAGGCGGTGAGGACAAGGTGCCTTGCTCCGGCCGAACAGCGCCAAGAACTTGTCGCCGTAAATGGATGTCGCTCCCGGCCATGGACTGACTTGGCTTGAAAAGAGACTTGTAATAGGTATATGTCTTAATTACGGAAGAGTACGCTATACTGGGCCGCCTGGAAGAGATTGTTATAAGCGATAAGGCCACCCATTGCTCTTATGCAAATGTATGCATATCAAATGTCTAGATTTAAGTTTATAGTGGACAATAAAGAGTTTTCATTCATTCATTATGTAAACGCAACTTGTTGTCAAAATCAAGAAACCAATTTGAATACAAATTAAATACCTTTCACATTTATACATCTTTTTTTATACACGTCTTAAATTTTGTTTCGTGGGCCCATTTCTTCTGTCTCGCACTGTACGCAGCGATCTTTCACAGCGTTATCAAAGTTCAATACATGTGCACAGTTTAATGTTCTCATTCTGTTTTATTCAATTAATTGCCACCGACCCATGGCCGAGGGGTGATCAACAAAATGAAATCATTTCTCGTACCGACTTGTTAGTATTAGACGTGATATTACTCATACCTTTTATAAATATACTGCCAGAGCAGCAAGCAGGAAAGGAAAGTGACGAGGGACGTGGGCAGTGCTAATACTCTACTTTATGGCATTAATTATATAGAGAAAAATAACACTTTATTGCACATCTAAATATACAAAAACAATATGGTCATATTTGCAATATTTCCTAGGCAATACAACAGGTGGCTTTGTAGAGCAAAGCGATCTCTTCCAAGTATCCTAAATCAAAGAAATTTGAACCAGGCCATGTAGGTGGTGCAGAAAAAGGCAATATAAACATAAATAAACAAACTAATTTAAGAAATAAACATACAAATCATACATATGTACATAGTCATATATATACACATATACAATAATATATGTCAATTATATAAGTATCTAATCTTATTCAACCCAATGTTCGTTGGAATGATTATTTTTTTACTACTACATTGCATTTTGCACCCTTTATTCTAAAAGAAACCCCGATAGATACATAGATAACATATATTTAAGCCTCAATAAATATATATCACCTTAAAGATACGAAATTTTCGAAGCCAAAGTTTCCGGAAAAGCTCGAGTGATATATAGATGTGGTTTTATTAGTCATGCGTAGTTATGACGAATGTTCTGAGAAATATTTCTGTTTTATGGCCATTTAGTGTTTGATTATGGTTAATAAGAATTTGATTTGTAATCTATGGTTATATGTGATACTAATTTTGAATACATGTGTTCTATTATTAGCATCATCTTCTTTATCATGGTGTAGGTTTTGCGTTTGATAGCAAGCTCACCAGGGGCCCCATTTTGCTATTTCCATATCATGATGTTGCGAATATATTTAAAGTATGATTTTATTGCATAGTGTCAAGAATTTGTTTTCTATTCTCTCCGTGCAGGAACGGAAAAATTATACTAATTCCTGCGGCCGGGCGACCTGTCGTAAGAGGCGACTAAACAACCCACAAGTGGTCGGGCGTTTTCCCGACTGGATGGCTACCACCTCTGGTTTAGACTACGCTGCCATAACTACCTTGAGTTGTATTCCGGCTTCAGTGGTCAGGTTCCAGTTTCTCGTTCAATGCCGTCTGCACATTGCCCGCACCTCTGGTATTGCTAATTTCCATAGGCAATAGTAACCACTTTCCATCACAGTTGGGCCGTCAGCCTGTCTGCTGTGCTGCAGCAATAGAAAAAATCTTCTAAATTCAAATCATCTTCTCTGTATCATTGCAACGGACAGTAGTAGAAAGAAATTGATATTAACTTTTATGAGAAAGGACTTTACCGATTTTGATAAAACATTTTGTTCGTGTTTCAGTGGTTCCTAGAATAGTTTAGATTCACAATTGGAACCGATGGTGGCGCTGGGATCGGATCCTATAATTTAAGTTTTTCAGGGCAGGGTGGCATTTGCCGGGGCCTCTAATTTATAATAAATCAAACGAACGAATAAAGGTATAGACGGAGAAAGTAGGTAACAGCGCCTTCTTGAACAAAAGCGTCAAATGAAATGAAATATATTTTATAAAGTTTTTTCCGTAAACTCATGTACTATAGACGTAGTTTGCGTCTGCGTGATTATTAGTAATGTCTCCTACTAGAATCTATTCCACCTTTATCGGTACTAACTGAGGCGCGATCATCTTATTCCTAAATCAGCTTCCTTTAACCGGCTTCAATCTGAAAGCTCAGGACCTGGCCTATGTATTTTCTTCGTCCCACTAATAAATAGATAATATGTACCTACTTTTTCAAATCAGAAATAACACCAGTCACCATATAAGATTTACGTTTTATATAGCAATAGCTGTGCCCGCGATTTTACCCGCGTGGTGATGGAAAATCGTTGTATTTTATATAATTCACACTATCTTTATATAATATAATTCTTCTGTACGCGTGTTGAAAGTGAACTCCTCCTAAACGGCTGGACCAATTTGAATGAATTTTTTGTGTGTTTTCAAGTGCATTCGAGGATGGTTTAGAATCTCAAATAGAACCGGTAGGTGGCGCTGAGATCGGGTTCTAGAATCGTCCTAATCACCTGGACCGATTTTGGTGATTTTGTTTTTGTGTGTTTGACTGGGTACCCGAATGGCTTAAATCCACAATTGGAACCGGTAGATGGAGCTGGGATCGGGTCCTAGATTTTTATTTTTTCAGAGCAGGACAACGTCTGTCGGGGACGCTAGTATCTATATAAATTATAGCCTATGTGTTATTCTGATGTGTAAGCTATATTACGTTAAAGTTTCATCAAAATCCATTAAGTAGTTTTTGCGTGAAAGAGTAACAAACATACATTCATACATCCATTCTTAAAAACCTTTCGCGTTTATAATATTTATAGAGATTGAAAATATTTCACTTAAAATGGTGCCATGTTGTAATCTACATCTGAAGCCGCAGGTCAAACTTGCACCCACCAACGGGATTTGTGCTCCCAAAATGTAAGATAACAGTTAAAAATATTAAAAAACTAAGCCATATGAAAGTGTTCTTATCTGGTAACCTTCATGACGGGGTCACGTCAAACGTTAGCTCTAGGGTTGCCACCTTCGTTTTTTCAAAATCTATACCAAAACTAAAAGTGTTTCTGTTAAGGTTTGCAGCAACGCCAACGTCCTTGAGGATCTTTGGTACTGATTTTTCGGGGGAAAGCGGAAATTCCATAGACGTGGTTGTTTTTCACATGCATTATTATTTATTGTGAACTAAAATATTCCCGGATTCCCAGAACACAAAGTATGCAGGTTTCGTTTTAGTGAAAAATGTGTCATGATAATCGGCAAAATATTGTTACAACTTAGATTGCGACCAAAACAAATTCCACTCCTAATCTGCAAAAAACACATTTTATTACCTGTCGGCATTTGAACTAATTGTAAAACTTTTATGATCGTCTTTGTTCTTTTGTTTATTTATTGGTATATGTTTCTAGAGAACAGTCTATTGTTCTATTGTACTCATTTACGGCCGCTTGCTACCGAACCATTAGACAGGTGTTGCGGATTACGTCGACTACGATATGGGCACATTTTTATTTGGGAGGTATAAAACGACGGACAGATGGAGAGAGGGGCAGTTCAGAGACAACTACGATCAAGGCGTGACGTGTGTACAATCGGGAGTCTAATAGTGACGGACTTTGCGCGTTTTATTGAATTACGAGCTTCTGAATTACGTTTAGATTTGTTGTGTTCGGTTATATTTGTACCTATATTATACGTGTTTGTATAGTTCTAATAAACTCTACAATAATTCTAACGGCATTTTAATTCGAGTCTGGCAACTCGTAACAATATGTTTTTTATTTTTAAAATACATGTCAGCAATGTAAGTTCGTCACCATTTCTACATTTTTTTTCTTTATTTATTTATTTATAATGAAATAGGCTTGCAATTAAATTATTTGAAAACTCGCCGCTCGCTCCGTACTCGATTTTAGGTTTATACAATTGAGTTGGTGGCGCCAATGTCAGTAGCGTCACTTGTCACACGCGACACTGTTCCAGTGAGCGGATTATAATATTGTTACGAGTTGCGCGACTCGAATTAAAATGCCGTAGGAATTATTATAGAGTTTATTAGATCTATGCAAACACGTATAAAACAGGTACAAATATAACCGAACGCAACAAATCCAAACGTAATGCAGAAGGTCGTAATTCAATAAAACGCGCAACGTCCGTCACTAATAGATTACCGAATAGTAGTACACATGTTCGCTTTGATCGTGGTTCTCGCTCGACTGCCTCCTCTCCATCAGGCTAACATGCTCCACAAACTTGGACCGAATTTCCTAGAATAAGCGTGTACTTTAAAATCCGTAACACCTGGCTAATGATGCTAATGAGCGAGTACAATAGACTGTTCTCCACAATAACTTACAAGCGTATGCCAATAAATAAGTGAACAAAAGAAGACGACATAAAAAAATACGATTTGTTCAAATGCCGACGGGTAATAAAATGTGTTTTTACACATTCGTACGTGGAATTTGTCTTTGTCGGGCCTAGGTTGTAACAATATATTGCACGTATTAAAAGACCCTTCAAAAATGTTTTATAATATTTTGTAGGAATAGCACAATTTTTAAAAATAAATACGTGACAATCAAAATAACTTCTGAATCTGACAACCCTACCTTGAGGGTACCGTAAAAAATGTTCGCAGGCTACAAGACTTTGGGACATGCACAGTATAGAACCCGTCGAGCTTGGCGCCAACCTGCCAATAAATTACATGGGTTTTTGGCGGTTGGCAAATAGCACGATGACAGAACCGCCCCTGAACGCCCACGCAACTTTCATTTGATAGAAAAAAGTTTTCAAGTGGTTAAATAGCTTTTTTTATTTAGCTTTATTGAACGCTCGAGGTAAGTGGAGAAGTTAGATTAGTGGTTAAAGTCCTCGCATCCTAAATTCGAAAGATGCAGGTTCGAATCTTGACCGGATAAAGCATACGGGGTGTATGTTTTAGCCAAATGTGGCCCGCAGGCCGCAGTTTGAGAATAACTGGTAATGACTATAGATGGCATGTCCAACAAATACCGATGCTGCATGCCAATATGTCATCATCTTTTTCAATGCATTAAAGTAAGATGGCCTTAATTTTTAGCCTAGTGTGCATAATAGTACAAGTATTTTTACAATTGTCATATGCTGGTCAAAAAAATAAATACCTATTGTAAGTAAACTACCACCAATGTGTGAAAGCCGTAAATCTATCTTAAACTAGCAGAGCGAGTATAACCGTCCGACCCCAATGAAGCGTCTATAAGCTGATGTAAAACATTGTAATGGACCATAGCTAACCAAACCACCCAAAAACGTGCGGTCAAAATGTTTAAAATATTTTTTTGAATGGCGTTGCGCAAAAAGTAAGGTCAGCGCAGCCAGCTGGGCTTGGCCGGATACATATTTGTCACTTGTCAATGACATATTGTTATTGCAAACACACGGACGCACAAGACGGTTGGCGCCGTTGGTAAAAAAAAGCAATGCAGATTTCATAAGACTCCAGAAGCAAAGATATCTTTGAGCCAAATCGGGTACATAACATGCTCTATGCATCATAAAATGAGGATATCAAAACAAATAATTTGAATAGGTGCCTATAATATGCCTGCTCACAATTCTGACTCTTCAGGTGATCAGAAGGCTGGTGTCTACCTCGGGCAACGGATCAGTATGGCGATCCAGCAAGAAAAATAGCTAGCCTTCTGGGCACCTTACTCATAAATTTTCTTTTATTGTATTAGAATAATTATGATATTGTAAACAAAATTAAGTTCTCAAATTAAGTCTCCAGGTACTCTATTGAAAGTCATGTCTCTTAATAAACAAATACGAGCAGATAGATGCCTTATTATTAGTCTCGACACATATAATGACAGTACTCCGTACATACATACGGACTATAATGTTCTCACCTTTAGGATGGCTCGTCAAAATATCAATCAAGATTGAGCGAAGAGCCAGGAAGCAAGATAGGCAATGACCACTACTCCGTGACAAAAATCATCCTCGAATATCGAAACAGGGCTGCCGGCATATTTGTTTTCCATCGAATACATTTTAGAAACTTTGCATTGGCTTTTTTCAATTTTATCCCGCCGTTCTCCTTCCATAATCGGACAACCAGACGCACTGCCATCTCTCTTTTCTTTCACCATATCCCAATCCTTCCACACTCCTCTATTGTGACATACATCTTCTGTCACACCACAAATCAACATATCATCCTTCACACAATCCATCCATCTTTTTTTTGGTCTACCTTTACATCTGTAGCCAGCCATCTTGTAGTTTAACAGACGTGTAGCACCGATATATCGTGGACATACTACCTATACTAAAAAAGCGCTTCGCGCCCGCCTTCTTTATGCTAACCGCAAAGGACTGTCTGGACCTCATTGCCAGAGTCTGTTTTCGCGATACCTACAACCTGGGCGTCTTCAAGTGCCGTGTCAATTAGGTGCCTACTAAGTAAGCGTGCTTCATCTTAGACCATATCTATGCTCGAAATCGGGCGACATAATAGTCAAACGTAAACCCATACTGTAATTTTTAAAAAAACAGTCGTGCCTAAGTGTTAAGGCTGTTTTACATTGGTCCAGATACTGACTTCAAACGGCGCCATTGCAGACGCCGAGAACTGACTTCTGCCGTTTGCATGAAGTTAGTTGACTAAATTTTGGGAAAACTTCCTACATTCTTCAAGTGAGCAGGGAAAAATTAATTCTAGAAAACGAAAGAATTTAATGCTATCCACTGCTGGAAGAGTTAACGAAAATGTCAGAACAAGAAGTATGTATAAAGAAACGACTTTTAGTTACAAGATGGATAGACGATAAAATTGAAACTGGAGGTTCTGCTTTCTTAGGAAACAATTGAGATTGGAAGATCCTGCAAATCGCAATTGTTTTAACAAAAAAACAGAATCTCACATTTAGCTGCTTGGATTTTCTATAAGACGCGACGCCACTCTACAAAACAAAAACTTTGTCGTTTCCACGAGGCCAGTAACGCAGGCGCGGGTACCGGGAGAGAGAACTAACTACAAAATATTCAATCGGGAACATTCAAGTCAGCACTGGCGCCGTACTGACTTCTAAACAATTTCACGATGCCAGTATGAATTACCTTCAAACTCACATTCAAAGTTCATTTATTTCTTAAACATGAGTATTTACATATCAGAGTATGCATGGTGGTATAAAAGTAAAGGTGTATCATGTTTACAATACAATAATGAATATAATTAAATATCCTACAAACAATGTCATAATAATAAATGAAAAAGAATGTCATAAAAAATGATTAAATAATTACTATACTAACTATTGACTACAATTATTATTTTATTAATATATTAATATCACATTAATATATATTTAAAAAAATCAAAATGTACTATTTAAAAAGTCCAATAATTCATAATAGTATTTATTTTATTTAATAAAAATGTCCTTAATTTTTGATTATGTATGTCAGAATAAAACTACGTTTTAACGGTTGTAAGCTTGATAATTTATTTGATTTTTGTTATTCCGACGTTTCGGCCACTTTTCAGTGGCTATTTATAGGTTATTGTTTACTCTATGGGAGCCTAATCTAATTGAGCATCGCTTCGCAACATGTCATGGCTTGAAGACAAGAAGCGGCACAAGAAACTCTTCAGCAAACATGCCTAGCTCTAATAATTTTATATAATACTAGCGGCGCAGAGAGACGTTGACCTGCTCTGAAAAAATAAAAATCTAGGACCTGATCCCAGCGATACCTATCGGTCCTAACAGGATAAGAAGTATCCCATGTCCGTCTCCTGATTCTAAGCTACCTCCCCATCAATTTTGGGCCAAATCGGTACAGCCGTTCTTGAGTTATAAACAGTGTAACTAACACGACTTTCTTTTATATATAACTAGCTGCCCGGCAGACGTCGTCCTGCCCGGTAAAAAATAGGGGTTGATCGTAGAGGGTTGAAAATCTAGGGTTGTATGTATTTTTGTATGTTGTATCATAAAAAAATAGAAATTAAAATTTTTGTCTAAAAAATAAAAAATAAAATTTAGGGGTGGACTACCCCTAACATTTAGGGGGATGAAAAATAGATGTTGGCCGATTCTCATAGATACCGGATAAGCACAAAAAATTTCATCAAAATCGGTCAAGCCGTTTCGGAGGAGTATGGCAACGAAAACTGTGACACGAGAATTTTATATATTAGATATATATAGATTAAAATAGTGGAAGAAAGGTATTTTAAGAAAATATTAATATGTATGTCATACTTTAAATCTCAATGTAAATCTGTTTTAATGCTGATATTAGAAGGATAAACTATTATTCACTGTCTATGCTTTTCCAAAGCCAATCATGAATAATAAGTCATACAAGCCGATCAAATATTTCACTTTCCCCCTAAACAACGGAACGTATTAGAGAGTAAATCGGTGTATAATAAAACAGAGGGCGATTATCGTATCAGTTTCAGAGCAGTGGGATGCCGGTCAATCGCATCGCCTCTACCATGTGGTTTGTGTCAAGGCCGTCAAATAAGGGAGGATTTTAATAAAACCCGTCTTATGGCGCGTTCCCACTATGTCGTAACGATCAAATTATCGTTGGACGACTGTCGTCTCTAGCTGTTCCCATTATAACGATTGTTTGTCTTTAAAATATTGTATCGTTTAACGACTATCGTATCGAGCTGTTCCCATTGGATCGTGACGACGTGGCTACGATAGATCTGCCGTCACGATTTAGTCGTAACGACCTTTTATCGTTTTACGACTGTCATGCTAGTCGTTCCCACTTTCATCACAATCTGTGGTCACTACAAAAACAACGACGACGCGACTACTAGCTAACCACTAGACGACAGTAGGTCGTGTCGTTCTGTATGTGAACACCTTCATTTAAACATATGAGCCACGACACTTAAAACTACACGATTATCTGTCGTCGCGACATAGTGGGAACGGGCCCTTATCGCTCTATGAGTTCATAATGTAATTTTATATTTTTATTTCTTTCCCGTGGGCTATCTATTATATATGTCGCAGGCAATTTGTATGATTCGGCGTTTTACAAACGGCGTCGTCCGTTCAAAAACGCTCGCTGTTTTGAAACATGCCGAAGGCGAAATGTAAATTGCCTTGTCACATTATAATATGCCACAACATTTGATAGATAATTCAATCGCCGTTTACAAAATGCCGCGGCAAATTGAAGTATATAGTTCTTAATCTTACCACGCGTGGCGCTACTAATCAAAACAAGAAAAATGGCGTTGAGTAGTGACATAGAAAACAGTGCAAATTCTACGTGTTCAGTATTGTTTTAAAGACAATTGTTACAGTGAATTGAGAAAATTTTACGATTCACAAATAGGAGCAGTAAAAAAACCGTGGACAAATGACAAAGTTTTTGAGGTTATCCGGTACGTAAAATACGCTAAGGTGTCCATAGAATTTGGTGCTCGGAGGACTCTGCCGCGGCAAATTTAAGTATTTAGTCCTTATTCTTACAAGCATTACAAATATCGTCAAACAAATACCTCCAAGAAATTCCGCACAACATCATATCATTGAGAGAAGCGGTTTCAAAGGAATCTCTATTTGGCGGACAGGGCTTTAGCAAATGTTCATGCAAGCAATGTCAAAATAAGAGATGCATATGTTTTAAAAAGAATGTGGCTCAACTTTTGCAGAGAGTGACATTAACGAAAATTTAGTTTAGGGATATACATACGCCTTATATATAGACACAAGACCTGTTATTTGGGTTAGGAAACATGTATTTAGGGTCCACCAACAAGTTTTGAATAAATAATGGGAAAAACAAAAATGGACTTAAACGGCCAGTTGGTTGTGGGTCGGGTTAGTGTTTAGATCAAAGCTCACGAGCCGAGCGAGCGCAGCGAACGTGCCGCGGCAGCGGCCGGCGAGTGCCAGAACCAACTTGTCACCATTTATTCATTGATAACTATTTAAATGGTGTGTAACATCGGTTGTGACATTTGCTGACCGCTGTCATGACACACTTGCTTTACTCGCTAGGCTTGTGCGCTTTAGTCTGCGTTTTTAGACTGTATTAAATGTTTTTTACATTGACCACTGCATTTCTCGTTTTTAGACATAAGAAATAAGTACACTATTTCGAAAAAAATAGTTAAGTTATGTTTCCAATATGTGTCTAACCTGTGTTTTATGATGGTCACCCTACTATAACAATCAATGTCGAAATTTTAACAATTGAACGAATCGCCAATTTGCCTTCGGCATATTTCAAAACAACGAGCATTTGTAAACCGACGACGCCGTTTGTAAAACGCAGAATCATACAAATTGCCTGCGACATATACATAATTACTTGACCTGATTGACTGGCATATCAACGCATGCAAATAAACAAAATTACAAAATTTGAAAA
The DNA here is from genome assembly GCA_012273795.1 of Dendrolimus punctatus. Taxonomy (NCBI): domain Eukaryota; kingdom Metazoa; phylum Arthropoda; class Insecta; order Lepidoptera; family Lasiocampidae; genus Dendrolimus; species Dendrolimus punctatus. The sequence goes on from CM022549.1 coordinate 9,259,099, forward strand.
TTCAACACCTGTAAAAGTGAAAAAGGGGCATGAAAGTTTGTATAAAGATCTCTCATTTTCAAAGTAAAAAGAGAAAATTTTACAAACCTGCTTCCATGTGCTCGTGTAGTGAGTGTAGGAGTTCAAAAAGGTGTAAAATATTTGCTCAAAATATGACTATTGTAAAACACTTCTTTAAATATTATTTCGTTGTGGACTGTAAATGTTTAACAATAAAGAAAACTACACGCGCGTAATACAAAGACGATTTTAATAATAATGCAGGGAAAAAAACAGATAAAAAAGAATAGAACATCTACATTCTAAATTCAAAAATACTGGCCACCAAATATACTAATATTTGGTGACCAGTACTATGCCACGCCAAATAAATAAAAACCCTGTTGGAGATTCCAACAACTAAGTATTCTTAAAGTACGCAAGCAGTAATTGTATCGAGTCATTAGCACTGAGATATCGTTATGCGGTACTTGTAGATGCTGTATCGAGCCTGTGATAGAAAAACGTCATAATATATATTGATATTAGACGGAACAATCACATTTGTAATTTTATAATTACTGTAACCAGCCCATAAATCACAAAAATAAAAGTATTAAATATAACTTATTTTCTTTTTTTTTATGTATTATGAATATTATTAATTTAATTTAATTATATAATATTATTGGGAACATTTATTTTGAAAATAAAACTAAATATAATATAAATTACATACTATTGAATACAATGTAAGAAAACTTAACTTATTTGTATTGTATTCTACCCATAGTCCCTCAAGACTATAAGTAGAATACTGAGCCCAGATCACCGTCTTCTATGGGTAAGGTGCCCAGAAGGCTGGCTACGTTTCCTCGCTGGATCGCCATACTGATCCGTTGGCCGAGGTAGGCACCAGCCCTCTGATCACCTGAAGAGTCGATGAGTCGTTTTGATAAATTTTGGTAGAGGCTCATGGCCTCAGGACCCCACTTATTTTCTATTTTTAAATCATAAAAATTAAGATATCCTAGCGTATTAAAACGTATATGCCTATTATTATTAAATAGTAAAGTAATAATTTTCGCATCACCGTATATAATCGATATGAATCATTGACAGATAATTATCTTAATTAGCTCTTGAAAGAGAAATAATTAGCATATTTACTTATTTGTTTATATTTTGTGAACCTATCTTTTTTATACCTTCATAACGATAGGTAAGAGGAGATGGAAAAAATGTATTTGGTCTAAACTTTACGCGTATGCACATTATTTTATTTATTTATTAATCTATTATTTTAATTAAACTGAATTACCAATTAATTGTTCCTTCAGAATTTATAATTGTTTTTTTTTCACGATTAAAACCGCGTTAAAAGTTTAAGCGTATAGTTGACACATGCGCAGTTCACATATTTGGATACATAATTATATCACACTTATTAAAATAGTTAATTAAACAAAAAATGAGTAATTTCGAAAGAGAACAAACGTATTTTATGAACGAACAATCGAAAATAAATATTTACGATTCATTATTGACGGAAAATTATTAAAAATTGCAATAACTTGAAGATATATTTAGGTATATTTGTAATAATTATTTATTTAATAAAAAAATTAGAACAAACAATTATTAACAGCGAACAATTAAGAACAAACGAATTAATAGAAAAAAATGAAAATTGAAAAAAAATGCAAATATAAAAAAATTGAAGAACTTTGGTGAGCTGCACAAGGTTTGATAATATCAACGTCCTGACATCTGTTGGTGATTAGTCTGAAACATGTCCCTAAGTTCCTAGACATCGAAGAATTTTAATATTTAAAATTATATGAAAATTATTTAATTTAACAGGGAGTGTGATTAAAAGCAAAGTCTGGAAACTGTTTTATTGTCACGAATTATAAACTAAAAATAAATAAAAATTGACCTAAGTAAATATACATTTTCATTTTCATCCTTGTAGTCTACCTATGGTCTCTGAAGGCTAGCCGGTTATTATTATAGTAATTTTTATTGGATTTGGTTTGATTTAAGAAAAAATAGCGATTAAACTTTTAAGTAAACTGGAAAATATTTTAGTTTAAAAAAAAAAATTGGATGATATTACTTTTGTATATCTAAACACTGCCATCTACTGTTGAATAGCTGAACTATAACAATTAATTCTTAACTACAACCTAATGTAGCTAACTAACAATTTTGATCATTATTTTTGATAATAGATGTCACAACTTGAATACGCTTTTGATGTAAATAACATACAGTGCGTTATTTACATCACAAGCGTATTTCTATTTCTTTTTTCTAAAATGTGTGATTTGTTGAGTATGTGAGATGTGTTTGTTAACATTATTGTAAAATATACACTAAATAAGTTGAACTCCATTTAATATGCAATAACCATTATTCCATCTAATTGCAGTAAATGTCTACCGAATATTCTCTACAGCAGATGAAGTTTTGAGTCATGAGTTGGGATGTGGCTTAAAAAAAGCGTTATATTTTTTAATTACAAAATGAAAAACATGAGCCCAATTGGGATCCAGTAGACGAAAATCTTAAAAATAAGGTACTGACACATATAATCTAGTAATTAATAGTATAATTAAGTTATTGGTTACCATAATCGATATAATGTGAATGAACTTCAACAATTAAGAATATGAAAACACTTAAACTTGATTAATTCCAAATAACTAAACCCACTACAGTATTAAAAAATATCACCATAATAAAAATCAATCTCATCTTTTTAGGATCTGGGCCCAACAATGTATGAAAGCGGATCCGTCTCCTTTAAACCCACTCAATGAAGCAAAACTGTTTGGAACAAACTCGGAAATGCATTAACGCGATCCTTTCAACGTACTAATATATTTCAAAATCTTTGATTTCATTTAAGGCAATTATGATCTCTTTGTTTTAGAGTTCCGTCCATATTAAGAGATTCTTTTGTACTTTGTTTACCGAAACACCGGTTTTTCGTATGATAACAATCGATATCTTTGATCTTTAATGAATCGGTAAAATCGATTGATGTTGTTAATGTTGTTATTAAAGGTACGTAATTGACTGTTTTAAGTTAATTATGATTGAAGAACATTATAATTTGGTTTATCTATTTTAACTAACTAACCACAACGGCAAGAATACTACTAACTACATAACACCAAAATTAATTAATCAATTGCCCACTATACTCACGGAATCTTTCGAATATAATAGTTTCCGCGATGTGCTGGTCGCGGAGAGTGTGATTCGGAGCTATAACCAGCAGGGTTAGTATGATGGATGCACTCCACCAGGTTAAAGGGACAGTGTCATCCGGGCCACACCCTGAGGGGTTGGTTGAAGGGATTCACTTGTCGGGTTTTGATGTGTTGCTTCAGTTGGCTGAACAGAGACAGTGTCATCCGGGCCAAACCCGTTGCGATTGGTTGGGGGATACACTCGTTTCGTCCAGACGTGTTGGTACGATTGACGGATTGAGAACAAACATAAAAAAACATACTGACAAATTAAGAAGCTTCTCCTCTTTGAAGTCGGTTAAAGTGTCGATTTTTCTGTTTTAACAAAAAACAAAACGACTTCAATCTTAAAAGCAAAATACTTATAAATATTTTGTACAATATCTTGAAGTCGATGCGAAATACAACATAAAAATTACTATTACTTATTTATACCTTTTGCAAATTTGTTTGTTTACTTGGCAAATACTTCAAGATATTATAGAAAATTTTAATTATTGGCTTTTCAGTACGAAACCAGTTATGTTTTTTTTTTAATTAGGAGTGAGGTCTTTACATCCGACGTCATTAAAATCGTCTCTCCGCCGTAAAAAGTCGTATCTCGACTATCCTTTAGCGACATAGACCAATGCACAACAGAGAGACAAAACGATTTCATAAGATCTCCGTTTTTGTCAAAGTAGCTACGTAATTTTAAAAATTAGTAAGAAACCCGCAGAAAAATTACATAGAGTAATAAATACCGTGTCATAAATATGAAAGATTTGAAATCGGTTTATTATTATATGATTTGGATAATGGATTGATGGTATGGTTTTAACTGTTAACCATGTAAGTGGGTATTTTATCGGGATATGGATGCCGGATCAAGGATGGTTGTCCCGGACTCATATGGAGATACATGAAAGATGTTAGAACCTTACGTGGTAATACTGATCTGAAATCGCATGAGTACAAGGCGTTCAAGAGAACGCCTTGAACGCATTATACCTAGTATCTGAGCCAAGCGGCCGATTTGAGGCGCAATTGAGAGCAATATTTTTTATTATTAATTCTAAGACTTATAAGATCATTCTTATTATACAAAATATTCACATGTATATTTTAATTAAAATTTCTATAATTTAACTCTGCATGTGAACAAAAATTGCCAGAAAACCGGGGAGAAAGAATACAATTTCCTGCGGCCCGGCGGCCTGTCGTAAGAGGCGACAAAACAACCCACAGCCAGGTGGTAGGGCATTTGCCCGACTGGATGGCTACCACCCCTGGTCTAGAGTATGTCGCCATAACACCTTGTGTATTGTTCCGGCATTAGTGACCAGGTTCCAGTCTCCTAAAGAGGCAGCAGCGCATTCGTAGCACCTTTGGTATTGCAAATGTCCATAGGCGATGGTAACCGCTCTCCATCAAGTGGGCCGTCTGCCTGTCTGCTGATCTCCTGCAATAAAAAAAAAAAAATTACGAGGAGAAAATGTTGTGTAGCTAAAATTATAGCTCAGAAATCATAAAGATTTCATTGACAACTTAAAAGTAATTAACAGGACTGTCAATTAGTGAATCGATTGCTAGGGTATAATACGGCCGTCGTAACTTAGCGAATGTGAACATAGGCTCTGCGAACTTTAGCGCATGTAAACTCGTGAAGAAAATACAGTGACCAACTGGTACAAAGCAAGGAAAAAATACAGGGATGAAGGGCGACCAATTGTATTCACTGACGAGTCGTATGCCCACTCATCACACGAGTGTACATGCGCTAAAGTTCGCAGAGCCTATGTTCACATTGGCCAAGTTACGCCGGCCGTATTATATAGATGTTGGTAAGGTGACACAATTTGAGTAGCCTACAGGCGGCAAATGTCTAAATCCGCCCCTGGGTAGTGGCGAATAAAGCCTGATTCACATTGATCTAAAGCTAGAGCTTAAACATATATAGGGAATAATGTAGTCAGCACTGACTTAGGCTGGTGTGCACCAACATATAACCGATGGATAAAATAAAATAATCGCTGTTTAAGCATACAGTTTGATCGATTTTTTTTTTCATCACCGGTTAAATAAATGTCGGTGCACACCAGCCTTAGTAGCTCTGTACTGATTGCAAATTAATTTACACGATGCCAGTATGGTTAGCACTGGCTTCCCTCGAATTTGAAGTCAGTAGCTGTCAGTAGTAGATAGTTAGCTTGAAAGCCTGTTGTTCTGTTCTGTTTGTGAATTGACAACTAATTCAGAGAGAAAAATCAAGTAGTCAGTAAAATATCTTATTGTAAATTCGTACCAATCTAAATAAATTTAGAAAAAGAAAAAAATTGGAACCACGCTCAAAAGTTTCTGATAGGTCTCAAAATAGCCCTTGTAATATATGAGCCCTTAATACTAATATTAAGTGTCCGCATTGCACTTTTCGATTTCCCATAAGAATAACACAGGAAAAAATGTTTCTGGTCTGCTGATTTTGATATCTAATGAACAATAGGCTGTACTGTAAAGGTCTTGAAATATTTTTGTAGAGAATACGCTCTACAAAAAAAGGTATGAATATATTGATAAGTAAACTCGCTTAAAAATTATTCAAGCTTAAATAAATTCACTATCAATTAAGCTGTTTTCTCAAAAAAATCCTAGATATTTACAAGCTTTTATTTAATTTGCTATGTACCTATGTAAGTTTGGGTGAAATCTTGCAAGTTAAATTTGACCAACTTCCCTGTTTCCGATTGAGCTGAAATTTTGTACGCATGTATATCGCGTGACAATGCAATAATATGGTGCCGTGGAGCTGATTTGATGATGGAGTCGGAAGGTGGCCATAGGAACCCTGTACTAAATAAGATAAACCCGTCGTGTTTGGGCTCGTTTTACTTGTCTTGGCTAGCACGCTGCTGCTACATGATATCCAGTGTCTCAAAGCTTGTATTTAAAAACTTTAAAAAAGGCTTATTTAGTTTAAGCAGCTAAATACAAACTAAAATGTCATTTTTAAGTTTCTAAAGTATTTTAATGTTACAAACAGATACTTCAATTTCATTTATCTGTATAGATAACGAATGTGTTGTACCTACGAGTTGTTTATTTCCCTCAAAGACTCATGGTTTTTTTAAATATTAAATAGGTGTGCGTTTGACCACGAAAACGTCCAATGCCGGACGGTGATGCGGTCGAAGATGGAGCACGCTAATATATAATACCTTACGAGATTAATATATAATATATGATATAATATATAATACCTTACCTACACGAGACTTGAAGATACCTGGATTGATCTTTTCGGAAAAACGGACTCTGGTAGTTCATTCCACAATTCTGCCGTACGTAGAAGGAACGTGGAGGTCAAACATTGTGACGGCAGCTGAAACATGAAGGGGTTTTTTATTGCACGAGTTCAGCAGATAGGCAAAAGGCGCCTGATGGCAAGCGGTTATCATAGCCTATTGACATTTACAACACCAAAGGTGCTACAAATGTGCTACTGCTCTCTAAAGGGAGAGTGGAACTTGGCCACTAAAGCCGGGACACAACTTGGTTCTGGCATTGGTGGCCAGGTTCACTACTACTATAGTACCATGATGAAAGCTGCACATCGATATAACTGGTGTGCAACCTGCCAAGCTGCCTTGGAGAACCGTGGCGGGTATACTGTCTGTTCCCCAATAGTGGGACGCCCGAGCCCAGCAGTGGGACGTTTGTGGGATGTTATATACGTTTTTTATCGGTGGGATGTTCATTCTTCACCGTCATATCCTTGACATACTACGCTAAACTATGCAACGGTTCTCTTAAATATGTACTTCACGTCAACAACAATCTAGAGGGAAATTCTCGCTGAGATTTTCCTTCTACGCTACGACATGGTATTGTTTTATAAGTGCGTCATAATTTTAACGATGCAGTCATTAGACGTCTATAGGCAACGGTACCCATTTTCCAACAAGTGGGCCGTTTGCTTGTATACATGCTTATGGCGAGTAAAAAAATCTTGTTTCTCCCACCCAGACGTTCTAGACCTAGTGGCTAATGTGTTTAAGTGTTTAAGCTAATCTATCTAAGTCGGGGTAGCGAAATGGCTAGCGTACGCGTCCCATACTCAAAGGTCGCGTGTTCGAAGCATGACCGCAACGCATTCCCCACATAGGCATCCGTGCAGGAACGGAGAAAGAATACAATTTCCTGCGGCCGGGCGGCCTGTCGTAAGATGCGACAAAACAACCCACATCTAGGTGGAAGAGCATTTGCCCGACTGGATGGCTACCACCCCTGGTCTAAAGTATGTCGCCATAACAACCTTAAGTTGTGTACCGGCATTAGTGCCCAGGTTCCAGCTTCCCTTAAGAGGGCAGCAGCGCATTTGTAGCACCTTTAGTGTGGCAAATGTCCATAGGCGATGGTAACCGCTTTCCGTCAACTGGTCTGTCTGCCTACCTGCTGAACTCCTGCAATAAAAAATGGCAGTCGACATAATGTACATATTAGCACGTGCTAACAACGGTGAAGAACAAGATCGTGATGAAACCTGCACATCGAGATAACCGATATGTCAAACCTGTCAAGCCGCCTTGGACAAGTGTGGCAGGTATACTGTCCGTTCCCCAACAGTGGGAGGCCCGAACCCAGCAGTGGGACGTTTATGGACTGTTATTATATCTATATAATGGCAATTGCCCTGTCTGAATGTTTATTAAGTCTACGTACGTTTTAAGTGGTTTCCCGAAGTGGCGGTAAGTGGCGTGTGTTTGCGTTGGGGCCGACCCATATCGTATTAATATCGGTTTAATATCGATTATCAATCAGCCAAAATAGCCACCACTTTTAGTATATTACTCATTAAGTAGCAAGATTTAAATGGAATTATTCGTTCTAACGAACTCACAATAAGTGGGATAATGGGATGGAACAAACAGGAGGAATTGGGTAGCAGTAATGTAATAGGGATTATATACTAGCGGTCCCAGAAGACGCAGGTAGGACACTGCCTTGAAGACAATTTTGAACCAGTTTATGAGGAACATAATTATGCTATATAAAATTTAATTTAAATAAAACTATGTTCCTACTATGGGATAATGTAGTATTCTAATGGTGAAAGAATTTTAAATCGTCCAGTAGTTTTTAGTTTATTCGTTACAAACATACAAAAACACAAAGCTTTCCTATTTACAATATTCTTAGTACCTACTATAGATATATACTAGCTGTGATCGCAACTTCACCCATTTCATTAGTTTTTCGCGGAAACCTAATAACATAAAGTAAACTAAGTATAACTTCTTATAACATCACCTATCTGCCAGTGACAATCCCGTCAAAATAGGTCGAGACGTTTCAGAGATTAACCCGAACATCCATATAGACAGATAGATATAAATTCCACAAGATGCATTTTCATAATTTCCTGGTCCGAATTTTCTCCCTGACTTTTTCCCATTATTGGGCCCCCAATGCAGGAACACTATAGAAGTTTGTTATGGCGGCATATTGTAAACCTTTGTTAAATTTTGCCATCCACTCTGGCAAATGTCCTAATCACCTGGCTAAAATACCACACACTTATAAAAAATCTTATAATTGATATTTTAAGAATACGATGGTTTTTTAAATTAAATGTAGGTAGCCATGTTAAAATAATTTCATTAAAATGCAACAGCTGCAAAGTAAAGATGTATTTTCGTCTTTTTAACAGGCTTAGAAATAACTTGTTTTATAATATAAGCTTTTGAGATCCTGGATGTCATGTGGCAGCAAAGTGCTAACCAAGACAAGTAAAACGAGCCCAAACACGACGGGTCTATCTTGTTTAGTACAGGGGTTCCTATGGCCACCTTCCGACTCCATCATCAGATCAGCTCCATGGTACCATGTTATTGCATTGTCACGCGATATACATATGCATGCAAAATTTCAGCTCAGTTGGAAACCGGGAAGATGGTCAAATTTAACTTGCAAGATTCCACCCGAACTTACATACCTGCATAGTACATCCATTGCAAATTAAGTAAAAGCTTGTAAAAAACAGAAGGTTTTCAATTCTTCGTGGAGGTACATTTTATTCATTTAAATATTACAAGTTTTAAAGACAGCCAGTGTCATTGAAGGTAGGTAGGAAGGAAATACTTATTAAAATGGAGGTAATTATAACATTAGATTAATTACTAGGGTGTTCAATAAAAAATGATTATGAGTATCTTTTATTAAATGTTACTTAATTTTCGACGTAGTCACCTTTTAGATGTAGATATACACTTTGTATATATTTTTCCTAAAGCTAAAACACCCTTTTAAAAAATCGTGTACTGTGGCGACTACTGCGTCATCATCTTCAAATTTATGGCCCCTGATATGTTTGTTTCACCGCGGAAATAGGTATAAATCACTAGGAACTAGGTCTGGTGAATATGGAGGATGTTCCGTCAGATGACAGCCATCGCAACTCTGGTCTTGGTGCGGGGGTGTTATTTTGGTGAAATAAAACAACTATAGCGACTTTGCCACGCTGTTGTTTGTGTATTTCCTGACGCAACTTTGTTATTTCTCGTGCGTACAAAGTCCCCGTACTAGTGGCTTTATGATTAAGGTATTCGATCATTACCATCCCTTGGCTGTTTCAGAAAAAACAACCCATGAACTTACCGACGGATGGAATCTCCTTAAATCTCTTCGGAGTTGGAGACGACGGTCTCTTCCAAGACATGAACTATTTTTCGTTTCCGGGTCATAATTGTGAAGCCATGTTTCGTCCATAGTTATGAATCGAGCCAAAAATCGGTCAAGATCTTGAACCCAACCCAATAGCTTTGTGAAATTCTCAGTCTCGTTAGATTCTGCGCGTCAGGAAGCATTCTGGGCACCCAGCGCGCTGTCACTTTTTTCATACCCAAATGGTTGTGTATAATATTATGGACACTCCCTATAGACATCTTCATTTCTTCTGCTATAAAACAAGCAGTAACACGTTGATCCGCCAAGAAAATGTTTTCAACTTTTTTTTTTAAATCATTTGTTCAGTGACTACCGCTGTAGGGTGTCCCGTGTGGGGTCATCGTTAATTGAATTTCATCCTCGTTTAAACTCAGCACGCCAACGCGCAACAGTAGAATATGGAGGAGTATGGACCCTTAATATTGATCTCGAGTCAGGAATTATCAGTTCCGTAATTAAAAATTTCAAGCAATGATGTTTTATTATTTATTTTATTTTTTTATTGCAGGAGTTCAGCTGATAGGCAGACGGCCCACTTCATGGAAAGTGGTTACCATTGCCTATGGACATTTGCAACACCAAAGGTGCTATAAATGCGCTGCTGCTTTCTTGAGGGAGACTGGAACCTGTTGACTAATGCCGGAACACAACCCAAGGTTGTTATGGCGACATACTTTAGACCAGGGGTGGCGGCAATCCAGTCGGGCAAATGCCCTATCACCTGGCCCCTATTACAGCGCAAACTTCATTTTTATCCATTTTTAAGAACACTCTCCGACACGACGCAGGCAAATTACTTCTATTTTTAAAAATAAAAGAGAATTTAATACTTTTTTTATTATTATTACCTTTATCTAATGTCTGGGCTATGCCTGCCAGTATTTTTTCTTTCCAAGGAGAATGTATCACCACTATTTATTAAACATCCCTCGTATATAAAATCTTTCAAATAAAGAAGATTATTAGCCATAGGTAGTGACCACCAATAGGTATTTAATAGGAAATTACTATGTCCCATTGATATCTACTATCGATCTTGAAATAAAAGGTAGGGTCATCCTATAACTAAATAAACCTATTTCTCAAAAAAAAATTTTTAAATACCTTCAAAAATATAATTGTTGTTATAGTTTGCCAAATTTTACTTTTCAGCTTTCCAACAAAATGTCATAAAAAATTAAGAGATCAAAAAGTCCTAAATTCAAAACATTCTTTAAAAAAATCAAATGTCAACACCTTTGTTCGAAATTCAAAGTTCCGAAGAAAATTTCTGAAGTCAAGGAAAAATTAATGTTGACACTTTCAAATGTCGAATACTTTTATTGGTCACCTTTAAGCGTTGGTGCCTCCTTATTGGTTTAGATGACTTCTTGAGGGGAGAAAGGGACGGAGAAGGTGACTTACGAGTTAAGGTGTAAGTACGAAAGGGACGGATAGACACTTGTCGGGTACTTATCGGTAGAGTATATTCGAGGTTAGGAAGTCGGCAGTTACGAAGTTTGCAGCGAATAAAGTACAGTCGCGTGGTATTGGCTATTTTCCAAAACAAATGCAGGTTTATGAATTTCGAATAAAGATTTTAAATTTATGAATTGTGCAACGTAATATTTGTTTAATTTTTATACTAAATGCAATATTAGATTATGTGGTCATTAAGGATTTTCATGTGGTTTTTCTCTCATTAATTTCGGATTTATATCCTGTAATTTTAATTTCATTTTCATGTTTAAAACATCAAACAACATTGGTAGTTCATACATACAATGTTTCATGAAGATCAGCTCATTTTCGAAGCATTCAAGAGCTGGAATACGGATTTCTTAAAGAATTAAGAATATTTGACAGTGTAGCTAGATATTGCCCTGGGGACGCTGAGATATTTATCACAGAATAATATTGAAAACGAACAAAAAACTTTAAAAAATGCAAATTAAAGAAATAAGCTTAATAAATTTTGTTATTTTGATTATAAAAAAATATTTAGGATATTGACAAAGAATTATAAATATGTCAAAAACGCATATACTTAGGTTACCTAAGAGATATTAAGTAAATAAGTGTGTGTGTTTATGTCTGACAACTTAAAAACCCTAATAACTACAATATAATAATAACAAACAATGTTAAATAACCAATAACTTTAACATTATTTGTTATTACTTTATCCAATCCAACACCTTTTAAAAAAACAGAATAATATATTTTGCCTAAATAACAATTCGAAAGATATAGATAATAACAAACTGCGCGATCAAATCGCATCAAGTAAACATCTTCAAGAAAAACTCAACGATCCCCACTACTTATGCTACTTCGCGAGCTTTTTTAAAAAACGACCGCCCTCTCTTCTACCTGTCTCTCTTCCTCTGCTCACAAAGTAACGGAAATGTCAACTACTGTCTCGCTCTAAGGCTTAACACGTCAAAGGCGGGCAATCTATCACAAAAGTTTATTCGTATGAGAATCGCTTCTGCGGTGAGGCGAGACTACGCGGTCGAGTGCGTTCGATTTCATGTGTTCTTAATTCAAAATTTAAAAAAAATGGATTCGAAATTAAAACAGTTCCAGGAGACATTGACTTTAAATGATAGTGAGAAGACATTAACAACACCTTTTTCGATAAACGATATTTTAACAAAGGAGAACGAATCGAAGTGCGAATTTGAGAACGGTTTTTGCTCTGATTTTGGCGGGAAGATGAGTTTTCTAAGAAAAGATGGTTGTTATAGCAAAGATGGATGTACGAAGGAACTGGACAAGGGAATGAAGTACTACGATGATTGTAGCGGTTACAGAGACTTTGGTGAGGACGGTGTTTTGGATATGTCAAGGAAAAACAGTTATCCGGTCACAGAACTTTCAGGTGCGTTCTTCTAAATCTATTAAATACATATAAAAATTCCATCATTTTTACTTTTTAATGGAATATTTTCACTTGTATTATATCTGTATTGTAAGATAGGTTAGATTATTATTATTTATTTTTACTCTCTGTACGTTACTTAATATTACATCCTCTTTTGTTTATGTTTCATATAATTACCTAAGTATGTCATTTTCATTCAATTCCATCCTATTAATATCAGGTACGTATTATGTAATTTACACGTACCCTCGTTCGCTAAATTACTGGTCTGTCTTCGACAGACATCTGATTTTCGGGACAAAACTATCCTATATTTGGGTACGTTATTGAAAGTATAAATTTGATACATTTCATGATAGTTAATTTAAAAATGTTCATACGATTTACAAATTTTGAGGCTCCACTCAACACGTTCCAAATATTTGAATTTTTAAATGCCTTTCCCAAGCACCACCATTAGTGAAATGATGTGGAATATGATAAGTCATAGGTACACTATAAAAAATTTTATATTTTAATTGTAGCTAATAAGTAATAAATTAATAAGAACAATATATATTTATTGGTAGTTTATAGGTATATCATGTGCATATGTAGTAGGTATTGAATGTACTTATGCAAAAATAATAAAAATTCAAGTATGAAATATGACTTTTTGATTGACCACAAAACTTCATCACTTGACATCAGGGACCTACATGCGATTATGTGAATGAGGCTGGGATGGTGAGTAATAAGACGCACAGCTTTCACCTGATGCCTATTTGCTTGAACATTTATGAATACAGTAAAACCTTGATACATATACCAAGAAATTTATTACACTGAGGTTAATTATATATATAGAGTCTAGTTAAATTGGTCTAAGATTCGTTTTAGTAAAGGTAAGGGAAACTTAAAAGAATACATAAAAGACATTTTAATGTTTATTTATTTACCTTATAACACTAAACATTAATTTATTATGAAAGTTTTAATTCCTAGATTGTCTTATGGTACACGAATATGTTGGAACCTACCTATCGAGATATGTATTCTTGTTAGATGTATTGATAGAATACTTTATGCAGGCTTAGGTTGACAAAATTTTTATAAAGAGGTTTACAAGAATGTATTTGTATCTAATGTAAAGGTATATTTTGTATTAAATCTTACTAAGGAATTTCTAAGAATTTTTTCGTGAAATCGTTATGTTGAGGCTCATTATAATCAAGTTTCAGTGTATTTGACACGGACTACAAACACAATCCGTGTAAACCCATATTTAAAATAAGAAAAACAGAAATCGATAATGTTCTAAAATTCAAATTAGTCACCCCCACACTATTATAAGGACAATACGAGCGTAATGGCGCGTCTACACAGTGGTACCGCGGCGCGACGTCTCCACTTAATGCTAAGTGACGACTTCGCACGATTACACTAAATCTCTCATTAATATAAGTGATGACGCTTAACAAAAAGTTATTGAGGCATTCAATTTAGTAATTACTAGGTCTGTGGTCGGGACACGTGTCTCAACTGTGCTTTTATGTAAATTGGTTACGTAATGATTCCTATGAGCTATTTAGTTAATGATGGTTAGTTTTTGGAAGAAGTCATTCTATTGTACTCACAGTTGGGTAATGATCTATATATAAATTCTAAATTATGATTGTTTTTATAGTAATAATCTTTAAATTTCAGATTATGGTTCGTAAACTTTAAATTTAATATTTATTTCTAATCAATATTCCTTATTTATTGGCAGATACAAAAATAATGACTATATTCTCAAGATAAACGAGTATTTATCTGTTCTGGGTAATATTTATATAATGGACAACTTTGGGTCCGATCTGAAAGACCAAGACGTAAAGTACGGGAAATTCGTTTACAGGAATCAAACTCGTATATCTCCGTTCCAAACTGTGAGTTTTGGAACACTATAAAACGAGTGTTAGAAAGCGAAATTTTAAAAATCGAGCAAACACATATCTGTTCACGTACACTGAAGGATTCTGTAAAGGTAACAAGCGTGCACTATTGTCTTAATATAGCTACGGAAGTATAAAATTTTATTTAATAGAAATTACCCTATATTCTGGACTAATATGATTTACGATAATATCTCAAAAACTAATCAAAGGAACTTGTTAAAATGATTTTCTTTAAAAATATATTTGGAGCTCTACCATCTCAATATTAAAAATTTAGATATAGAAATAGAAGCAAACTCTTATCTGTTTTTAACTTAATCAGTCAATCAATCAATATCTTTATTTGCAAGAGTAAAATTTGCAAATTTACAGAGATGTTAAACAATTAATTCTAGATGCACAGCACATTCTACCACATAGTGGTGTACGAAATAACTTAAATACTAAAAATTAAATTTACAGTTATGTTTTAATTCAGGTAAATAAAGTCTAAGTTTTATTATACTATATACTAAGCTTTCCCATATAAATAATAAAGACAAACCTTTTTTGAGAAATTCATCTACAATATAGATACACTCTTTGATGAACCACTTTTTTAAGACCCCAATGAATTTTACTGTAGGTACATTTATAATTTCAGTTTTCAAAAAGTTATAAATAAGAAGAGCCATAATGCAGTTACTTCTGAAAAAATCCATAGAAAGAAAAGGCATCTTTAATTTTACTTGCGTCACAATTCTTTTTAATTTTTCATGATTTTGCTATGGCATCATTATATAGTAACATATAGATTACATATATCAGAAAAATTTTAGATGGATAACTTCATTATACATCAATACAACACACTTAAATAAAAAAAATAAAAAAACCTTATTATTTGATCCATAACGAACATATCATACAATGATATTTTAAAATGTCAGTATTTTTTAATTTGTCAATTTTTTTAATGAATTATTCTATTTCTGGACCCCCGTCTGAGTAAAGGTCCTCCAGATACGCCCAGTACTCTCTGTTCGCGGCCAATACAAGCCACCTTGGGCCCGCGACGGCACGGATGTCGTCATCCCAACGCTTGAGCGGGCGCCCCGCATGCGGATTACCATTCGTGTGGCTGTGCCGTTCTGTCACTATCTTTGTCCATCTCAGGTCGGAGCATCGCAGGATGAGTCCATTGCCCTTCCACTTCAGCTTTCTGACATTCTTTCTTTTTTGTATTCTTTCTTTTGTCTGGAATTTTTAGTCTAATCTTTTAGTTTTATCTTCAGTGCACTTCGTTCATTGCTCTTTGTCAAACAGATATTTTTTTGGTTTTTTTTCTGTAAAATGCTTGTGTTCTTTATTTTCTTCTTTAGCCAGATTGATATGTACGAAAAAAACACTGATGTACTAAAATCATGTCTGATTGTGCATAAAGGCTATCGCTAAAAAGTGCTCAATTCCAGACAACTTCAAGAATAATCAAATTTTGTCTATATAGACGCACATAATTTAATTAAGGTTCCTGTTTCCAAAACCGAACAAAGCATTATTATATTATAATTCAATTACTTTAAGGTCACAATTTGAATCATTACATCATTAATGAACTTTTGACAATGACACACGCGAAAATACAGTTAGGAACTGTTCTGTGACTTTGTGTCGCGACTGTACTATGACTTAGCGACTAATGACCGACGACAATTTGCGTAATGGATCTATTGTGGATGAGGCATTATTCGCGGTTGGCGTGACGACTTAACCAATTTAATTGATGCCTTGTGCATTGATTATAAATGTACAGCTACATAAATTATACCGCGATTAAGTGAATTTTTGACCGACTTTAAAAAGGAGGTTCTGAATTCGAATATGTATATTGTATGTTGGTATGACCGATTTTCATTCTTTTTTTAAACGAACGAGTATTCTCCTGATGTGGTCACATTACCACTAAGTCAGAATCTTATGAGTTGACCTCAGGGAAATATAGCGCAACCCTTGTAGAAGAGTGATAAGCGCCTACACTGTTCGAAATGCAAACTTCTATACGCGTGCCATAATACAATTTCTACAGGCACTTAATATAAATAATATCTTAGGTTATTCAAATAACTATTTGCGCAAGTAAAAAGTAGAAAGCATATTTCTTCTACAACATCTCGAGTAGTATTTTGCAATTTTGTTGTTTCTTGTTGATTTTGAAAAAATAACATGGTTTTGCGTTTCTCCCAATATGTTTGTGATGATATAATAAGCCGGACTAAAATAAGTAGATATATCACGGTTATTGTCCCCAGAAATTAGGTACTAGAATTATCATCGGCAGAAAGACACAACTGTAGATATATCCCCAAACTAAGCAAGTTACGCCTAATTTATGGATAATATATAACTACGTAATAAATAAAGAAAAACCCGTCGTTTACGAAATATACCGTGCCGAGAATCGAATTCGGGAGCTCTGCGTTCCAGTGCACTAGGCCGGCAAGGGATTATCCTACTCAATCGAAGAGGCCGACGAATTTTTACAGATAAATAAAATTTAAATTTCTGTTTCTAATGTCAAAATAACTGCTGTTTACTAAATGCATATGAAAGTATATACGGTGCTCATATCAAAAAAGTATTTAAATTTTTGATCTGTAGGTCTGGATGTTCTGGCTAATCTCTAAAACGGCTGGACCGATTTTGACGGGACTTTCACTGGCAGGAAGAACATAAACTACTTTTTTTACGGTTCCGCAAAAAAAAAACCACGCGGGCGAAGTCACCGGTGCAGCTAGTTATAGATAAATATTCCACATATACGCCTATAGACAGACCATCAAAAACCATAACTCTATAAGAGTTCCGTATTTAGATAAACATTTTACGGAACATTTGTAACATGAACTTACCTTTATACCTCTATTGTTGCAGATGACTACGATTCCCGGTCTTCAACAACCGGTTCACCCCTACGCCGTACAAATTCCTCCCCCAGCTCAGATATCAGCTACAAGCCATTCAGCTTACACTACGAACCACGCAAATGTTCGACACCACCCCCAAACGATACACGACTGAATTATCCAATCAACGAATATGCACCAAACACAGGTAGAAAGAAACGATCCAGAGCAGCATTCTCTCACGCACAAGTGTATGAATTGGAGCGAAGATTCAGCCAACAGCGATATTTATCCGGACCAGAAAGAGCAGACCTCGCAGTCAGTCTGAAACTAACAGAAACACAGGTCAAGATATGGTTTCAAAATCGTAGATATAAGACCAAAAGAAAGCAACTGCAGATGCAAGAGAACGGAATGTTAGCTGCTGCAGCAGCTGCTGCGAATCATGCTAGGAAAGTTGCGGTGAAGGTTTTAGTTAATAACAACGGGCAACCAGGTATACCTGATCTCAAATACCAAACTCCTTTAATAGGAAAGAGTCTAAATCCGCTGTTTAACGGACCAAATCTGTTAGACGGTTCGCCGATTTTGAAACACTTTGCTGGCGTGTACGGTGTTGACTTTGCAAAAAATCCAGAATATAAAGCCTTGCTCCAAGAGTCATATAACCAAGCAGTATTGCAATCATTATATGGTCCACATTTAGGTGTAAATTACCCCAACTTTCCCCTTTCGTATATGTATTACCCTGGCCACCCAGCATTTGGTATTCCCGCTCCTTGTGACCTAGAAAGAAATCAAGACAGAGTAGATACAAAAATGGATTTTGGTCAACATTCTGAGAAAGAAAAAGAGAAAACCGTTGATAAAAAACCAATGGATGTTAATGAAAATAGTAATGAAAGCATGGCTAGTAATATTGAAATCGAAAATTGAATTTAACTAGATTTGCAATAATTTAAACTGTTGTATATTTTATAGAGGTTTTTAGGGTATTCGAGTTACATTTTAATGAACTAGACGTTGAAAAATGTAATCAGCCTACTCTTGTATCCAAGGAATATTGCCAGGTTTTAAACGTCAATAATTTCGGTTTGTTGGTTTTCTTTATGTTTTACGTGGTAAGTATGTCAGTATCATGCACACATGTAGGTGAAAAATCTGCTTAAGTTTTGAATCTAAGACTATAAAATATTTTTCATTGTTTAGAACTTCTACCCCTATAGGGGTAGGTAGACAAGACGGGTCTCCGTTTATTATGTCGGTTTTTCCCTGACTTTTATTTACAATGTTTGCGATTATAAATAGGCCATGGTCTACTAACACCAACTCTACTATTCACACTACTTGCATACACATCTTTATCGTCTTCTTGCAACCATTCACTCTGTAATTTTTGTTAACTACTAACTGTTTTAAACCATTGCAAGGAATTTAAATGAGAGTAAAAACGATTACAAAACAACGTTATTTACTTTAATGAAATGTTCCTCGGATGCCCTTACGTACAAATTACTCGTAAATAAGACAGCTGAAATTAATGTTAAAGATTGCTGTTTTGTAGATGTTTTTAATTTGAATCTCAAATAGTGTTCCGATTAGACAAAATTGGCTATTGAACACTAAAATGTACCAAAGTGTTATCGAAACCAAAGTAAGACGAATAGTTAGTAAAAATGTTGAAATTTTAGATGTTAAGATCGTTGTTGTATACTTGATGAATTTTTACAAACTGCATTGACATCCGCTTTACAAATTTTGTTATGGTTGGTAGAGGTAAAAAGTTTTACTAGAAGAATTAGTACTACGTCATCACAAAAATATGCGTCAAAACATTAAATTAGAGCCGCTACGGTAGCTAAAAGGTAAAATTTTTAGAAAGCGTTTCTTACAGTAAAATAACAATAAAGTATCTATTATAAAAAAATCACAAGAATTAAAAAAACTTTAAAAAATATTATTATTATCTCAGCACATTGGACTTAGGCGCTGGTGTCCTATAAGCCCCGTATGTTACGTCCGGCGTGATGCTCGTGACAGACGAATGTTTATTATGAAAATACATTGTAGTGGTCTGTATCAGACGCCTGACGTAAATGGACGCTGCGTATAGCGTATGTTCCCTATATCAGACGTCTGAAAAAAGTAATAAGTATGCATTTTCATAATAAGCATTTGTCAGTCGCGTAAAGCATCACGCCGTACGTAGCCTACGGCGTTTGTAAGAAACCACGGCATAAGTCTATAACTGCCAAGCTATAGACATTTTGATTCTCCATCCTGTTATGATTCAATGAAAAATTCATCAAGTAATACAAGAACAATTTTTGTTGTAAATAATTTTTAAGAAAGTTGAACTGTATGTTTGTTCGTAGTTAAATAAATACACATATTTGTATATAGTACAAAATTAGCACCTAAGCTTAATAGAGGTGTAATAAATTTTATTCGATATTATTTTGTGTTTTCTTTTATTACATGTGTTTAACAGACAAACAGACGGCCCATCTGATGGAAAGCGGTTACGATGGCCTATGGACATTTGTAACATCAAAGATGTCACATTCTAAAGGACTGACTGAAAGACTGGAACCGGGCCACTAATACCGGAATACATCTCAAGGTTGTTATGGCGGCATAGTCTAGACTAGGGGTGGTATCCAACCAGACGGGCAAATACTCTACCACCTGGTTGTGGGTTGTTTTGTCGCTTCTTACGACAGGCCGCCCGGCCACAGGAATTAGTATTCTTTTTCCGTTCCTGCACCTTCTTCTCCGTCGTCACACTCTTGGCGGAGTGGTCGTGGTCCCCATGACAGGGGTGGTGCCAAGCTTCACAATTCGTCGCTATTCCTCTCGGACTATAGCTTGCCTCTTGCATTCGTGGAGTGGACCATTGCACTGCTCCTATTAACATAAAAAGTCGTTAAAGAACGTAAGTAAGATTTTCAAGTTCTGGCTAAGGATACCACAGATGAAAATATTTTTTCAAGCTCCAGTTACATGTTATATATGTCGCCGGACATTATATAAACTACATACATATAAACTACACCTCTTTGTAAAATTTCATCCAATTTAATATTTAATTATTTAATTCAATTAATTGTTATAGATATGTAAGAATAGATTGGATGTATATAGAAAAAGAAAGAAAGATAAAAAATATTTGTTTCCAATTGCGACTCACACAATACAAACTGATAAGAAAATAACAATAAATTAAAGCCGCAATTTATGAAATGAGGTTGGCACTCAGTCATTCGCTGTGCCGAAACATGTTCCGACACAGCACTGGTTTTCAGTGCCCACGTCCAAAATCTCATATATCCTAAGACCCCAAGTATGTGGGTAACTTTGAACATTGATAAAAAATATATAAGTATATAAAATTTTATACAAGAATAATATACACTAACAAAACATATGACATAAATATTAAAAATCCGCTTTTTACAAAATGTCTACAAAACTATAAAAAAATCGTAAATTCAAACCCATTTATTCATAACTACGTCCGGATTGTATTATTAAGAATTTAACAATTATTAAGGTGTCATTGTATATTCTATGAACTCCTTCAAGCTGTAGGGTAGGTGTGCTCGACTAACCACTTATTAAGCCAGCAAGTGAAGAATATATTTTAGCTACAGAAAATATTTTTTTATCATTATTTATTTGGAACTTTTGCCACATAGGTATGTCGTGTATATTAAATGTTAAATAATGAGCTGGCTAACAAACTAGCCTTCTTTGAGGCTGGCTCTGCCAGAATTTCTATACCTACCTACATCAAAACGATAGTTCCAGACATTAGGAAGTTGGGAGAATCAACTTTGCCCATGACGTGAACAAAACTTCTTGTCGGGAAATGACCTGTTCGAATTCTATTTAGTAGCAAAGAGTTTATTATTTTCGATAGTTTGTTATATGTCGCTGTACTCATAACAACATGAATTTAAAGGAGAATTTTATTGGCAACTTAAGTTAAATGTCACATTCGCAAGAGCCGTTGAGCAGAGAGCGGAAAGTGGGCGTCACAAGTCACTCAACCTCGCTCGAATCTTAGGAAATTCTTCGACCGGAAGTCGTAGCTTGGTATTTTCATAATGCCCGCTTTTGCCGCTTGCCTCGAGGCACTGCACGAACTCTATTCATATGGTAATACAGCGATATTAAGTCGTTAAAGGAAGATTTTTATAAGATAACTCTTAGAGTTATTTTTAGTATCTATACCAATTTTATTTATTGGTTACTAAACTATGAGTATATTATTTACATGCCTTATCATAAATAACCGTTTTTAGGGCTTCGTAATAATTTTTCTACTCTTCAAAGTGGATTTATGGAACATCGGCGTGAATCTGTGAGCCATTATATATTATTATACTCTTATTCTCTCTTATTAATTAGCTGCTTACACACATTCCACATTGCGCTGTTTTTACTTTATTATTTATTTCTTTTTAGTTTTATTATGTCTAGAAATAAATCGTTAAAAGTATCTACTAAGTTAGGTTGCCTGGAACAGATCGCTTTAAGCAATAAGAAAGGCGAAATCGAATTGGCAACCACTTGAGTTTTTTTTTTGGAATTCAGAAACATGGTATACTCAAGCAATAAAAAATAAATATTAAATAGAGAATTTCTCAGAATATTTTTTTTTAAATCACTGCCTTAAAACTAAAATTTATTTCAATAAACAAACTGTAATATGTTTTACTTACTTATTTTTTTTTGGTGTTCAAACTGCAAGCTCGGCACATGCTGAGATAACTTGAGCTCTCACGTTTACCAGCCATTGAAGTACCATCGAAGACACAACTTCTGATTGTAATTGAAGTCTGAGAACTCTACAGTTGAGCTTTTCTAACTGCATTTTATTTACGACAATAGCACACGACAGTCAGTCCAATGACACACTTTTTATTTTACCAATCGTCGCAATTTCACAGAGTTTGTACGAATGTATAAAATTAAATAGATGATGTTGAAATCTAACAAAAAGTTTTTATTTATTTGGTGCGGCATAGTACTGGCCACCAGATATACGAAATTTTTGAATTTAGAACATAGATGCTCTGTTGTTTTTTATGTATATTCCCTCCCTATTATTTTTAATCTTCGTCATTATATCACGCACGTGCATTTTTTTATAATTAATATATATACAGTCCACGAGAAATTAACTTTTGAAGAAGTGTTTAATATTCTTTTTGGTCCTTCGAGCCGCATATGATCCAGCGACCTATGGATGTACGTCCAACCACAACGTCATAACTTTGTTTTTTTATAGCCTGAACCAGGCAAACAGGCAGACGGCCTACCTGATGGAAAGTGGTTACCGTCGCCTAAGGACGTTTGCAACACCAAGGGTGTCGCCGACGCGTTACCGTCCTCTAAGAAATTTTATAACGCCTTCTTAAAGAACCCCATGTCATAGCGTAAAGGGAAAACCACGGCGGGAAGTTCCCTCCAGATCATTGTTGTATGCGGAATTAATGTTCTAGAGTACCGTTGCGTAGTTGAGCGTGGGAGCTTAAGGAAATGGGGGTGAATATCCCGTCACTGGTGAGCGGTGCGGTTGTAAAAGCGAGGAGTTGGCACCATATCAAACAGTTCCTCGGAACACTCCCCGTTATACAGGCGGTAAAATATGCAGAGGGACGCAAAGTCTCTCCGAAGACTAGTACCAGTAAAAGAAGTCAAATAGCTCTAATCCGTAGCTCTTCGAAGGGGGTGACTGGAGCCTCGCCACTAATGCCGGAACACACTTCACGGTTGTTATTGCGGCATGTTCTAGACCAGGGGCGGAAGACGTCCAGACGGGCAAACACGCTACCACCTAGCTGTGGGTTGTTTTGTCTCCTCTTATGACAGGCCGCCCGGGCGTAGGAATTAGTGTATTTAGAAATACCAGTTTCTCTACTTTAATCGTTTTTTTAATATTCTGTGAGAGCGTGGTATCATGAGATAATAAACGTAAATAATCAATAAAAAATGGCTCCATCACGTACTAAGCTATAATTAAACCAAAACTGTCATAGTGATAGTGTAAGGAAATCCAAGAAACAATAGTCGACAATTAACTGCTTGTCGAAGTTAGCCGGTAAACATTGCATTAACCGCTCATCCTCTCAATGCAATGACTAGTGACGTATAACATTTTTATCGATAAGTATAAAACAAATTATTTGTATAGAAGATTTTAATATGTGCTGTAATGTGAAAGTTTTCCATCGTTGCTAATAGTGATTAGTTAATTATAATTGTATTTGTAAGCATTTGAACCGTTGAAACGTTGTAGGCTTAGAGTTTAAATTATGTAATGATTGTTGTTATGGTTAATGACAATGTAGTCTGGAGTATATACGATGTAAAAATTATAAGAAAGTCACTTAATATTATTTACAATTATTTTGCTTATATAATATTCTTACAATTTGACATCGTAAAGAAGTTAGAACGCCTTAATGTTATTAGGCTACAAAAGAACTCGAAGTCAATTAACTTAAATTACTTAAACTCTAATATATTGCGCTACATACAATGGAGAAACCTGTGGCAGCATATGCTCATAAAGTCAGTGCAAAGATAACCGTCATAAGATTCAATTGCGTTTATGTGCTTAATGACCGTATTTTTTTACGTTGACAACACTGCTACGTCTTTATAATGCGCAAATATTGATATATAGCGACTAGGTAATAATATAACGTTTTCAAATTCTGTCATAATAATTATTTTAAAAAATAATTTCAATTACAATGTTTTTTTAGCTCCATATTATACGACGGTTCTCGTTCCTTATATGTTCGTAACCGATATTTCCCTGCATTCCCTATCGATGTCGATATCGACTAGGCCCAACCTTGGACTATCTACAAAACCCTTTACTGCATTAGCATGAGCACTGCGTGTCGTGTTACACGCACGTGCGAGTTGGAACGCCGGAAATGTCGTCAGGTAAACAAACACCACCGTCGATAGTTACTGCACATCACTATTGCTGTACTGTAATTATTCACTTGCATTAAATTATATAGTGACGAAATCCTTTTACATATCGAATAGAGCTTTCCACACACTTTGTTTGGTATAAAGTTTAGATAGTTATCGCTTAAAAACTTATTATCAGAATAAAAAGTAGGTATACTAATAGATTTGTGTAAAACAGTTTAGAAGAAAAGGCAAAAGTTTAAAAATATTAAGTTACAATTAAGTAAAAATATCGAATATAAAATATAAGTAAATAATAAGTAATAATTTAATTTAGCTGTTCGAAGAAAATTAATAATCTTAATATATATAAATTACGTGTCACGTTGTTTGTCCGTGATGGACGACTACTTAACCGATTTTAATCAAAATCGCACACCGTGTGCAGTTTGATCCAACTCGAAAGATAGGATACTTTTTATCCCGTTGGAACCGGTAGGTGATGCTGAGATTGGGTTCTAGAATCCTCTTAAGTACCTGGACCGATTTTGGTAAATTTTGTGTGTGTTTGAGTGGGTCCCCGGGATGGTTTAAATCTACAATTGGAACCGGTAGGTAGCGCTGGGATCGGGTCATAGATTTTTATTTTTTCAGAGCAGGACAACGTCTGCCGGGGCTGCTAGTATAATATATATTTACATCAAAATATACACGAATTATACAATGAAGATAACT
Organism: Dendrolimus punctatus; assembly: GCA_012273795.1. Taxonomy (NCBI): domain Eukaryota; kingdom Metazoa; phylum Arthropoda; class Insecta; order Lepidoptera; family Lasiocampidae; genus Dendrolimus; species Dendrolimus punctatus. The sequence continues at coordinate 9,284,381 of CM022549.1, forward strand.
TAACGTAATTAAACATAATTAATAAACGCCTATTAGTGTGTAATTATATAATATAATTATTACATTAAAATGAAACTACTGCACACATATTTGAAATAAAAATAGATACTAAGTCACTGCCAATGGGGAGTGTGACCAAAAGGCTGGCCTGTATTGTAGGGTATACAACGTAGAAATACGGTCAGGGTAAATTTGAATATGTGCATATTCGGCCATTTCAAAGAACACTACAAAAATGTGTTTAAAAACTGTTCTTTATGGATTTTTAAGGTAGTTTCTTATGTTGTATTTCCATATATTTTAATTGGCCAGCGATAAAGCTGTTAATGTAGACATTGTAGGAAAATATATTTTTTGGCAAAATGGTAATGATATTCCCTTAAATGGTAATTAGAAATAAAACAAAATTTAATATTTTCTTGAGTTTTCGCGACTTGTACACATAATAAACTATGTTTTAACGGTTTTGAGCGCGGTAATTTATTTGATTTTATTTATTCCGACGTTTCGGCCACTTTTCAGTGGTCGTAATCACGAAACACAAAGATGAAAATATTCGTTGACAATTGTCATTAACAGAATTTAATTGGAACAAATCTTGTGGATCAATCACTTTTGTCTTCCGATAATCGAACTTACAAAAATTTGATCAGGTAATCTGAGTTGCATACCCTCATGAACCATATATAATAGTAATTAATATAATAATTTCTTATTACCATTCAAATGAACTCATTACCATTTTATTAATACGAACGGTAAAAATGGTAATTTGGTAAATGGTGCTTTGAATTTCTAATAATTATTGGAAAATTTCAGAATTTAGTAAGATTATGCAATTTTTAAAATAAATATTGAAAAATAGTCCTTTAAACGGAATCTACTGACCTACATTTTATAAAAAAAACATCAAAAGCTCATAAACAGTTGTTTGTAGATTTCTTACTTAGAACTAGATGGCGCCACTAGAAAGTTACATCGCGGTATGGTGTGCATTTTATACGTGTATAAGCCGGGTGTATTTAATTTGATTGTTGTTGACACTCACTGCAATAAATTTTTCTTTGAGATCTATATGTATTATCATTTTGATATCGTATAGAGAATCCCCTCTCTCGCCCAGGACTGATTATACAATTTTTGGTCCTTGCTTGAGTCGGATATGGATTAAATCAAAGAACGTTTTTGATAAGTCCTGGGTGGTTAAGGACTTGGTTCCGGGGATACGGTGAAGAGCCGTTTGGAACCTACTAGCAAGAGGGAAGTTCAGTACCAGGCGGGGTACTGATCAGCAGACCATCCGATAGCTGCAGGAGGGCAGTGGTCGGAGGGAGGAGCAGGGTTGTGACCAGGAGGGGTCCAACCAATCAGGTAGCAGCAGGGGGTGCGGCCAAGGCGTGACATCATCATCAAGCGGCCAAGTGTGTGGTCGTTGTGACGTCATTGAGCGGCTAAGTGCGAGTAAATTTTGACGTCATTAAGTGGCTAAGTGCGTGTGCGTCTTGACGTCATCCAGTAGTGAAGTGTGAGTGTCTTCCGTGGAATTAAACTGTAAGTACTTTGATATTATTAGTGGTAAAAGTTAGTCAATTTTGAACTTTAAAATCATTAGTTTTTGGACTTAGAATAATTTTATCGATTTGTCAATTGTAAAATTTTAAAGTTAATTTTAGGACTTAGAATAGTTTTAAGAATTTGGTTCAGACGGGGAACCTATGCCCAATTTTTTTTTGATGTCGTGTTATTTCAAACACTTAGAATATTTTTGAAGAAATTTACTTGTAGTTTGGGACTTAGAAAATTTTTAAGAATTTTTAACATTGAAACTTTAATTGTTTTGAATTGTAATTGAACTGTTATTGTAAATTTGAAGTTAGTTTATTTTTCGTTATCATGATGGAGTCTAAGATACATTTGCAATGCGATTTGCAAAAGCGAATCGAGAAAAGTTTTTTGAATTTTAAAAAGTCTTCTAAAGAAAGATTGACGAAAGATTATATTGAAAGTAGATTGGAATCGTTAGAATCAATGTGGGCTCAATATTTGAGTAACCACTCGAATATTGTGAGTAGTAGTGACGTTAACTTACTACAAACTACAAAATATGTAACTGATGATTTGTTTTATGTTACCGAGGAGTGTTATGTAGAATATAAATGTGCATTGAAATCCAAGTTATCTGCGTTTTCAACAAATGTAACACAAACTTTTCAGCATGCTAATTGTTCTAACCATAATAATGTAAAATTACCTAAAATAACTATTCCTCAGTTTTCTGGTGATTATAGTCAATGGTGTACATTTCGGGATTTGTTTGTATCTCTTGTGCACAAGTCAGATATTGACAAAGCACAAAAAATACAATATTTGAAAGGGCTTCTTTCAGGCGAGGCAGAGCAATTAGTAAGGCACATTAATATATCTTCAGATAACTATGATAGATGTTGGGCAATGCTTGAGGAGAGGTATAATAATAAAAGATTTCTAACATATTCGGTTTTAAAAAGGTTGTTTAATCAGAAAATAATTTCGTCAGAATCACCAACATTGTTAAAAGAAATGATAGATACAACTACAGAATGTCTTGGTTCTTTAACTAATTTAGGAGTTGATGTTTCTACTTGGGATGTTATAGTAATTTATATGCTTACGTTAAAGATGGATTCTGAGTCCAGAAAACAATGGGAATTACAGATAGCTAGCAACTCTTCACAAGATTTGCCAACTATGACGCAATTTAAGGAATTTATAACCAGTAGATACCGCGCGCTAGAATTCCTGGACTCAGGACCTAAATTTAACAATAGGTTTTCCACTCATAAACCTAAGACATTTCATGTAGCAAATGTGGTGTGTAAATTTTGTAGCGATAAACATCGTTTAGCTAACTGTAAACAGTTTGCCAACGCAGAGGTACAGGCTCGTCGTGTTTTCGTTGAGAAAAACAGAATATGTTTTAATTGCTTGGGTGATAAACATTCAGCCAAGTTTTGTTTATCAAAGATATCGTGCAGGGTGTGCAATCGCAAACATCATTCGTTGCTTCATCCTAGTGGTTCCGGGAATGCAGGTTCATCATTAGGTGGGGCAGGTACAGGTTCATCAACGAGTGAAGTTGGCGCGATATCTGTAGTTGAGAATGGAGCAACTAGTTCCGCTCCTGTGGTGTGCTTTTCATCAGGTGGGATGGAAGCACGTAGTCATGTGCTGCTCGCAACAGCACTCGTACGAGCTGAAAATAACAAGGGTGATCAATATACTATCAGGGCTTTGCTTGATCAAGGTGCACAAGCATCATTTATTACGGAAGCAACAGCTCAGTGCTTGGGTCTTAAAAAGTCCCCAGTAAAAGGATATATATCAGGTTTGGAAGGAAACAAGAGTGTTTCAGCTAAAGGTAAGACAACTTTAACCTTAAGCTCGATTTATGACGCAAAGGTAAAATTGTCAGTAGATGTTTATATTCTAAAGACTATAACTACTCTTCTACCTAGCAAGAGAATAGAAACTACTGAGTGGGTATGCGACTTACCATTAGCTGATCCACAGTATAACACACCTAACAAAATCGATATTTTGTTAGGTGCCGAAGTATATAGTAAGGTTATTCAAGACGGCGTTAGAAAAGCACCTCAGAATAACTTGGTGGCTCAAAATACTTCGTTGGGTTGGATATTGTCAGGTAGAGTTACAGCTTTACATCAACCAACAGTGAATGTAGTAGTTATGCATTCCTGTGTGGAGGATAACGACATGTTAAAAAAGTTTTGGGAACTGAAAGCTGAACCTAAATTAAATAAAGGTAATATACTCACCGATGAAGAGAAGCGATGTGAGGAGTTCTTCAGTCAGACGACTACCAGAGACACGAATGGTCGATATGTTGTTAGATTGCCATTCAAGAACGAAGAACTGGATCTGAAAATAAAGAATAGTAAGAAAATAGCGGGAAACAGATTAAATTTTGTACTAAATAAATTAGAAAAGAATTCAGATATGAAAGCAAAATATTCACAAGTTTTGGAAGGATATTTATCACTGGGACATTTGGAAAAGGTACTGGAAGAAGAAGTAAATAATTCAAAAGCAGTATACTTACCTCACTTTGCAGTAGTTAGGCTTAACAAGGATACAACTCAGGTCAGAATAGTCTTCGATGCTTCCTGCAAAGGTGAAGATGGAATTTTGCTCAATGAGCTTTTGATGGTCGGTCCAAGATTACAGCCAGAATTGCGACATCTGTTAATGAAATGGAGGTTACATCGGATTTGTTTATCGGCAGATATCATAAAGATGTATCGGCAGATAAAAGTAGCACAGCAAGACATAGACTTCCAACGAATCCTTTGGAAGGAAAATGCTGAAAGCGAAGTAACAGATTATCGATTGGTGCGGGTTACATTCGGTACTGCGTCGGCTCCATATTTGGCTGTAAAAGCATTACAGCAAGTTGCTATCGATGAAGGGGCGAAGTATCCGATGGCAGCTGGAAGAGTAATTCATGATTTTTACATGGATGACTTACTAACAGGTTGTGATACAGTTGAGCAAGGAATTACAATTTATAATGAGATGAATGAATTACTACAGAAAGGAAGATTTAAGCTACAGAAATGGTCGAGCAACAGTAAACAGCTATTGGATAGAATTCAAGAAAGCAGAGATGGGATAGGTATGCATGAAGAACTAAAACTCAAAGTAGATGATATAATGAAGTTGTTAGGATTTACCTTGAACAGAATGATGGACACCTTTCAATATACGGTGTTGCTACCGCAGGGTCAGGATCCTGTAGCAAAAAGAATAATTTTGTCAGACGTAGCACGTTTATTTGATCCGCTTGGTTGGGTTGCACCTACAGTAATACTAGCAAAAATGATGATACAAAAGCTGTGGTTATCAGGTGTAGCATGGGATGAAGCAGTTCCAAGCAATATATTAAACGAATGGCTTACCTATCGCAGGGAACTTAGTCAGCTTTCAACGTTGCAAATACCTCGCTGGCTTAACACTAATGGAAATAATGTCCTTGTTGAACTCCATGGATTTAGCGATGCCTCCAAATTAGCCTATGCTGCGGCTGTCTATATCAGAGTTGTTGGTGAGGACGGAAATGTTCAGGTTTCGCTTGTAACAGCTAAAACGAAAGTAGCGCCAATCAAACAAATTTCTATTCCGCGACTGGAGCTTTGTGGAGCGGTTCTCGCAACTAAACTTTTAATTGAAGTGGCAGAAACACTCAATGTCTCAAAAAGATGCATCCAGGCATGGACTGATTCCACGGTGGTGCTTGCATGGCTGAACAGCCATCCAAGTCGTTGGCAGACGTTCATAGCAAATCGAGTGTCTGAAATTTTGACGACATTAGAAGCTGATCAGTGGGCTCATGTGCAATCGAAATCGAATCCTGCTGATTGTGCCTCGAGAGGTCTTAAACCCTCAGAATTAATAGGTAATAAGTTATGGTTTGAAGGTCCAGATTTTTTGCATGAAAGGGATGTTAAGTATAATAAAGTAAAAGATTTAGATACAGATTTAGAAGAAATTAAAGTTAATTTGGTTGCAAGTAATGAAGACATAATTTGGGACAAATATTCGACTTTAACTAAACTTATCAGAGTGGTTGCATATGTGAGACGTGTATTATCATGGAGAAAGAATACGAGCATAAGGAAAGGATTTTTAAGAGCGGAAGAATTACGAGAAGCAATGGATGTATGTGTGAGGAAATGTCAAAGGGAAAATTTTGCTGAAGAGATAAAAATTTTGATGTTGAATAAATTGGGAAAATTGAAGGGGCAGATGAAATCGTTGAATCCTTTTATTGATGGAAATGACAATTTAAGAGTTGGAGGCAGGTTAGAAAAAGCACCACTCAGTGAAGGTCAGAAACATCCTCTACTACTTCCGAAGAAATCTAATCTCACAGATTTGGTGATAGCTGATGCACATTCAAAAACACTACATGGGGGACCGCAGTTGATGTTGGCGTACCTAAGGTCTAGATATTGTATATTGGGGGCTAAAGATTCAGTGAAACGTCATGTGCGTACCTGTGTAAGATGTGTCAGATTTTCAGCCAAAACTGCAGCGCCGTTGATGGGACAGTTACCGTCACCTAGGGTAACACCATCACGCCCATTTAGGAATAGTGGCGTTGATTTTGCGGGTCCAATTAATGTGCGAATTTCTAAGGGACGGGGTCAACATGCCTACAAAGGTTACATTTGCTTATTCGTGTGTATGGCCACAAAAGCCATACATATTGAAGTAGTTAGCGATTTGACGACACAAGGCTTTTTAGCTGCCTTTAAAAGATTTGTGTCTCGTAGAGGTTATTGCTCCAATTTATGGAGTGATAACGGAACAAATTTCGTAGGAGCGTCTAGGGAACTGGACAAATTGTTCTACGCTGAGAAATCGGGGTTGCATAAAGAGTTAGCAGAAACTTTAGCAACAAACGGAACTACGTGGCATTTTATTCCGCCACATTCACCAAATTTCGGAGGGTTATGGGAAGCCGGTGTGAAGTCGGTCAAGTTTCACTTGCGTCGAATGATTGGTGATACAACCCTGACTTACGAAGAGTTGGCAACTGTTCTAACTCAAATTGAAGCGTGCCTAAATTCTAGACCGCTTTCACGTATTGAGAGTGATTCAGATGGGTTCGAGGTTCTCACTCCTAGTCACTTCCTCGTTGGGGAGCCTTTACTTACCGTGCCGGAGCAAAATTATGAATCACAAAATATAACTAGCCTCCGTAGATGGCAGTTAACTCAGAGGATGATGCAAAATTTTTGGCGACGTTGGTCGCAGGAATATTTAACCACATTTTTGCATCGATACAAGTGGGCTTCGCAATCTCCGGAACCAAACATAGGGGAGTTAGTCTTAGTAAAGGAAGAGGATTTGCCTCCTTCACGATGGTTGTTGGGACGGATTATTGCCAAGCATCCGGGTAGTGACGGTATAACACGAGTTGTATCACTGCGTACCAAGGCATCTGTCATAAAAAGACCTACGTCTAAAATTTGTATTTTGCCTATTTCTAATGTTTAATTTTCATATTATTGTGTTTTATTTGTAGTTTTTTTCTTGGTTTATTTTTTTGTGACTTTCTTTGTGTGATAAAGAACAAATTTGTCAATTTGTTCTTAGGGTGCGGAATGTTTGTAGATTTTGTTACTTAGAACTAGATGGCGCCACTAGAAAGTTACATCGCGGTATGGTGTGCATTTTGTACGTGTATAAGGCGGGTGTATTTTATTTGATTGTTGTTGACACTCACTGCAATAAATTTTTCTTTGAGATCTATATGTATTATCATTTTGATATCGTATAGAGAATCCCCTCTCTCGCCCAGGACTGATTATACACAGTAGTGAGAAATATTTTGAACCAAAACGCTCGCGACGAAGGATAATCTTCAATTTCGCCGGAATGCAACACTCTTCGACAAAATCGTACGGTCAACGAGTGAGCGACGACTGACTGTACATTTATGATCTCTGATCGCGTTGTTATAATATTTAAAAACACAGAAATCATTGTGGCCATGTTCACGAACGGTAAGTAGGAAAAGCATAAAGACATTTTTCAGAATACCCTAACTTAATTAAATTATGTTCTTTGTGTAATTGTTTAGAATTCAAAACAGTCTTAAAATATCCTATTTTACGAATATGTAACTATAACTTCCTTCTTCAATTGCATTTTGATTACTAGACTAATAACTTGTTGAAATCTGGGAAAAGGGACACTGATGGTAATTAGATTTTGATAAGTTATCATTTAATTTTCAGTATTTCAATTTAATATACATATATAATATATTTTGCTCTTTGTAGAAAACATTTAGATCGGTCTATTGACAAGCATAAGTTTACCAATAGTGGTAGTTAAGTATGTTATTTGTTAAGGGCCGTGCGATTTGCACATTTTCAAAGAATCGCCCGTCCGCATTTTGGGAACGCGCCTCACCGACAGTTACTTGGAATCCGTTTTTTAATTTGTAAATATGTATATAGTAGTTCTATTTTAGATTTGTAAATAAATATTGTATAGTATAAATACTAACTACTTAAGCAGAAGTCGCGGAAGGCCACGACACACCTTCCATGATCAAATTGATCGTGTACTAGCAGAAGGTGATGTCAGGAGCCTTAAGAACAGACGAGCGTGCATGACAAGAGGTATGAATGTCAAAGAAGCAAGTGAGGTGTGTAAGAATAAGCCTAAAGTGCGCTCTGTTGTTCGTGCCTACCCCGCAAGGGACCTGGCGTGAAGTTATGTATGTATGTATAAATACTTATATATGTAGTGAATATATAATAATTAATCACATAACATGCGGGCGCGATGCGATGGCCGGGAGAAGGCAAAGGGACTGTGGGAGAACAAGCAAGGGAAGAGTGACCTACCTAGCCACCAGTCCAGTGGGGCGGCTTACTGCAATCCCCCGGGAGTGCACACAATCACTAGGATTTGCTTAGGAGAATTAAGTGATTAAATTACCACGCGACGGAGCCGCAGGGTAAACTCTGGTAGTACATATAAGTACAAAAACAATATAAAATATATACATATGCAAGGGTATTTTTGTAAGGGCACATGGGGGCACGCAGAGCCCTTAAAGGAAATTTCGAAAATATAAAACAAGCCATAAAAACTGAAAAAATTAAAGAATTTGAAAAACATACAAAAACTTATAAACTTACAACTTTCGAGAATTAGCGTCCCCCCCAAAAAATAATTTATAAAAAAGGCATGTACGATTATTGACATGAGACGACAAATGAAAAGGTCCCTCGGAAGTAACTGTTGTAGTATGTGGTACTTAGATAGAAACCTAATTTATATGTAGGTAATATATATATTACAACCTTGTGTGAAAATGTATCTAATTGATGCTGAAACCCGTTTAATAATCCTACGTTACGTGGTTTAGGCAGAGTCAGCGAATATACATGCAAACAGATGCGGAAAGCAACTTTCTTTTATAATATGTAAAGAAGATAACATCAAAAACCTTGTAGACTATACCAACTTACGATACCTTACAGTGGTATTATATAGCATCATGAGAACCGCATGGAGTGCAGATCCATGCCAAATGTGCGGGCAAACTCGTCGAATAAACAATTCGTTGGGAATCATCGCAATTGCAACAGATTGCAATGATAATTACGATCAGCTCGTTAATATTTTAATGGATGCGGATTCATTTTATTGACTGCGAACTTTTGGTGCTTGAGATCCTTAACTTTTATCTTATTGCATGAGCTCAGCAGAGAGGCAGACGGTCCACCTGATGGAAAGTAATAACCATCATGGACGTTTGTAATACCAAAGGTGCTAACAACGCGCTACTGCTCTCTTAAGGGAGACTGGAACCTAGCCACTAATGCCGGAACACAACTCAAGATTAATATAGGGGCTTACTCTAGAGTCTAAGTCTAGACCAAGGGTGCTAGTCATCCAGTCGAGCAAAAGCCCTACCACCTGTCTGTGGGTTGTTTTGTCACCTTCAAAAAAGTCGTCCGGCCGCAGGAAATTGTATTTTTTCTCCGTTCAGACACTGGACACAGATTAAAAATTAAATAAAACTTGCATATATTGATTATATTTGTCCATCTGTTAATATGTTGGTTTATCTCAACAAGAAAGCTAGTAAAACTTCCATTTTAAATTTCAACAACCCTTTCTCGGAAAAAAAACAAATTAGTAAAAATTCGCCACGCCACTTAACTAATACCCAAAACACATTTAAAAGTAGTCGCGACATAGAAAAAAATGAACCACTTCTATGCAACTGTAACGCGAAACGGAGCACTACTATTGGAAAGAAGATTCGAAACGATTAATTTGTATATTCATTCGAAGCTTTCATAGTTCAGAATTGTAGCGTACCTACATGGCGGGATCGGTAACCCGACGGCATAAGCCCACAAGGTAATTTTTAGCACTTAGATATCAGGTACCTGGTACTCCAGCCGGCGGTGGTGGAGTAGGAATAAGGGGAACGCAATAAATATTTATTAATTAAATTATTTCAAGGTAGAGAGACTTTGCGTGCACTTTTACTTACGCATAGTTTAGTAAATTAGCTTTACATATTATCGAGAAGTATTAAATTAAAAATTAATATCGAAATCTCTTAAATAACTCACACAAATAAACACTATAAAGTCAGAAATTATAAAACTAATTCTTATATTATTTTATTAAAATCAAACAAAGATGTCAAGTGTCATTGAGTAATGTTAAATTATTATTTAGCCTACTCCCAACTTCCATTATAATTACTTAATTTTTGTTTATGGTTATTATTTATTCTATGGGAGCTTAATCTAATTAGATTTCAACGTTAGCATTGCAAAAGACGTCACTATTTTTACATTACTCATAACTCACACAAAACTCGAATAAACTCCATTCCCACACTTGCGAATCTGTCCACTATCGCACACATTGGTAGCGCTCGTCCAATTCGTCTAGACAGGCGTCGGCCCCCGGCCACACCCGACTTTGTCGCGGCGGTCACTTCACAGTACTAATGGGACTCGAGTAGAATCCCTTGTTGGTGGTCTTCTTGATTTCATCATTTTTTGCCAGTGAAAGGATAGAGTGACATTTAAATCATTTCATTCTTATATTCCCTTCTGAACTTCCTGGTTACTAAGTATATTTTTAATTAACAATCTCTCTCTTCTTTCACATACATACATAACTTCACGCCAGGACCCTTACGGGGTAGACACGAACAACAGAGCGCCATTTAGGCTTATTCTTACACACCTCACTTGCTTCTTTGACATTCATAGCTCTTGTCATGCACGCTCGTCTGTTCTTAAGGCTCTGACATCACTTTCTGCTAGTACACGATCAATTTGATCATGGAAGGTATGTCGTGGCCTTCCGCGACTTCTGCATCCATCCACTTTTCCCCCAATATTTGGGATGGGACAATGCGACTTTTCTTTCCATACTCCTCTATCCTGCCATACGCCACACCACAAATCATCATATGCTAGCGTATGAATACATAGCAAAAACTTATTTTAATCTACGGTATGTTTTAAATATAATTTCTAATCATAAACAAATTACATATCTATTTCGATTTCCTTATTTATTTATACTTTAATTTATCAGCTACATCATATTCTATTTTGTTACTCATGCTATAGGCCTCTGTAGCCAGACGTAAAGATTGACCAACCAATGAGAGACGAGTATAAAAGTCGCTCTCATTGTGGAATTCAAAATAAAAGTAGACACCGTTTTGAATAGAAAAACAAACCATTTGTACAACAAAAGATACTACAAAAAGTGAAAATAAAACCAGTTAAATCAAGTTATATTTATTCAAGAACTTACATCACAATAATAATATCATAGTTCACTCTCAAAACACATCTCCTTTTTGGGTCTACCTTTCCATTTGCATCCATTAATCTTCCAGTTTAGCATTCTTTTTGAATGATGGAGAGTGATGGAGATACTCGTATAGCTAATATATTTAAGTGAAAAAAACTGATAAAGCTTATTGCATGTGTTGAATCGACACAGAGACTTTGTGAAGACGACGGGGAACTCCGGTAACGGTTGGGCTGTCCATATTGGATCGCGCGTTCCATTACACGCAATCTTCTTGATGTATTACTTAACGTCGCGAGGACGCGAACAAGCACCAGCTTATTAGTCTTCTTCGTATCAAATTTTCAGTCACGGGTGCAACTTTGAAAGATCTGGTTTGAATCGAAAATAACATATATCACATTAGTATAATTAAAGTAAACAAACCTGCATACACATAACAAAAATCCATCCACATCGCTATAGGTAGGGAGCGTTCCTACAATGATAGCCACAATTTCCACGTATGACAACGTTAATTTCCTATTCTCGTTATTTTTATAAATATTGTTCACAAAAATCATATCAGTCTTAAATATTCTATTGTTTTGCTTGGGCCTCCCAATTTTTACAGGATTGGATAATATACCGTCACGCTTATCCAACGCAAATTGTCGGGTTTCGCACATCTGTTATCGAGATGTTTATTATTTATTTCAATTATTATATATATATATATATATATATATATATATATATATATATATATATATATATATATATATATATATATATATATATATATATATATCAGAAGTCTGTCCAAGCAGTGCATAGTCTCTAGTCAGGATTGGAACCTACGTCATTGAAACAAAACACAGACACTGTAACCACTAAGCCACTCGTACAATAATCATATTAAGTCATCAAATAGCTGGTCTATTTGAAAGATCTTTGATCGCCTACAATTAACTACGAGTATCGTATTACAAACGAATCACGCAAACAACGTAATTGCCCAAAAGACACAATTTCATGGAAAAATATTTACTAGCCAACCAATCCATTATAAATGTTTAGATTTTAGAATAACCGGGTAACATCATTATGAGGTGGAAACGTAATGAAGAAAGCGTTTAAATGCTCTTTGAAAATAAGTAGTTCATTGTACTAGGTATACTCTGTTAATTATAAGCAAACTATTCTGACATCTGTCATCGAAATTATTTTATGTCATGAAAGACAGATACTCTTCTAAAATAAATAGTTCATTGTACTAGGTATACTACTACTTTATGGAACTGTTCTAGGAGTACTCTATTCTATCTTTGTTGTTGCTGGCTCCAACGACTTTAGCATAGATTTTGTAATATCATAGTAAAAGAAACAGGTGTTAATAGACGCTAATATAGCTGACAAAATGAAGAAATTTTGATAATCTGTAATCTTTATCCAGAAGACCGAGAACAAAACAGCACAAACAATTATGTTAGATAAACTACATTATAGAAATATATGTTATGTGATAAAAAATTACATAAAATCAAAATATGCTTTCTATAAAGACAGAAGAAAATTAATATTAATTGGACGAGGGATATCATGGGGCAGAACATAATATAGGAGTGAAGATAAATTTGAACAGTAAAAAATATGTCTTCCAGAGAACCTTCGGCAAGACCGCATTTACACAGAGAATGATCACGTATATACTCTATTAATTATAGGAAAACTATTCTGACATCTGTCAATAATGTCATTTCATATAGTGGCATGAAAGACATAAGTAGTTCATTCTAAAATAACTAGTTCATTGTACTAGGTATACTCTGTTAGTTATAGACAGACTACTGTGATATCTGTCAATAAACATAAGGAAAATTGGATAAGGGAGGAAGTGGGCCTTCGGGTGTGTTCCGACATTAGTGGCCAGATTCCAGTCTCCTATTTGAGCCTGGCAGTACATTGGTAGCACTTTTGGTGTTGCAAATATCGATACTCGACTGTAACCACTTTCCATCAGTCTGTCTACTGTATCTACTCCAACAATGCAAAAAGAAATTAAGTTTTATCCCTGCAAGAACGGAAAAGAATACAAGAAAACACCCTACAGCCAGATGGCAGGGTATCTGTCCGTCTGGATAGCTACCACTCTTGGTCTAGACTCTAGAGTATGCCACCAGAACAATTTTGAGTTCCGGCATTAGTGGTCAGGTTCCAGCCTCTCTTTAGAGACGAGCAGCACATTCGTAGCACCTTTGGTGTTACAAATTTTCATAGGCGATGGTAACCGCTTTCCATCAGATGGGCCGTCTGCTGTCTGCTGAAGTCATGCATTAAAAAAATCCAACTATAATATTGTATTGCGAGAGCATAGATAATTACATTTGAGTTCCTCATTAACCCGTATGCACTACATACACTTCCACTAACTAACATCAAATTATCTACGTTCTCCTTTACGAACATTAAAAAAACACATAATTATGGATATAAAACCTCTTCCCTCGTAAAAACGGCCAGATAAAAAGGTCGTGAAGACACTTCCTTTCTCTAATACCCCCATAAAATACTACCAGCCAGTACATTAACACTATTTTTAATTTTTTTCTCAATTTCATTGAACGCACCGTCCTCAATGGCTCATTTATATTTTAAAAACTACGAAAATAACGTTATATTGTTTACATTTAATTTTTAGTGTTAAGGCGTAAAGCTGTGTGCTGAAATTTCTAATCTGAAGACATATTTGATGGGCGATAAAGGTCATTATGGGGTATCAAGATTGACGGAGATGCTGTGGATGATGTATGGTGTAAACGATGCGCATGACAAGCGATTGACGTCTTTAACGTAGTTCTAATTAATTTATTGGCGCTTTTAAAACGGAAGCGGAGTGGCATGGAGACGATAATATTCAAGAAAGAATTTAAATCTTGTTCTTTGTGTGCTTACAGACAGTATTTATATTCCCACTACGAGAGTTGAGAAATTCCAAATGTTTTGGTATTCGATAAGAGATAAAAACGTTGGCATTATTTCATAACTAAATTCTTTTTCCGATTTAAGTGCTCTATTTGACAATACAATTGCGTAATATTATTGGTGGTATTTTTTTTATCGCATCTACTTTAAAACCTGTTTTGGAAATAAGTAGTGTAGCAAATTTTTAATTATAATATTTTGATTTATATTTTTATAAGATAACAAATGTCACGCACCGACACCTAGTAAGTGCAATTACTTTGTCTATAATTTGATGTAATTTTTTAACTAATAGTTGGGAGGGGGTGAGTGGTGTCAAGATTAGCTCATTTTGTGTTTCTAAATTGCCAGTGCATTTTAAATTCTATTTTATATTTTAAAATCTTTTACAAAAATGCAATTAAATAGAAAAAAAACCATGTACTCCAGAAAGTGTTGGCAAACAGGAAAAAAATACATTGAAAAAGTCTGTCAAATTTTCTTTTATTTTAATAAAAAAATATACTATAATAACTAGGCAGTATTCCTAAAAGTATTACATTATTTCGACTTTTCGGGATTTTTACTAGCATTGTGCCAATTTTATCGGTGTATGTATTACATGTATATTTCTATAGTTTTAATAAATCTCCACAGCATTCGCAGTTCGCCAGAGAAGCAGGCGGCAATATTTACAGGTCGCATCCGGGCTGGCTATTACTTAATAGCCGCTCTGCTTCGGGCGCGTCGCACTCTGCTCGTGTTCACTAATGCCCTGCCACTGGTGTTCAAAGTTCGACAAAAGTGAAATACTTTTTAGCCTAGCGACATGCGGATTATTCGGCAACGGAAGGATCGGCGCTTATCTGAACTGAGCGGAATTTGCGTTGATGAGTCATAATTTAAAAAAAAAAAAACATTGTGAGCGTAATTAGCCGAACTTACTGCGAGAAGTGTGTCGCTCGATACTTGGGCCGCTTGCATAACGTTCCTTAAATTTATTTAAGAAATACAAAACGCGTTTAACACTCTTAAATACGATTAGCGCACAACGCAAAATTTGCCGCTAAATAAGTTTAAAGAACTATTAATACGTTTCGTGTAAAACTTACTATTTAGGCAGTTAAATATGATTAACTAGTTTTATTTAAAGGCGATCGTTATGCAAGCGGCCCTTAGACTACAACACCAAATCAAGATTGGTTATGTAACAAATGTCGAATCTTTCAAGTGTTTCAAAATTGAAGACTATTTAGTTAATTTTAGTTAGGTTTAAAGAACTTTATTTCCCATAAGAACATGTATTCACTTACAATGAGATTAAAAATAATTAGTAAGAATTACAATATAATTGTTAACAGTAATACTCTCCTATGCAGTCATCGATATAATTATGTTGCGGTTTATTATTTTATATTTATTTTAATAAAACTTTTTTTAGTTTCATTTTAAAAAAAATTATATTTTTACATTTTTGTTGGTCTTCTGGCAATTTATCAAATAACTGCACACCTTCAAACATAATGTTTTTATTAGTTGTAATTTTTATTAGTATGCAGGTATTAGTTGAGTTGGAGTAAAATATCTACATGGCAACGTACGTTTGACAATTTTATTTTGTGTACCTAATCTGTAATAGTTTTAAGTTTGTTTTAGTTAACATTTAAAATGTCTGTTACAATGAGTAAGATTGTAGACTAGACCTCATTTGAGAGACGATATGACTCATCTTAATTATTATGACACTGAATGATTATAATTAGTAAGGAAAGCGTCTCATAGCTAATTATATTTACTTCAAAAGACCAGAACGATATCGACAAATTATTCTCGGTATTGCTGATACATCCTATTGAACGTAAGTTGTAGCAATATTTTATACTTTACAATATGAATTAGATAAAAAATTTAATTAATAAAAACAAATTAACGCTGTATACCATTTAAAAGTTATTACATTTAAAATTACTATTTGTTTCTCTTTGTTCTCATAATTTTGACGTAACATTTTATTATGTATAAAACGTAATATCATTTAGCTCACGTAAGAAGGGCATTTAGAGAAATATGCATGCATATTTATCGATTTAAATATATACTGCTGTACCAAGTTCTCTGTGAAATGACAATAATTGGAACTGCATCATCTTGAATTGATTCAGTTTTAGTATTTTTTTATATTTTCATTATTATCAAAGTTCGTATAACTATAAACATTTTTATGCAATCGATTATTAGTAATACTCAGAAATAATCGTCAATCGCTCGATATCAACACATGATATGCAGAACGTCACATCTCTAGACTTACCGAATCGATGTCTCTGTTATGTGTTGTCATCCATATCGTCGTGTTTGAAAGAAACTATAGATGAAATGAATTGATAAAACGTAAACTCACGTGTTTGTGTTTTACTCTCTCTTCACTTAGTGTGATGAATAAAAGGTAGTTCATTGGGACGATTTGCCGTGAGTCCCATACTACTATTCCTTTTATTATAAACACTATAAGCACTACTTTTCCTTAAATAATTATGCCTAATTCTTATATTATATACTATTATAAAGTAGTTTAAGTATGTTTATTTATGATATTTGATATTTAATGATCTGCACCACCTACATCACCAGATTAGATTAAATTATTCCTTAAGTTAGGTTGCCTGAAAGAGATTGCTTTCAGCGATAAGGCCGCCTTTTGTTTCTACCATGACAATATTGTAATTGTATATTTTGAAATTGTATATTTGGTGAGCAATAAAGTGTTATCTATCTATCTACTTTACTGTTTAGCCCTAACTTGTTGGGTATACATAGACCATTTTATCCTTCAAGTCTCTACGCCTGCCTTCCGGGGTGGAGAAATATTGACCAATAGGACTGGATAAAATACGTCAATAGACAGGCAGCCAATCTGATTGTTTGGTATTTCTCCATTTTTCTACTCCGCAGCCTTGCTCCGCTTCAATGGACAGGCAGCTTAAAAATCTATTCTCTTTAACAGTAGGTAAACTGCGTAGTCTTTTCGTTGCTTCATCTCACACCAATACAAGATTTGTAATAATAAGGAATTAAGCCTGTAAAATAGTTTTAACGCGGCTATCCGTAAAAGTATTCTATTAATTTTATAAATAGTCATAAAGTTTGAGAGCCTCTGTTACTTGCACGGCTGGGACAACGCGGATTTTTTTCCAAAAGCACTGTAACGCGATACTAAAATTGATTTAAAATAAACATAACAGGGCGCCGGGTCGTCAACTATGTATTCAAAGGGTTTATAATATCAGACGCTTGATGAAGGGACTAATGGTTTGAATTAGATTTAGAAAGTAGGACGCAAGAAAAATTTGTTATTGCTTGCGTTCAGTAGATAGGCAGACGACTCACCTGATGGAAAGCGGGTACCATCGCCTATGGACATTTGCAATACCAAACGTGCTGCCGCTCTTTAAAAGGAAACAGAACCTGGCCACTATATCATGTCCAATGATTTATTTTCTTTTTGACGTTTTCACATCTATCAAGTGGGAAATTTTTGACAGTAAATTTGACATGACACATTGTCATACTTCATTAAAAGCCTAGACGAATACAATCTAATATATGGCAGATTTGTCTGGATACTCTACTATAAAAATAATCATTGAGGATGCGTTTTAGTAATTTAGGCAGATAACACTTAGTGGGTGTATTGTGATATTAAAATATTATGACATTCTTTTAGGACATTTAATCTTATTCATTATTAATGTAATTTTTGTGTGCCTGACTGGCTAAACAATAATAAGCCCACAGGGGGGCTTTGTGCGAAGCCTTAGGTGAGTAGCGACACCGCGTACCCGACTCCGGGGCCAAGGTAAGGCCCCCCACCTCCGTGCTTGCCTTAGCCAGCCTATGTGGAGTGGAGATCGCTACAGCTAAGACTCAAGCTCCAGGGGTGAAAGTGATAAATGGCATCACCTCAGAAGTAACTTCGGTGAACCTGCAGCCCACCTCTCTACACCCCATAGTCACTCATATCCATGTTGCCCCTGTCTTTTATGGCATATATTGGGGCCCATGCAGGGAGTGCGGAGTTACCGTATGCCCATTTTTCCATGTTCCCTGAACATTGCGACGGGCAGACGCCATATTCCCAGACCTCGAGCAGCACTAGCAGTTCACCCCAATAGCCTGTACTTTTTGTCCTCAATTTTCATAATAGTCCTACACTGGCCGGGGCTTAGCCTTGGGTGCATTATTATATGGTGTAGATAGGGATAATTGCCGTTTGTGTCACACCATTTTTACATTAAATTTGTCAAGGGGTCCATAAAATGGCCCGTGGACTTGAAAGACATACAAATATGATAAAGTGCATTTTGCACTTTAACTATTGCACCATTATGCATATTCTGATATGTGAACACTTATGTTTAGTATATAAATATTATCTTTGTCTTTATTTTATATAAGAAATGTAAACAGATAAAAGCACATTAAAGTGTTGAATTGCAAACCAGATTGAGGGGCCTTGGGTACACTTTGCCCTGTTTACATGATGGATTATTGTAAGCATACAGATTTGCTTGCTATTCACAACAAACAATCACTTGACTCCGTTTAGCTTTTAAGAGGGGCTGCTGTCAACCGTGAAATTTCGCCTACTACATTCTCCATATCTAGTTACGTTTTATGGAATCATTGAATATTCTATTTATTATTTAAATATATAAATTAAGCTATTTAATTATTTAATCTTTTTCCCATAAATTAACATTGAATAATAAAATCAGCGGCCCAATTCTGCTATTACTGTCTCGTCAAAATCGCCGGGCACTATTGTCTCAATCGTAGTTTGCCTGATTTCGGTATTATATAGTTCATTCCAACGCCGTGTCCGTGTAACGCCTGTTATTTAAAATATAGTTCGATTTCGATATAATTTTGGCTAGACCTAATTATGCTAATGTATATGATTTTCCACTGTTATTCGGCCGCGACGATATCGAGATGATATTGTAAATTTGGTAGAATACGTGTTTTTAACACTATCGCAATGGAATCGAAATTGAGCAGTGACCTACGGAGCCGAGACGAGACCACTGACGGCCGGATTGGTCCACAAATTACAAGTCGCTCAACGGGCTATAGAGCGAGCTATGTTGGGTGTTTCGCTTCTATAATTAAATCTTCTATCTATATAGAACTAGAAATGAGGAAATCCGTAAGAGAGCTGAACTGAACTGAAGAGAAAGAACTGGGCCATCGAAACTCTCACTCATTTTACGAAACACGATAAGCTCAAGGCTAACAGTTTCACATCGAAGTTCCATCAAGCTGGTCCTAAAAGCTGATCAATGAACTAACTATTACTCCCAGTAATTTGTCCGATTTCATCAGCAAGATGCTGGGGTACTATTTACTATTTTAACTAAGCGAACTTTAATCATTACTGCTAGTTTCAATTTACAAAGTCTTGGGTCATAACGAAGAATTGTGGGCTTTACCCGAGAAAAGGGTGTAAAACCTGTGTGTTACGAGGATAAAGAAACTTCAAATTAAACATTAAAATAACGTTATTTACGCCACTCAAGACTGATCTAGCAACTCTATAGAAAACAAATTCTCATACCTCTATATATCGATATCATACATAGCTTATCATTCTCTTTACATTCTACTTCTCCGACAAAACTTTACAGAGAGTCATTACAAGTAAATAAGAAATGGTATTCTTCAACGATTAGCACTTAAGTAAACTCTTTAACGGCTTGTACTCCGGACTGCTCACTGGAGTCTTTGTCAATTAACATAATCTCTTAAGACATCTTACTATTCATGGAACACTCAACTTAATATCTTGGGAATAAGGACGGATATAGTGGAAAGGACATTTTGAAGGATACATAAGACTGCATTGAGATGGTCAGGCTCCCACGATGTTTGACTGTATGTAGAGTTCTATAGGTAATAGATAGATCACCAATTTTTATCAATGCTTTAACATTTTTTATTGGCGGAGGCTAGCAAACAGAGAGACGACAGACAGTTGCCCATAAACGTTTACAACACCAAGGTCTTTGCCCATGAGTCATGAATGAGAGAGAAACAATGTTTGCGTCGCCATTACGACGTATTTCGTAGTGAATTGAATGCTTAGTGCGATGGAAATGCTAGTAAAAAATAGATCGTCATTTCCTTTTAATTAGGTCGCATTGAAACAGTTTTGTTACCAATAACACGACCGTAACTTATTGGGAATAAACATTGTGTGTGTCTGGCGATATGTTTTGATGAACATACTAGTAATGCATGAAAATAATAACATTCGCAGTTCTGTTTTGAATTATTTTAAAGTTGACAAATCAACATTACTATCTAAACCAAACCGTAAAACAGTGAACAAACTAACACAATACAATTTGAAGATGTTCACTATTTTTATAAACAGACTAGCGGGTCTAGCAGACGTTGTCATGCCCTAATAGATAAAATTTAGAACTCAATTTTAGTGCCACCTACAGGGTCTAGTTGTTACTTAAACTATACCGGGACCCACTAGAACATACACAAAAAAACATCAAATCTATCAAAGCGTTTAGGACTTCCAAGATATATATTTTATACACTTTCACCCAAGCACGTACGAAGAAATAATACGATTTCGTGCGGCCGGGCAGCCTGTCGTAAGAGGCGAGAAGAAAACAGTCCACAGCCAGTGACGGTATTTGTCCGACTGGATGACTACCATCCCTGTCTAGAATATGCCACCCTAAAACCTTGAGTTGTGTTCCGGTATTAGTAGCAACGTATGAGCTTCCCTTTAGAGTGCGGCAGCACATGGGTAGGATCTTTGGTTTCACAAGAAACCGCTTTCCATCAGGTGGGCCATCTGCCTGTCTGCTGAACTCATGATTGCACGAGTTCAGCAGAGAACTTTCAGAACTTTTTATTTATTATTTATTGAACAACGTTCTGACAATTCTTAACTCTGCCTAATACATGTCAGACTGTGTCAGACAGTGATGTGGTTTTAAGGGTCCACGTGATGACCCCCAGTGGTCCTTATCGTAGCTGTTTAGATAAATCAATGTAATAATGTACAGATAATTGCACCAGTAGTTAATAGCATTACTTATTCACTCGAGTTAATCGTATTGTTGAGTGCTTTACAAATTACTTTCGAATCTGTATGTTCCATATAGATTTAGAGTTTTTTAAAAACTATTGAAGTGGTAGTTCTTTTTTTAAGTATTCGTATGACCTAGAGGAGGACTCATGTTGACTAATGGTTATTAGATAAAAAAACTTGGGCTGATGCGCATAGACTTTTAACATGGGTTCATCAGACAGGCAGACACACCAGCTTGAAATTTAGCTAGAACGATATTAAACGGTTAATTTTTGCCTTTCAATTTGAAATAATCAACAAAGGTGAACCAAATAAATACAAAATTGAATCGTTCAATGTCATTGGACACTGTTGAGTTCTTTTCAGTTCTGTGCTTTTTAATAAAATTGATTCA
This sequence comes from Dendrolimus punctatus, assembly GCA_012273795.1. NCBI lineage: Eukaryota > Metazoa > Arthropoda > Insecta > Lepidoptera > Lasiocampidae > Dendrolimus > Dendrolimus punctatus. The sequence goes on from CM022549.1 coordinate 9,306,211, forward strand.
TTTGTTTGATCTGTCTAATATCAGTATCACCACTGATAGAAAATTGATAGTGTGTTGCGACTTGTATTATATTTCAGGCAAACTTTAAGACAAGTGCTTTGGCGCATCCTAAGCCTATGAGATCTCAATGTATGTGTCGTTTGCTGAACTGCAATACTTTACAATAATATTTCATACATGCTATAGAATTACCATACTAATACTGTTGGAATCTCCAACTATTTTTTTTATTAATTTGGTATGGCATGGTACTGGCTACCAAACATACTTAATGTTTAAATTTAGATTAAAGATATTCTTTTATTTTGTATCTGTTTTTCCCCCGTTATTCATTATATTATAGTTAGTCATTATATTACGCACGTACAGTTTTCTTTTATAATTAAAATAAATACAGCCTACAACTAATTAATACTTAAAGAAGTGTTTAACAAATAATTAAAAATACAATAGAATTAAAAGACCCTATAATAGAGATTGTCTTGAAGAGCAGTTAAGAATTAATAAGCTTTTTAAATGGATAATCAAAACGTAAGGTGAATTGTTCAATTAAACACAAATATAATAAAGGCCACGACACAGCTTCCATGATCAAATTGATAGTGTACTAGCAGAAGGTGATGTCAGGAGCCTTAAGAACAAGCGAGCGTGCATGACAAGAACTATGAATGTCAAAGAACCAAGTGAGGTGTGTAAGAATAAGCCTAAATGGCGCTCTGTTGTTCGTGCCTACCCCGCAAGGGACCTGGCGTGAAGTTATGTATGTATGTATGTATAATAAATAATAAAATAAATGTTATAAATTAAACTACCTACCTTAAATACTCAAAATTAACTTACAAATTTAAGGTCGGCTGGAAACCTGGAAGATATAGTGCCTGTTGTTTGGCCAAGAAATATTGTAATATTTTTTTATAATCGTTTGACGTTAATTTTGGTGACCACTGAAGTGTTATAAAACCTAATCTAATCTAAATAAGTATATACAGTAAAATGTTAATAAATCTAATAAATATTATTAAAACCCATACAACCCCACTAAGCCAGTATAGTATGGCAGTGTACCTAGAAAGCTGGTAGAATTATCTCTATGCATGCAAGAGCTAATTTAAGTCATTTTTGATTCAGTGACTAACTATAATTAATTATTGCATTTGGGAAAAAATATATTGTTACTTTCGATAGTTAAAATTATTTTAAATAATAAACTAGGTAGGCTGAGCAGCAAGCGGCCTTCCGATACAAACCAATCCCTGTATCTTTATTATACAAATAATAATCATTCATTTCGATTACTTTACAGGACTAAAATTGTTAGTAATGACAACTTAAGAATAAGTTAATATACATTGAATAATATTTATATAAGTCACATGTGTGGTTGACTGAAAGAGATCGCTTTTTATCGATAAGACCGCCCTTTGTGCACAATTAGGCTTCTTAAGAACTTTAAAGGAGCTTACAAACTTACTCCAACTCAATATGAATAAGACGATTTATACGTATAATATATTATTGTATTGGTGTATAATAAAGAGTTATCTATCTTAAATTAAATACATATTTATCTTCATATAAAATCAATTAGATACATAGCCTGGAAATATACAGAACTTGGGTATTTTTCTGACTTAAAATGCATATTGTTTGTGATGAAATCTGCGAGATAGCTCATGTGTGAAACCTGCCAACCCACGCTAGACAATTATGGCGAGAATATCGGCCCTAAATATCTGGAGAACCCGAGCCAGCAAATAACAAGTATTTAGTAACTCACACATGTGCGTGTATAGTAGTAGTGTATTTAATAACCCACAGGTGGTAGTACTTTTGAATTGCGTAACTAATGCCCAATGTTCTGTTTGTAATAGATTCAGAATTGGCATGAGTGCTTGATCGATTTGTCTAGACTTTAAAACGGTTCTAGTGTTTAGGCCGTGGTTACGATGATTTATAGTCCTCACTTATGAAATTGTATTTGGGATTACGTGCTTTAATCCATTTCCAAGCTGATGTACAGTCGACTCTCGATAATTTGATATTCAAGGGACCAAAGGAAATTTTCAAATTACCAAGAATTCAAAATAGCAGGAGCTTATAATCAAGAGGAGAGAGAAACTCAAGTATACAGGAGTTTGATCAAAATTCGTGGTTTAAATCATGTCTGTAATTGTTTAGAAATGTTCTTTTTGAGAAGAAGTCCGTAACTTTCTGTTGGGTAAGCGATGTCAGCCTATCACTGTCCAATGAATTTTGGGTAGTGGTGAAGGCTGAAAGGAAATCATCACTTGTGTCGTTTCTAAGGACGTAGAAGTGTAATTTTAGCGCTTCAAATGATAGAAAATAAGTAGGCGCGGACATCGAATTATTACATGTTGGCGGGCAAGACTATTCCTTCAACTTCAAATTACCGAGGCGAGCAATTAATATTTATTTGTTTAATAAATTTATTGAGTATTTATCTTGAAAAATACTAAATTGATATAATAAAATCAACTTAAATTTTTGCCCTAGTCCCTTGGGACCGGGCATAAGTTTCAAACTATATAGAGATCCAAATTATCGAGAGTCGACTGTACTTATAAATACAAAAGTTACTACTGTTTGTTGCCTTTTCGTGTTTAAATTGGTTTTACTTAGTTCAGAGAGTAATAAAAAAGCCGGATGAAGCTAATAATATATTAAATGTTAAAGCCAGTTCGCTTAATATTGATTCTCTTATCTTAACGGCTTTGGAAATAATTTTTGTTATGAATTATAGCATACGCATAAGTACTGTTTCTTTTTCGAGATAAATTAGTTAAGAATAAAACTTTTTGAATTATAGTTACATGTTTACCTACAGTAAATGTGTATGTATCAAGATATTAATTATCATTATTGATGATAATAATAATATCATCTAAACTCATTAATAACATTATTATTAATGAATGTAGATGATGCAAAAGATGTATGTAAAGATACATGTAGCAAGTGAAAATCCGTCGTCTTCGGCTACCCCTATGAGAAATAGGCGTGATATGTATGTATTATTTAAAAAAAGTTAATTTAAAACATTTTCTATTTTTATATGTCTTTTTCAAGTCGACTAAGGATTTTTCTAATTATGTTAAATCTGCTATGTATAATCAATCTACTGCTTGTAATGTTTATCATTTGTTTGTTAAATAAATTAAATACAAACCTATCTATGGACTGCATTATATCCTGACTGAATGTAAAATTGAAATATTTCAACTGTTTTATTCGCCCATCAATAATGTTTACTATTTTCATGTTGTATTTTATGCCGTGAATGACTTTAATCAGGTGATTGAAGCAGCAGCCCTATTTGATATACTGAGTGCAAAAGTCGTAGTGTGTATAATACTCAAATGATATTTAATAAACAAACCAGGTAAGATTACATGTATGTTGTTACCATCCTCAGGGTTTGCATATGTGGTATATATTAAGCTATTTAAAAAAATCAACTACATCTGTATTATATCTGATACGAACCAAGTTACAAAGAGCGTGTATTATGAGATTATGAACCACTAAAAGATCCACTTAAGATGTAAACAGAATTACAAGACGTAGGAGATTGCTACCAATGGGTTACACCACTTGGATCGAGCTTACCGGGCGTTTAGTGATGTACAAAGGTACTTATCGATATCGATGTTTTCTTTACAGTAGTAACGATACTTAAAGGTTGAAACTCTTAAGCTAATATTAGACGGTTCATTACTGTCTTTCAATTTGGATAATCATTTAGTGGTTGATTAGTGGAGTAGTTTAGAGCGTCTGTATCAATGTCCCACAAAAGTGTGGCGCTAAATTTCGCCGCGTAAGGTCTGACCCTCAGAAAGAGCCCAGAATTGTACGAAATGGAATTCGTTTCGTCGTCATTTCATACAATACCGGGCTCCTGCGAGGTCAAAACTAGATAATTAGCATTGGCATTCAGCTTGGCAATACTGCGAGCCTTTTGAGCACGCTTCCTTCTGACAGAGATCTGGTACATAATCTGTAACTACATTATAGACTAACTATTATTTAATCATATTTAATTTAAGATTTTCTTTTATTTGGATAGGGATTTTATTTATATATCATAAAGCAGACATGGTAGATGTTAAGGCCAAAGCCTTGCAGCAAAAAAAAAAATATAAACCGCAGTGACAGTGACGTGCCACATTAACGCCGTATTGCGCCCCGCACCCTCCCTTCTTCTTCCGCGCCGCGCTGTAATTGCTCTGCGCTGCCCGCTCCCGCAAATTTATTTTCTTCATAAAAGGTCTAATCCAGAGTGTTGTATCAAGTTATTCAAGTTTATGTGGTGAAAATTCAAGAAGATTCGAAGAAAGAACACGGGCCGCCAAGAAGCTTAAAACATAAAAATTAAAGTGAGTGATAAGAAGGTTTTCCTAACCAATTTACCTACAGTCCATTATTTTCAACCACCTATCTATGTCCAAGAATTCTGCCAGCTTTCAGAAAAAATATTATACTATTCATCTACTATAAAATTAAATATTAAAACTATTATATGAACTCGTAACTTTCATTAATATATAACATTAATATATATATATATCTCTTAAAATCCTTTTATCGATAAACAGGTTACATCACTATTAAATTCAACCTGTCAAAAGGAGTGTACGTGTACTTGACTTACAACTTACAAGTATAGTGAGTAGCACTTCACCTCAAACTGTATATTTATGTTCCTTTATCTACGTGACATTGCACAGAAGCACTGGTGGCGAAATATGTACTCCAGCGGGTATCGATAAAAAACTCAAGCGGTTTTTTGTATGCAACATCACTTATCTATTTTACTACCTATTTATTCTTTACCTCGAAAGGTCCCCATTGTTAGACCATTATAGCCTGTATTTCATCATTTATAATCTTAACTCAGTGTTCCCCCTCACTACTTGATTACTAACAAAAGTACACACATACATACATAACTTCACGCCAGGTCCCTTGCGGGGTAGGCACGAACAAGAGAGCGCAATACAGACTTATTCTTACACACCTCAATTGCTCCTTTGACATTCATAGCTCTTGTCATGCACGCTCGTCTGTTCTTAAGGCTCCTGACATTACCTTCTGCTAATACATGATCAATTTGATCATGGAAGGTGTGTCGTGGCATTCTGCGACTTCTAAAAAAAGTAATGATAACATAATGTCTACTTGTGTCGTTTCAACGACGTGGATTAGAGTCATGGCTAGAGAAAATACACACCGCTTTTCGTTTGTTTCTTATTACTGGAAAACAGCAGACAGACTAAGGTTCCACTTGAAGGAAGTTGTTCACATTATGATTGTTTATTGATGTATGTCCTTGAAAAATGATCCAGACTTTTGGAGGGCTTGCGTGGGCCATGAGAAGGCCAACACGAGAGGACCGTTGACAAATTTAATGTAAATGTAGCGTGACACTTACCGGCGATTATCCCTGTCTATAGAATATAATATCTAATGCACCCAAGGACAAGCCCGGCTAGTGTAGGACTATTGTAAGATATGAGAAAATAAAGTACCGGGCTATTGGGGTGAACTGCTAGTGGTACTGGCGTCTGCCCGTCACAACAACATGGAAAAATAGGCAGACGGTGATTCGCCACTCCCTGCATGGGCCCCAAAAAATGCCATTGAAGACAGGGGCAACATGGGTATCAGCGGCTAAGGGGTGTTGAGAGGTGGGCTGCAGGTTCACTGAAGCTACTTTTAACGTGATGCCATTTATCACTTCCACCCCTGGAGCTTGAGTCTTGCGATCTCCACTCCGTGCCGGCTGGTTAAGGCAAGTACGGAAATAGGGGCCTTGCCTGTTAATAATAACAGCCCATAGATAGCACTGCTGAACTTGGGCGTGTTTATTTTGCAGGGGAACAGACTATATAGCCATCGTGCTTGTCCAAGGAAGATTATTGTGTTTAACATATCAGTTACCCCTGTGTGCAGGTTTTTTTTTCAGACCCGGTTTGTCTCCACCATGGGGTTAGGCAGAGGTAATCTTTTCGTATACTTTTTTTGCTATATATGAGTTCAATGTTTTCTCATCTCTTTAGTTTTTTATTGGTACATGCAAACTACAACATGGATTGGTGTGTAATTATAGGAGTGTGTGTTAGGTGTAAGTTTGGTATGGTTGTGATTGGTACATGGTAAATGATTAAGTTTGGATGGATCTGGTAATTTGGATCTGGATGTTGGTTTTGGTTGGGATGGGTTGGGATATGTTGGCGCGGTCTTTTTTACTTTATTTATTATCTTATTTTGTATACAAACTCTTAATACTATTTTACATTTTCTTAACGACTATTACACGGTAATTTGAAAGCCTAATTGTTACAATTTCTAAATTCTAATTCTTACGTTTAAGTTTGGTTTCACATTTTTTGGTCCAAATTTTTTACTGTTGTTGTAGACATGTTCCTGTGTGCAGGTTACAATACAATGTTTTTCCTCTTCTTTAACAATACGCACATTATACCACAAACTGCTTAACTGTGGCTGGCTTCCCGGCCGTAATTCGAACTCGGGTCACTTGAAACAGCAGTTTGCGACGTAACAGCATTAACCATTAAGCTAGTAACGTGGTAACGCAAGGTACAGTGGTGGTATTAAATGTTGGAGAATTTTCAAATTGATTTGTTTAACGTTCCGCGAGTACATGTTATCTTTTCATACTAAGTCACAGAACAGACTGTTCCACAGAAAATTATGTAACTATTTGACAATAAAGCTTAAAATTACTTTATTACTTTGATTTTCCATTTTGTCTAAAAAGATTATTTACATATGCAAAACCTTTTTATTGGTTTTAATATTTATACAAAGCCTAGTGATTATATCCTCTTTGTTTGTTATTGTTGTACAATAGATGGCATGAGGCTTGTATTACTTCAATATAACACATATAAATAAATTGTTTACAAAAAGAAACATTTTCAGCACTTTGGCTTCAGGCAGTCGTAAAAGTATGTAATTGGCATGGAGTTGTTTGGAGTAAGATGGTACAGAGGTGTGCTTCGCCATTAACCCGAATAATACGAGTGTGGGTCTAAATGCGGCTCTAATAGACCACTTGAGTTTCGCTTGCCCAATTCAACGGTACTTCTTTAATGTACTGGTCTGCACGAAAGGTTTTTTCAAGTTTTTTTATACCTAAATTTCAGAATAATAACAGCCCATAAATATACCACAAGAAGACTTGAGATTTCCCATTTCAGGGGAATAAACGATATACCTAACATCTCTTGACAGTTACGCTGCAGGAGAACGCGTTCGCTCGTAGTTACGTTAATGTCTTATCTCGGGTTGTCTGAAAGAGATCGCTCTAAAGCGATAAGAACGCCCTTTCTTTCTGCCTTGACATGAAATTACTGTAAATGATTTACTTTATGTGTATGTGGTGAATAATAAAGTATTTTCTATCTATCTTATTTGCAAAATTGTATTACACATATACACTCTTTATACGTGTTAACATTTTCCTGAGGAAAAATTACTCATTCGTAGTATTTTTTTTCGGATCTATGCAATTATTGTCCATAATACAGGCCTAAACATTGATTTTTTTATTGCCTGAGTTCAACAGACATGCAGACGGCCCACCTAATGCAAAACGATTACCATTGCCTACGGATATTTGTAAAACCAAAGGTGCTTCCAATGTGCTGCCTCTCTCTAAAGGGAGACTGGTCACTAATGCCGGACCACAAATCAAGGTTGTTATGGCGGCATACTCCAGGGTTGATAATGATCCAGATGGGCAAATTTTCTACTACCTGGCTGTGGGTTGTTTTGTCACCTCTTACAACAGACGGCCCGGCCGCAGGGAATTGTATTCTTTCTCCGTTCCTGCATGGATAAACTAATAAACGGATTCCATAGTCTACACAGACTAGTCATAACCGATATACTTACATACCCGATATGAACGGAGCTACTTGTAAGTGGTAACTATGTCTGTGAAATAATTCATGACATTATGGAAACTACGTTTTAATTATCTTTACTAGTCGTGGAAAGTAAAAAAATACTCTTATGACGTTCTTATAGATTCGTCTATAACTTATTATAGTATATTGCCATGATATTTTTACCTATATTATCAAAATAAATTACATTAATTTTGAAAATAGATTTAGAATATTCACATAGTCCTTATTTAGCGATCAGAACTTGCCAATAAATATTGAACATAACATCTCTCCACGACTGTACATTAGCGATTCTTTTGGCAACGGCTGGTGCTTCGGCTGTGCTCTCATGAGTTTTTCCAATGCACTTACAATGTCGTTATCGTAAATCATCCTGAAGCCAGAGTTGAGGTCCATTTGGATGTTTGGCCCCGACTTGTGCGATCAATTACAGCCAGGAATATGCATGATTTATTATTAATGTAATTTTATTACGTAGTCTCTATGATAATTTAAAATTGCAAAATCGTTAGAGTGTAGGCCCATCGCTTATCTATATATCCATCTTCAATCGTTATACATCTTTATACTTATGGGACAACCTTTGATTATATACTAGTCTACATAATCAAAGGGGGCAACGAACAAAAAAAGAAAATAACTTTATTTAGGACAAATTATATAATTATAGTATTATTGCTAACAAAATGAAAAACTAGAATAATATAATGTCAGCTCAGCATAATGCCGGTCGGTTAAAACCAGCGCTAATCTTCCGCTGTGTCCTCAAAGTATCGTCACGGTAGACATTACATCATTGTAAAGCATAAAACTAGAATCTTAAAATATATATACACACATACCTACATAGTACATACACAATAGGTACAAATAGGGGAACTCATTATCGGGAATAAATATATTAGTGTTATAGATACGTTCTTCAAAAAATGAAAATAAACAAACTGAAACGATATTACAATTACATTAAACGCCACTTGTATCATGTTTTAGGTCGCGTTGTGAATATTGGTGCTCTTTTAAAAATATCGTCAATAAATCTTTAATAAAATCAACGCATAAGCGTTACCATGCAACTGGCAACTGACGGCAATTTGGGACCCATTTATTATTTATTAGATTAGACAATAATACTTTATTGCACACCAAAATAAACAATTATTATTTTTATTTTTTGATGTGGATGTAATTTTTAATCTATACTCTACTACATACTGTTGTAATACCATATATATTATAAATGCGAAAGTTTGGATGGACGTTTGTTGCTCTATCACTCCAGCATTTATATACCCCGGGACAGGACCAGCTACGGAACCCTTAATAATCGTACAAGCTTTACCTATTTAAACCAGATAAATTCTTACAAAAATATATGTATATATTTTGATGCGAAATCGTTTAGTCCTTCGACCTAAGAAGTTAGAATCTAAGGCTCTGCGCAAACGGGCAACCAGCCAGATATATGTACAAAATGTATGAAAAAGCGTTTGAAGTGCTTATCGTTGACCGGTCGCTGTGAACGATGGCCTAATTTGCGCCCAGCCTAATGCCTAAGTTCATGTGTTATACTTTTCCCCAAGATAGAAGTTCTGTGGTCACGTATGCTGAGTGCTCTGGGCAGGAGTACGACAAATAAAAAGCTGAGCTTGTGCCAACCAATCACATCTGAGTTCTTAACTATCAGAGATACAGGCTGAGTCAGTTTATTAAATTTTAAAATTGATGTTTTTAAACAAAAAGGTACCTATAAGAATCTGGGGAAGCGACCAAAAGGTCGAAAGCACCATGCATTCATTGGCGTTTACGCGTTCGGTTAAACACTTCTTTAAATATTAATTTGTTTTGGACTGTAAATATTTAATCATTATAAATAAGAATTGCTCGTGCGGAATGTAATGAATGAATGTAATGGAGGGAAAAAAACAAACAGATATAAAAAACATCTACGTTCTAAATTTAAATATTTAGTTTTGGTGGTCAGCAAATTAATTTATTTATTCTTTTTGTTGGAGATTCCAACACGTTCTGTTCAAGCATATTATTACTAATGTCTCTACAAGTAAACTAATGACCAAAAGGTCGTATGCGCCATGAATTTATTGATGCTTACATGTTTTTACTCGTGTCTAAATTATCATTTTATTACTATCTCTTCACGCTTGGCGGCTTTCCATGCATATTTCATAAAATAGCAACTCATAATCCGATCGGCACCGGCTTTTGTTTCAAAATATGCAGTAATCTTGCAAAATTAAAAATACAAATTGAAATAATAAAATACATTGCGAGTTAGACGTTTTTATTTATAATAGTAAGTTTTATTTACAAAAATAAATCAGGATGTTGTGGTTCGCCCTTATTTTTTAATTTGTTTATTGCGTCGTTGATCACGGTTTTTACTCGGTTTTTGGTTCACTGCAGTAAGCATTATTATGCCAAATTCTGTTCCAATGACTGCTACCTAATTTGTATATCGATAGTGGGACCTTACTTTCTACAACAGCGGTATAGTCGGCGGTGGTATCATACGGTATGTTCTCTTCAACCGGTTTACCCCAGCCAAATTTCCAGTCCACCCCTGTTACCTTATATAGATAGCATAGATTGATTTATGATGTCGAATGAATATTCTTGGCGTCAGTGCAGGACCTGGTAACTAAATTATTTTTATTTTCAAAATGATTCTATGTTACACTTATAATATGTAATAATTATATATACATATATCACAGTTTTGACGAAACAAAGTGTGTGTGTGCAATTCACACACGGCAAAAGAGAAACTTCAGAAAAGAAGCATACCACCGTATCAGGATCCATCTTTTTTTGTCTACCTTTACATCTGTACCCATCCATCTTGTAGTTTAACATTCTTTTTGTCACATGACTTTCATCCCTCCTGATTATATGCCCATACCAACTTAATCTTCTTTCTCTCAATTTTTCGGTATACATAGCAATGAAATTAAAATGTTAAATTTAAAAATCTAGCCCAAATAAGAAATCAGCCTATATATGAAAAGTGCTTCACCAATAGCCAATAGATAATAAGCGGTCCGGTCAGGTGAGAGGGGTCAAATCGAGCGCAAGGTAAGGGAGGGTAAGCGGGAGGTTAAAACAGGGTAAAGCGAGATATAGGGTAAGCGCCGGCTTCGCAGCAGGGGACGACAATCGTCTCCTAATGAGTCGAGCTCTAATAATAATTATCTACCTACACTTTCTGTTCGGCGACTTTGCTACTGTTCTTGGTTCTAGGGTTGTCAATACACAATTTTAACTTTCGATACCTATTTTCGAACCACGCTAATACGTCACCGATTGGGTGAAATGTTCTTTGTCAGGAACTCAAATGGAGACTGAATTTAAACAAAATATATCAATGGCAGATCTGGTCAATTACTTTCAATTTTCAAATATCAAAACGGCAGCCCTGGTCAAATGGATTTAAAATTCGTCAAAAATCGATACTGTCTTACCTCAGCGCTCGTCGCGTCCACCACTTGAGTTTAGTGCGTCCCCGTACCATGCATGGTAGGTATAGGTGCTTCAATGTACAAAACCTCAGGTCTGATCAAATACATACAGGTAGCCGATCACTGGCTCTTAAGCTAATAGTGTTATACATATATAGTGTATGAAATAAATCAGCCAAGTAGCTGAAAAGCAGTTAATAAAAAATAGCACACTCGCAAAGCTACTTCAAAAGGATCTTACTGTAATCAGTTTTAAAGAAATTTTTTCACGCTGTACGTTTATAAATAGAGAAAACTATTTCTCACGCCTCCTATTTATTTATCTTATTATAATTCATGAAGCAAAAACTTAATACTCCTTTTTACAAAAATACGCGGACGGAGGAATATGAAATTTTGGGCACTTATAGTTTATAAAAAGAATTAGTGTAGAATGCTAATATTTTTTATGATTATGCATAAAAATACATTAAAACAGTAAAAAAATATTACACACACTACCATGTATTTCACACACACATACATGCATTTAAACTCTTTTGTTAATTATTGTTAAAGTCAAATTAATAGCGTGTCTTGGCGAAATCTGTGATTATAGACGTGTAGTCTTTGACACTAATTATTATGGTCGAATTTGGAGTACATTTCCTAATTTTCGTAAAAAGGGGTACAAAGTTTTTACTTCGCGTATTAATATATAGATGTAATTCGATGCGCTGAATCCGTATCTGGGGTCAGTTTGGTCCATACAACCTCAAAATTTTGATTAAGTTGCAAAAAACCACAAAAAGGAAAAGTTGCAGTATTGGTGATTAAAAAGTTTTATGGAACTAGATTAATATGTATTTTCAAGTATTTCGGTCCACTGAACTGTCTCAAGCCAATTTATAGCCCATAGGCACTCGAAAATTTAGCCCTGCAAAAAAACCCCTAAGAATTGTTGATAATTACGAAAAATTACAGTTATTATGATAGAAAAAATTTAAAAAGATGGAAAAACGATTTAGATTTAACGAATCGAATTACATAAAAAAATGTAATTTAAGATAATTTATTTTAAGACATTATTATTATTTATTATACTTTTAGCAATTATCAGGTTATTTTTTGTAATATAGTAGAGGGCTTACGGACCAAATGGGATTGAGATCAAAAATAAATAAAAATCATACTTGATCACGTTCTATAAAACTTATTTAATCACCAAAACTGCAATTTTTTGGCATTTTTTGCATATTTCCTCAAAATTTTGCATGAAAATAGATGAGTCTATTCAAAAGTACGTATTTATGGGCCAGTGTATACGCTAATTATTTATGCAAATAGAATTTATTAATTGTTAATTATAAATTTTTGTTTCTCCGTGACAGCCCTGCTCTCCAATAATAGGAAATTTGTTTTCCGGTTCGGTAGCGCGCTCCAATTACGGGATTAACGAATTATTTCCACTTTTTTCCCCGATCGGCTCCACCCACCCTCCCCTGCCCTCTTCCCCTCCACTTTTCACTCCTTCGTAATTCCTTCGGGCGGTTTCCGCCTATTGAATCTCTTTTGATTAACCATCTTTTCCGTTTCACACAAATTGGCTGAACTCCGGCACGTTTGAGGGTAATCGGCGTTTATTGAACGTTTTCATACTTTGTAGAGTGTCAGAGTTTTATGTTGGCTTAGTAATAAAACTTAGGGAATTTGCTCTGTTAGTAGCTGGTATAATTACCTAGTTTCGACCTCTTATGATTGGCTCGATCCGTGGGATACCATGTTGTCGAAAAATATAGTCGTCAAACGGGTAGACTTTTTTATGTTCACGCAGAGGAATGTCTTTGCACACCATACCCGGCCATAAGGGGGTGGCCTTAAAATGTAGTGCTGAAGCATGCATCGAGCGTGCATGGGATTCTTAGCGACCGGTCTATACACGCAATCTTTGCGCGGTTAACTTGATACAGGATGAAGAGTGTGACATTGTGTGACAAGAGATGGGTCCTAACTTTCGTGACATTACATTTCAAAATCTATATATCAGGTAATTACAAAGCTGCTGTTTTAATTTTACTATTTCTTAATGTAAAACTGGTTAATATGTAATGACACACTAGGGAAGAGTACCTAGTCTCACAAAAAAACATAAAATTCGTGTGACGTAATTTATAGATGGGCTGTTATTATTATTAATCTTTATTATCGTTTACTGGTTTATTTACCACGCCAGGAATCGAACGCTAGCCTCCGCGATCCAGTGAGCTAGGCCGTCAAAGATTTAGCCCAAACAAACACAGAGGCTGTCCAACTAACTTCCATGTTATTTTTAAACATTAACAAGCATATATGTACCTCCCATATGTTCAACCACGAACACGTCCGTCAATCAATATCAATCAATACAATAAACATAAAAATACGGTTAATGCACTAAACTAAATGATCCTTTCACGTGTCATAACACTGTAAATTAAATATTTTGACCGTTCAACGCGTAACCACGTTTGTTTTTGACGTGAGATGAGTTTAAGTTAAACTATTAAACAAAAATACTGACTTAAATCTGAAGTACAACGTATGGAAAGAATAGCTTAAATTGTTAATCAGTTTCACCTTCGTCTAATGAACTAAATGGCGTAAAGAATTAATAAAAAATCAATGCGGGAGAAGCGCCGGTACGACACGGTGCCATGCCGTACTGAATCAGTTATTATACAGTGATAAGTATTGAAATCTCCAACCCGATGAATCGACAGACCCATGCAAGGTTGCAAGTAGGCGCTGGATGAGGAAGTCAGACAAGGATGAGTGGCGCAGACTTGGGAAGGCCTACGTCCAGCAGTAAGACTGCGCATGGCTGACGACAACGCAGTATGGAGATCTAATTGAGCCACGATACCTTAGTGGTCAGTGTTAACACACTTGCGTCCCAAAACTCAAAGGACGTTCGAATCCCGGATGATTTCAATATACTACTTCAGCAGTTTTAAGACCTAATATGCACATTGTTACAATTACCACGTGCTCATGGTAAAGGAACACATCGCGATGAAACCTGCATGCACATCGAGATAACAAATGTATCAAATCTGCCAATCCATCCAGAACAAGCGTGGCGGGTACATAAAGACATTATTATAAAAAAAATATTAATTGTACGTCTCTAAAGACCACGGGCCATAAGAATAGCCCGGACTTTTGGAGGGCTTGCGTGGGGCCATGGGAAGGCCAGCACGTTTAGGCCCTTTGACAAATTTAATCTAAATGTGGCGTGGCTGACCGGCGATTATCCCTGTCTACACCATATCATAATGCACCCAAGGACAAACCCCGGCCAGTGTAGGACTCTTGTGGGAAATGAGAATAAAAAGTACCGGGCTAAGGGGTGAACTGCTAGTGGTACTAGGGGTCTGGTAATATGGAGACTATAGCGTCTGCCCGTCACAATGTTCGGGAACATTATAAAATGGGTAGACGGTGACTCGCCACTCCCTGCATGGGTCCCTAAAAATGCCATAGAAGACAGAGGCAACATGGATGTCAGTGGCTAAGGGGTGTAGAGAGGTGGGCTGCATGACTCCATGCCATTTATTACTTCCACTCCTGAAGCTTGAGTCTTAGCTCTAGCGATCACCACTCCTACCTTGGCCCCCGGAGTCATATCCGAGGTGTCGCTACTCACCTAAGGCTTCGTTAATTTTTATTATTATTATATGTATTGAAATTCTATGAGCCTGGTAAAGGCGGTGTTGATAGACCAAGACGTATTCACTATGATCAAACTGAAAATATTTTGAAAAAAGGTCACACGTAAGAAGCACATTCAATAAACGTGTATGTATGTATGAAGAGATTAATTAATGTTTATGAAGCGAAAAGTATTTCTCAAGACCGAAGCAGGTGGAGATTCATCTTCCCTGCCTATCCCAACGGGAAACAGGCGTGTGTATGAAATTATCTTTCTACTACAATATCACTGTTGTAATAAATCAAAAATTAGCGCATCGACGCTACAAAACCAATGCATGTCTTTTTTCCATAAACTCTGGTAGAAAAATGTTTTAAAACAATAAATAGTTGGTTGCAGTACCAAGGCATCAAAGTCACATGGTTTATACCACGTCAGTAGGAATGAGTTTTAATTGCTCACAAACAGTCACTCGCACAACATGAGCGGGGGATTAAATTAGATATAAGAATAACAAATAATTCAACGATTTTGCGGCTCTGATACAATGAAAGACCGTTTAAGATTTTTCTTGAAAATTTGGAAAAGTGAAAATAGGTAAAAACTATTTTTAATAACATGAGATTAGCAGACAAGCAGACGGCCTACTTGATGGAATGCGGTTACTATCGCCGACAATGAACATTTGTAACGCCAAAAGTGTTGCAACTCTCTAGAGAGACTGAAACCTGGCAGCTAATACCGAAACCCAACACAAGGTTGTTATGGCAGTATCAGTTCATTTTGAAAAATAGGTATCTTGCCCATAATATTTTGGGAATCTCTGCTCTAGACCGAGGATGGTAGCCTTCCATACGGGCAAATGCTCTACCACCTTGGCTAGGGTTGTTTTGTCGCCTCTTACGACAGGCTGCCCGTAATTGTGTTCTTTGTTTTGGTCCTTGCACGGCTAAAACTTGTCGAATTGATTTATTTTTTTCTACATAATATATAAATGAACACATACAAATCCTTAGTTATATTACTAGGAATTGACTCGAGGCACCACTTATTGGCTCATATCACAGGAACGTACCTAATTTGAGAGAAATAACTGGACATTTTGTATAGTTTTTGAGCTTGCAGAATGTGATCTTTTTGCATTTTGCCACGGTTTTCTTAAAAAGCTTAAGCTTATTTTGTATTTGTATTTATTGATGCCGCTATACTTATTATTATTTATTTATTACTAGAATTATGATCATAGTATTTGTTATTAAAAAAAGAAGTAGAATATAAAAGACGGGATGAAACGTGTAGTGGAACTTAGGTGTGGTGGCAACGTTTGGAATTTAGGCTGAGTTGACCCCCCGTTGCGTTTAGTGTCCAGACTGAATTCATTCATTCATTCATTTTCAGACCACACAATTTTTTTGGACCAATACTTACCCAATCAGGAAACCTCGTGAAACACCTTTCACTACAACACTACATGACCCTTCAGTTTTCTGTAAAAACTTCAGGACGAACGCAAAATCATCGAGAAGAGAAAAAACATGGACAGGTTCGTCTAACACCGTAAAAAATTTTCAGACATACATTTTTCTGTTTACAACATTAAACTACCTAAACGTCTTACAACTAGGTTTAGCCAACGCAATCCTTTTCTAAGGCAGATTAGTTGGTTTCACACATAGTAATAACAGTGCCCGTATTATTTATATATTTAATTTGTTTTTCTCTTAGAAAGCGTCGATTACTAGTTAATTTCCAAAAGGATACTGTACTGGGATTCACGCGGATGAAGACAGGTGAAAGTCCTAGTAAAAATAGGTATAAAACATACTCGAAACTTTCCAGCACTAACACAGCAGACTCTCATAATAAATCGCAACCAAAATTATACGTATATTTAAACAAACAGACACCGGTTATTAACATTTTTAATTGCATACGTACGTAATTACTTTCTGCCGCAATGCTGGTATAAAATAAACGTAGTCAGTCGTTTTTATTGTTGATGTGAGACAATAAAAAATCTTTAGTGACACACATACTTGTTGGATAAATAAACATTTTGTCCACATGTGTTTGGTATGACGATTACGATTTTTGTGAGTTTCGAACGAGTTTGGAAATGATGGTTGGGAATGCGTCATTAGATTTTGATAAATCGAATTTTAAAAAGGAGTCTGGCTGGTTAAGGCCTGATTGTTGTTGTTTTATTTGCCATAATGGCAGGCTAGAGAACTGAGCCCATACAGCCTTGTCAGTATGAACTCCTCTTGTTTCCTATCTTATGTATTAAATATCAGCTTAGCCAAATAGTGGGTGGATACGGCTACCGCTAAAAGGGAAAGTCCTTATGAAAATAAAAAGGTCATATTTCATTCACACATTTTTCACAAAAAAAATAATACTTAAGAAACTTCAATATATTACAACTATTGTTAATTTTTAAGTAATATTAATTCAAATTAATTTATTTATACAAACTTATTTCTTGGCCTTATATAATTATATCTTAATAAATATAGGTAATAACACATAAACACATTTTGAATTATATTATTAATAGTTAAAAACAGTGCTACATTTTTTTTTGCGGCGGTTGCTGCACACTAGGCTCTAGGTCTGTATCGCAACTAACACAGTTTTATTATAAGAACTTAAATATAGTGGTATAGCGGCTGGAATTGCTGAATCAGGAAATAGCAATCGACACGGGGTCAAATCGAATCAGGCAGTCGCATACTCACGCCCGCCTCGCTACCTTGTATTAAATGTTAAAATATAATAAATGATAATCCGATAATTACTGTGCGTGATTGAAAAGGCCTGATCCCAAAACGAAAAAGGTACACTTAGAAGAACACCAACAGTGGAATAATTAATTAACCTATAACTATGTAAATGTATCACAAGTCTTTGGCAAATAAAATTGCTCAGCACAACATGACCCTTCCTTTCCTGCCAAAAGGTCCATTTGGCTGGATCTTGAGGGATTAAAAAAAAAGTAAGGTACGAGTTAGTTTGACTTTTAATATTCCTTTACAGAAATAATTGATCATAATGCAACAGTTCTAGACTTTACCACCATTTTATTGTAAGCGACAATTGCACCTAGGTATATTTTTTGTTAAAAGGTAAAAATGTATTTTAAAATATTATTTTGTTCTAAAACTGACAGTTTGTTTCAGTAGGATCTAATGTAACTAAAACAGAAAATCTGAAACAAATCTATGGTTTAAAATACAATTTAAAATTTTAAAACAACAAATATATTTAGGTCGAAATGTCGCTTGGAGTAAAATGGCGGTAAAGCTCAATTTGTTATAAACCAACACTTTGTTTGAATTTGACGTTTAACATTCCTTCCCAAATTGTAATGCTTTCAAGCAGCATTATGAGATGAAACAATAGCATGTGTTTTTTTTGGCACTGATCAGAATATTAGATTTTTCAAAAATCTAATGATAACACTTTAGTTTTTATCAAAAACAGCCCCAAAACTCCTTTAAGATTACTTTTCTAACTTGAAAGAATCTGAATATGCCCATAGAAGCCCACTGGAAAGAAATATTCTTAACTAAAGCTACCGGCAGACGTTGTCCTGCCCTGAGAAAATAAAATCTAGGACCCGATCTCAGCGTCACTTACCGGATCCAATTCTGAATCTAAACTAGCCGGGGATCACTCAAACATACAAAAAAAATCATCAAAATCGGTCTCAAGTTATGCGCATACATACATTTCTACGAATATTTTTTTATGTAATAGATATACCTGCTACAATGATAATATGTACTCACGGTTAATTATACAGGCGCTCTCAAAATACTACATAGACACCGAGTACCGTAAACCACCCCTACTCGGTACTGTCTAAACCCTTCACACGTGGTTTTGACTTATTAGGGTAAAACACACCACCCTTTCAATCTCAAAAACGCCCATTAACAAACCTGCCCTTTCAATAGGGCTGCCAACAATCCGCAATATATCAACCTTTCTTATTCATAGATAACTAAAGTTCTCCTTGAGTTGAGGGGTTTAAATATCGAATTGTATATTATGTATATGTTACAATAAGGAAAGAAAGCATATACCATAGAAATAAGTATATAAATTGTAAGCAACTCTGAGACGTCCAGTATTTTAAGCGCATAATTACATTTCGCGGGTAGGCATCGATTAAAAACCACAGACGCATACGTGTCCATCAGTAGGCGCCTGATGCCTGAAATGATGTTGGTGATTGAGGTAAAAATATAAGCGGCGGGGTGGAATTTTTCGGTTGTTGCTTTGAAAGAATGAAAGAATTTAAGATCCGGGGCTAGGGGAAAGTGTCTAATTTTCCGGGATAAAAAGCAAGGGAGTTGTCAGCTGATGGCCCAGAAAGCTGTCGTTCAATTTGTCATATATGGAAGATGCTTAAAGTATAAGTTTTGGATACACTCCAGGAGAGCACATAAAGCTTTACACTGGTAGTGCGATTATTACATGTACGGCAATTGTTATATGAACGGTATGTCGTATCGTATATCGTATCGTATAGGTCTCTTGTCAGAATCGAATGGGCTGATTTTGAAAAAAATAACACATATTTTAACACAAGTATATAGAGTAGCTTTAAGAAGTAATTTCTGTTAAGGAATATCAAATGGTACCATGTACAGTATTTTTTTTTGTAAGTAGGTATATAATATCTATATTAAAAAAACAACTGGAATAAACTACATAAACGACGGAGAATACGATGCAATTTTTATTTTTATTTCTTGTCTGTTAGTTGGTTTGTCTGTTTGCTCAAGATTCACTTTTTTATTTTATTTTTATTGCAGGAGTTCAGCAGACAGGCAGACGGCCCATTTGGTGGAAAGCGGTTACCATCGCCTATGGACATTGGCAACACCAAAGGCACTGCTGCTCTCTTAAAGGACACTGGAACCTGGTTACTAATGCCGGAACACACCTCATAGTTGTTTTATGGTGGCATACTTTAGACGAGGGGTGGTAGCCATCCAGTCGGGCAAATGCCCAGCCACCTGGCTGTGGGTTGTTTTCTCGCCTCTAACGACAGGCCGCCGAGCCGCAGGAAATTGTATTCTCCGTTCCTGCACGGATACAATTACTGAACCGATTTCGATGCGGTTTTTGCAGATCGACAGCAAATTCTTAGACTTAATATCTGCGCTACTTTTTATCCCGAGAATCCCGCGGGATAATTGAAAAAGAATCGAATTCCAAGGCGATTGTTTCACTAATCGCTAGCAAATTTTATGCAATAAAATGAGAGATATTTTTATCCCGGGAATCCCACGGGAATTTGGAAGGGAGCGTTTCGTTGTAGTTCGGATGCATAAAATTAACTTATTCCGATCAAGTTTTCATTAAAAATAGCTTACATACTTTTTAAATGCTGTGTCCCGATAATCCAGCGGGAATTTCAGTGAAGCGTGGACTAAGTCTTGGCCACATCCTAGTGTATTCATATTAAGGGCCTTACTTATAATCGTTTCTTAAACTTAAAGAAACTGCTCAGCAACTGATTAATGAAAATTTCACCCATAAACTCCTCATTAGCCGAATACTTTGGTTACAACCTACTTTAATCATTCAAATTTTTTCTGTGCTCCTCTTAGGTAAACAACAGATAATACACGTTCATAAGTGAAAAAAAACATTGATTAGGGACTGATTCTGATTCTCTTACTTAAGAGATGCTTAATCGTTTCTTAACGAGATTATTATAAGTAAAGCCGTAATGGGGATTGTTCACAAAAAATTACCCTCTGATTTTATATTTTTATTGCGTAAAATAGGGTATTTTAAGATAATAATTTGAATATTTTTGTATTTTAAGCGTTAGTTTTTTTATAATTCGATTTTAAAATTATTTCTCCAATGACGTCATAAGGGACAAGTTTACATTGATTTCTTTGCTTAGAAAACAAAAATAATAAAACTTACTAATCATAGTAATCTGTGCTACTATTTAAACGTCACTTTCATTACTCATTACGTATCGTGATCATTTAATATGGCCAGCTTAGCAATTTTGTCGCTAGGCTTATAATATATATATATATATATTTTTATTGTTCAACCATTATTATTTTCTTCAGTTATCGTTACATTTTTTAAAGCGATCTTTAGGGAAAAATCCATGTTACAGAACTTAAATCAAATAATGTACAGCTAGAATTTTTTTTACACCTGAACCAGGCAAACAGACGGCCCAACTGGTTGAATTTAGTAAGGTCAAATAAAGGTCAAACACATTTCTTACAAAATACAAGAAGATCGTACGTTTTTTGGAATTTTAACTAGACAAAATGATTAGGGACACTATTCCTCGAAATGGTTTTTCAAATAGCTAGATTGAAAAAAAGTAAACAATCCCAATTGTCTAGGTTTAAGTGAATAGTGCTCCACATCCCTAATGTAAGGGGTGGCAACCCTATGCGAACAGGGCCGCGTTACGTAAACATTGTCTTTTTTCAGCGACAAAAAAACGTTTAAAATAAAATTAATAGAACTAGCCACGTGTGTACATGTTCTTGGAAACTCGTTAATTATGTGTTGTAAACTAATAAAACGCATTATAACTTGTTAGTAATAATGTTTTTTGTATGTAAACTTTATATTTTTGACTATTTTCGAATATTGATCTAATTCAAGATATCGTATCCAATATATCATGGATCAAATCCAAAGTTTTTGCATAGGAACTTGCAGATTTATGTGTAGCCATGCACTATTATTTATAAAAAATGTGTAATTTTCAAGTGAAACTTCTATACAGATGAACGCAACGACAAGTGGAAAAATGAATGGCAAAGGACAACTGGCAAAACAATCGTAACAAAGTTTTAACTTTGACGGGCAAGTTTTTAAACTGGACTGGTACATTAAAAATCTGGCCGTAAAACTTCAAGTTAAAATTTTGCTGCGATTTGTTTTTCCACTTGTCCGTTGCGATTCGTTTTTTCCACTTGTCCGTTGAAGTTTCACTTCTACCCCGCACACGTTACGATTTTTTATTTGAAATAATTTATTTATTTATTTGAAACTTTAAATCGTCTCAATTTAGTGTAATTGAGAGTAATTTATTAACTTTACTACACCCTAAACTAGTTTGCACTGTTTATTATGTTTTTTGTAAAATTTTACAATGTGTGGTATTTGTATGCTGCAAAAAATCTTGTCTGTAAATCAATCAAAGTCTTAAAATTTGGGCGAAGCAAGGTCTTGACAACTAATGTAATGAATATCTTACAATCACAATTCTACACTAATTGTTTACTTTGTAGTCGTGGTGACTGGCAAATTAAAGGTATTTATTTAATTAAAAATCATTTAAATTCGGTTCTAAGTAACATCAAGTATTAAAACGTAGTTTTAACGGCTTCAAGCGAGGTATTTTATTATTTAACTACCCCAAAACTTGTGCACTTTAATTATTTAATAAAACAATAGGTAACTTTAATTTACTCATTGAAACTTGATGTTTTTGTTTTTCGTGATCACGGCTACTAAAAAGTGGTTGGAACGTCGGAATAAAAATCAAATAAAATGCAACGCTTAAGCCTGTTAAAACATAGTTTTACGGGTACCTACCTACTTGTCGGGAAAACTTAAGAAAATATTAAGTAGATTA
Organism: Dendrolimus punctatus; assembly: GCA_012273795.1. Taxonomy (NCBI): domain Eukaryota; kingdom Metazoa; phylum Arthropoda; class Insecta; order Lepidoptera; family Lasiocampidae; genus Dendrolimus; species Dendrolimus punctatus. The sequence continues at coordinate 9,328,954 of CM022549.1, forward strand.
CATGAATCGGAAGAGAATCAGCGAAATGTGTTTCAAAAAAATTGTATGTGTGTAGAAGTCAAACAAAGTGTGACGAGGGGTGGGAGGGATTCTACTTTTCATGACATCGCATTTTTAGTGTCGCTTTTTCGTTTCATCGAGTTTCAAATCACAGATTCTAAAGAAGTTTCACTTCAAAAACTATTATTCACTTTAAACCAATATTATAATATATTTAATGAAAACAACATTGCAAAGCAAAATATCATCCAGCAAGTTCATGGCAAAAGCTCAAAAAAATCTTTTATATTTAATTTAAAGTTAATATGTCAAAGAATAAAATCAGCAAAGCATAATTTACACTGCACATATAAAATACAAATCGGCGAATACATCAATTACGCTCCGAGCAACTTGTTAATGGTCAGTTGAACAAAACCATAGTTTACAAAACGGCAGATCCATTCACTCGTTTGTGGACCGCATTTACATTTCAGTAGCCTAAACTTTTGATATGTTTCCCCCTACCTGTTTACTAAGGTCGGAAGTACATGTGGTGCGTTCACAACGGTCGAGTAGAATTAATTTAGAAAGACCAGTTAAGTATTATGTTACGTTACATTACGATACCTATATGTTATATTTTCATCTGTGCAGGAACGGAGAACGGAACTGTCGTAAGAGGGACCAGGTGGTAGAGTATTTTCCTGGCTGGATGCCTACCACCCCTGGTTTAGAGTATGCCCCCATTGTACCTGGTCACTAATGCTAGAACACCTTGAGTTTTCTAGCATTAGTGGCCAGGTTCCAGTCTCCCTTAAGCGAACAGCAGCGCATTTGTAGCACCTTTGTTGTTGCAAATGTCCACAGACGATGATAACTGCTTTCCATGAAGTAGGACGTCTGCCTGTCTGTTGAACTTAACCAATAAAAAAATGTTATTTCCATAAATAAAGTCTTTTTCTTTCCTTGTTCATCCCCTGGTTTATATTATGCCCACTTTCACGGCAGCAAGCAGGAAACTGACAAGGGAAGTGAGTATGCGACTATGCCTTATAGATATTATGTAAGTATGTTGAGTTTACATACCTACTCTGTTTGCTATCATAAAAGTGGACATAATGTATAACGAGGTATAAGTGGAAATATCTGTATATATGGTTTTAAGAGCTAAATTAGTCACAATCGTAATTATACATCGAGATTACAATACCTCGTGTTGTTTTGTACTCCGTTCCCTAGCGGTCGAGCGGTTCTTATATCTTACTAACCGTTCATTTGCCTTAATATCCGTTAAATATGACCATAAGTTCCATAAAAGAACTGTCCAATTCTACTGATGGTAACTCATGTGAATAAAATAGTTAGATATAGGAACCGGCCATCAGTCACTATCTTTTATAAGTAGGGTACTCAGAAATATAGCGACTTTATTAAAGCTAGAATAGCATTTAAAGGCAATATCTAATTACATTTAGCAATTATTAAGTTGAAATTATTTTATAAACCGTTAACCCGCGTAATAGTAAATACGCAGGTTCGACCCTGGCCGGAACGCATGCGCCATTTAGTCAGTTTTCTGTGCCAACAATGGTGATGGAAAACATCGTGATGCAACCTACACATTGAGATAATCGATCTGTCAAACCTGCCAAGCCGCCTTGGACAAGCGTGGCGAGTATCTGTTCCCTATAATTGGAGGCCCGAGCTCAACAGTGGGACATTTATGGACTGTTATTATTATTAATAATAACTAATAACTATCTAAACTATTATAATTTTATTTTTTCAGATTTATTAGTTTGGTCACATAGACAACTATACAACTTGCAACTAAACTCGTTCCACTACTAAGCTTCGTTCAGACAAGCCAAAGCAACCTTTCAAAGAGACGAGCGGGTTGTCTATGGGCGGTTTTATTTTTAATCGGCCGCGCGCACACGTGCAGTTCGGAATGTTTTGAACACGGCTAATTCGGTCCAACAAGCTTTGTGGTCTCCAATGCTAATTGACTTTTAAACGGCCCCCCTAAGTATCTATAGTGTGTAAACGATTTTTGAACGTGATTGAGTCATTTCCGCTCTGTGTTAGGATTATGATTGTTGGCTTTTTTTTTTCAAAGGCTTGTCTTGCGTTTGTGTTATTTTTGTCGATAATTGATTGAAGATAATTCAAATTGCGCGTTAACAGAAAAAGTAGATTAGATTTTTAATTTCTTTCTCTCAACCGGTTAGCAATATATATGTATATAGTACTCAAAAAAACAACATTCAAAATAAAGTAATATAGCAATAAGACATTTTTATACATGCAAATGTAGATGTAAATCTGTTTGATTAAATTAAAGGTAAACAAAATTATTCAAAACTATTGTTTAGTTTAATTCATAATAAAACTACGCTTTGACAGTTTTAAGCGCGGTAATTTTATTTGATTTTTATTATTGCGACATTTTGGAAAATTTTCAATAGCCGTGGTCATGGAAGACTAAGATGTCAAGTGTCAATCAGTATTGTTTAAGTTTTATTTAGCCTACCGCCAACTTGTTCGTTTTAATTATGTTCCTGGTTAATATTTAGGTACTCTATGGGAGCTTAATGTAATTTACCCCAATTTGGAAAGAAACTCTTCAGCAACATGCCTAACTCTAATAATTTTATATAATACTAGGATATGCTCGAGACTTCGTTCACGTTCGACTTGAAATTCCCGTGGCATTCCAGGGACACAAAGAAGACAAAAAACTTTAATTTCAAAATAAACTTCAAAATTAAGTGATAATAGTTATTTATCAATAACGTTATAATATGTCTAGTCATAAATTAAAAGTTTTAAAATCTATATTTGTCAATCTGACAGAAATTTTTCTCAAAGCGGTGAATCTAATTAAAAAGAATTGTATGTTATCATTTAGATATTTTCCTGGGTTCTGAAGATATGAATATTAGTCCTGTATGGACCAAGTCACAGGTACAGTTAGTCAAGTAACAAAACAATAAAAGAAAAAAATATTTGAGTGTGTCTAAGCCTAAGTCTATTTATTCTAAGTTTTCAGACGGATGTATAGAAAACGCGTTCTTATTTACGAATTGGCAACACTTTGAAACCTAACAACCAAACAATGTCGTAATTAAGAACAAACGGGCCTATTTAAATTCTCAAAGAAGCTTTCTTTTATTCTAAACTTTAAAAGAGTTTAAAAGAACGCGAAATTTGTTAATCACCACACTTTGTTCTTTGAATGACGCTTATAAAGTACGAATTGTTTTTATCTTCGCAGTTTGAATAAGTTGCGTGCTGTCGTATTTTTAGATTAGTTGCGTCCCAGCGAACGCGCGGCTTTCAGTCTAATGACTCAGCACTTTTTAGAGGCATATTGATGCAACATGTAATTATTTCAATTAAGAGTTATTATCACTTAAGGCTAGATATCTATACTAATGTTATAAATGCGAAAGTATGGATGGATCTTTGTTACATAATCACGCAAGAACGAATAGACGGAACTGGATGAAATTTGGCACAGATATAGATTAAAGTCTGGAAAAATGGACAGTCCCCCTGGGATGACATAAACGCGGGTGAAGCCGCGGATAAAAGCTAATAGTTTATATATCTTATTATCCATTATTTTTTAACACGGGTTAAAATAATTGACATAAACTTAATTTAAGTATGTATATAAGTCTCTCTCAAAATCTCAATTTTCTACTTCTGTGTCAATAATGAGTGTGGCAAAAGTGGCGACGAAAGTGGGCAAGTAGGCAGCGCATGTACATATCTACGTATGTATATACAACACTCATCATATCGATGCTGCTTCTTTAGGTTTCTGTCGTTATCGGTTTTTAGTGATGGAGTCAAAGGAAGGGCAGTACGAGCATGATTATATGTTTACATACTGCTTTCACGACCACTTGTCGCAGAGCGCTTGTAGATTTAACAACTAGTTAACAGCGTTCTATTACTATAACCTGATATCAATTATGCTACATGGCAGTGATCATTCTATTCTATATGATATTATTATTCAAAGCTCCGATGCTGCAATTGTTTCAACCTCTATCATTATCCACAATCGACAAAGACAGTTTGTAAACGCTCTTTGCCCGTGATATTGCCATAGAAGTATTTTGAAAATTACTTTCGGCAGCTCGAGCAGCACCGTCATCGGATGAATATAAAGTCTCTATTTATAAGGCAGAATTTACGGAAGTTATCATTTGTTAAAACAAACGTCTTTACATATAAATAAATTAAAATACGCTACCACATACATGCATCATCCGGAGTTATATCAAAAGCGGTTCGAATAATTGTAACGAGTGTTTGAATTGCTGTTCTTCGCACAGACGGACAGACAAGGAGACGAACAAAGGCTTCAACGTTTCCGGCGATGTCGTTGTGGGATTGTTTTTCTAACAGAACGCATTTACTGCGCCCGCGCACCGTCTTACACCTAATACTAAGAACATTGAGTTACGCTTAGCAATACACAGATTATGTTTGGTACAGAGAATATCGTGGTTGACATATATTTATTTATTTTCTATCTCAATTACATTATGGCTGACACATCCCATAGAACGTAACTTGTAGCAATGTCTTATACTCGGTCTATGAATTGATACAGATTTTAGTTACATATAAATAAATTAATACCTTATTGTTTATAAGTGACATTATAATTAAATTAACGATGCTCTCTTTATTTACGTTATTTTTATTATTATTGCAGGAGTTCGGCTGACAGGCAGACGGCCCACTTAATGGAAAGCGGTTACTATCGCCTATGGACATTTGCAACACCAAAGGTGGACTGGAACCTGGTCACTAATGCCGGAACACAACTCAAGGTTGTTATGACGACATACTTTAGACCAGGGGTGGTAGCCATCTAGCCGGGCAAATACCAGACTATAAGTTAGTTTGTCGCCTTTTACGAGAGACCGCCCGGCCGCAACCAATTGACCGATATTGTATTCTTTCTTCCTTCCTGCACGGATAAATTATATCCAGTTAATTTTATGTTACATTTTATTTTCACCTGAAGTTTTGAAATTAGGCAGTGAGAGCGATGATTAATCAAATTTAAGGTCACAAACAGATATCAACGGTAACAAAAACGTAAGGAACGCATCGGCTTAGTTAGTGTTGCATATGTCTATAGGTCACTTTCCATTAAAAGCCGCTTACCATTTTGCTTAGCTTCAAACATAAATTCACATGGCTTCATTGTTTAAGCAGACGTGTCTACGTATTACTACACCGTCTACTAATGTCATTCTATTTCTTGTAAATCAATTTTTCTTAAAAATATTGTCTTCATTTAATTAATACAAAACCTTATTTATTCTATGGGCACAGCCTCCACGGGCCCGACTTTCCACCCCAAATGGCATATATATGTGACCCTTGTGGCATATATTTGTGGCGTTTGATTTTCAATTAATACTTATGAGTTGTCTCTAAATTATGATACTAATCTGTATTCGTAACAATCAAAGCACTGGCATCCATCCAACTCGAATGGCGGTTAAAGACAAATGAGCCACGTTTGATCAATTGTTGTCCACTAATCCAGCTCCTGGCAATTAGTTACAATTACTGCTTACACCTTTGTTCCACCTGCGCCGTATATGTGTTAAGTACATACATACATACATAACTTCACGCCAGGTCCCTTGCGGGGTAGGCACGAACAGCAGAGTGCCACATTCTTACACACCTCACTTGCTTCTTTGACATTCATAGCTCTTGTTAAGTAATGCAACGTAAATGGTGGAAATATACTTAGTTCGGGAAATTGCCTCTATTTACTTACAATGATTATCTATTTTATAATATTATAAAGAGAAAATAATTGTATTTTGTATGTTTGTAACGAATAAACTCAAAAACTGATGGACCGATTTTATTAAAATTCTTTCACTATTAGAATGCTACATAATCCTTGAGTAACATAGGTTGTTTTATTTTTAAAAAAGGTTAGAGATCTCTACTAAAACTTTAATAATGTAACCTTGGTTTTTTTGCCATAAACCACTCGTGCCAAGCCGGGACGGGCCGCTAGTTTATTCGTAAAATGAGTCCAATGGGTGTCGGTCTGCAAACACCTAGAGCGCGTTCCTCTTGTAGCTCACAACGTTCAAAATGCTCCATCAGCCGGTCCACATAGCGACCACGGTCGTTACGGTCGCCGCAAAAAGTCACTAATGTGAAAAAAGCGCTTGTCGTCACCTGCCAAGAGGTGGGTCGAATAATCCGTTCTACTTGAGCTTACAATTGTCACGCCCGTAAGCAAGTAGAACAGGAAAATCGAAGTAGTGAGCGTGGTCGTTGTGAGGCTTTTGTGGAACGTAGCTTACGTAACCTAGGTGATTCCATAGAGGTGACCAATATAAACTTTCTTTTCAATATAAAAAGGAACTCTAAAAAGTATTTAATCTCAAATACCTCTTTTTTGATAAGGGTGGAGAAAACAAAAGGCGGCCTTATCGCTAAAAGCGATCTCGTCCAGGCAACCTGAATAAATATGTTAAAGTCAACTCACTTTTTACGTAGGGATGACAAAATTAGTTTCGCAAGAGTACCTATAATTTTCTAAGTTTAACTTTATGAAATTGAATTGCAACATTACTCATTGAGTGAGTGCCAGAATGTGTTGTTTGAGTCTTTTAGAGCAGGCTGATGTCTTACAAAATGACATCCAATAACCTTTGAGAATGTTCCTGTCTTTAGACATAATGGACGTTATCGTACGATAAATAACTATTTAATACATAAATATTTTAAAAAAATTATAAAATTTTCACATAGGCGTACATTTTATTATTTTCATGAGATAAACAGACAAATTACATCAATTAAAATTAGTATTGATTTTTAGAATCAGAACTGTTGGAATCTCTACCAAAAAGCTTTTATTCTGGCTAATAAAGTTTGTTGCTGGCTAAACATAATATTTTTAAACATGGAACATTGATGTTGTTTTGTTGTTTTTTACATGTATGTTTTTTGCTCTCCATTAAAATCGTCACATAACGCACGTGCGTAGTTCAATTCTTTTATAACAATTTAATAATTTCAGTCCAAAATAAATCATTATTCAAAGAGGTGTTTAACAGAACTTTGAAGTGTTATTTAAAAACGGACTTTTCTATTTTTAAAGGATTTACTTATTTTTCTTTTTCAACAGCTTTTTAGCATGAAACCGCACTTTGCACGCAATTAGAATAGTATCTACAACTAATTTTTAAGTATTTCTGTAACGGTGTACAATAAAAAAATGTAATCTATATAGATATTTAAATACTAAAAACAAAGTATGTAAAAAACTTTAATAATATAAACAAAGTTACCATACGCTTCTGTCTGTATTTTCGCTAACTCCTCGTAAGCTAGGCCAAGGATTTTATCAAGTTAGATATTTTTTAAGGATATAATAATTACGATAATATTATAAATAATGTAAATTGTGCGAGCTGAATCTGCACGCCAATCTGGTAAAAACATGTGTAATGAAATATAATTATTGTAAACTTTTAAACCATGTTTTTTGCAGTAAATAAATTTGAATTTGAAGGTCTATCTGTACTATCTACCAGTGTGTGACCCACCGATTGTATTCTTTTTAGACAATAAAAAATAATACTTTCTTGTTTTGACCCTTTCAGGCATATACCCATCCGAAAAGACCATCGACGTAACTCGAGTCCAAAGCATCAATCTAATTGCAGACGTCGTTTTGAAATAAATTATATATTTTTATTTAATTTTAAATATAAATAAAAGAGGAATTGGCGCAATGATAGCTTTCGGTGCTAATGTGCAGAGCATATGACGTAAAATGAAATAAAATTTGGGATTGCGGTAACTTTTTGCTAACAATTACGTATACATTTGCATTATAATTCTTTTGTATTTCCCTGAACTCCTCCTAAACAGCTGGACCGACTGTAATAGAAATTATTTGCGCGGGTCACAGGATGGTTGGGATTTATAATTAAATAAAAATAAAAATACATAATATAAGAGAACTTCTGTCCTCCCGCTAGTTTACCTACCTCTCAATAATTGTTACGGCCAACAAAGACAATTCACACCTGCAGTTTATTACCTTTGGATTATATTACATTTGGACTTCTTTGGTTTAGTTTGTGTTTAGATTTTGTAATTAGAAAAACAGCCCTTTGTGTATTGTAATCTTTATGTTATTCATTAGCCCGGTGTGACTGTTGGAAATTCAGTCCACGCGGTCGAGTAGACATTGTATTTGCACAGTATAAAAATTTCCCAAACGGAGCGATGAGGAGTCGAGCGATAACCAGCCGCGAAGCAAGACATGTGTACATTCGATAATCTATTAAGTGACAGACTTTGTGCGTGTTATGGAATCGTGCATTACGTTTGGAGTGACTGTGTTCAGTTATATTTGTACCTGTGTTATACATACGTGTTTGTATAGTTCTAATAACGGCATTGTAATTCGAGTCCTGCAACTCGTAGCAAATTTTTGATGTAATACCAACTCAACCATCCCAACTCCTAAGTTTATGATGTTGCAGATTCATCTATGTATTAACATGAACTATTTTTACTCTAACCTCGTTCTGGAATATTTAATGAACACGAAGTTTTAACGAGAAGTGAACATAAACTTTGCTCTATGCCACTGGCAGCCCGCATTTCCGGTATTATTAATTAAAAAAATTTGACGCAACAATAAAACTAGATTCTTAAAAAGCATAACAGAAGGAAGCTTTATTGCTTAGCGATTTCTCCTAGTAGGCTCTCTCTTTCAGTGTCTACCCATACAGCCCACGGATAATGTTCTGGTTTGGTAATTATGAACTGCATACAGCAATGGGGATTGTTTACAAAAAAATACCCTCTGATTTTATATTTTTATTACTTCAAATATTTTAAGATACTAATTTGAATATTTTTGTATTTTAAGAGTTGGTTTTTTTATAATTCGATTTTAAAATTATTTCTCCGATGACGTCATAAGGGACAAGTTTGCATTGATTTCGTTGCTTAGAAAACAAAAATAATAAAAGTAAGTTTTATCTATATATAATCATAACCTGTGCTACTATTTAAATGTCACTGTCATTACTCATTACGTATCGTGATCATTTTAGTGTTTTTTGTCGCTAGGCTTATAATTTTTCGTGTTCAACCATTATTATTTTCTATAGTTATGGTTAATGTTAATTTTTTTACACCTGAAGCAGGCAAACAGGCAGGCGGCCCACCTGATTGGATTTAGTAAGTTCAAATAAAGGTCAAACGCATTTCTTACAAAATACAAGAAGATCGTACGTTTTTTGAAATTTTAACTAGACAGAAATGATTAGGGACACAATTTCTCGAAATGGCTTTTCAAATAGCTAGATTGAAAAAAAGTGAACAATCCCAATTGTCTGGTAGGTGTTGCAACTGTCTATAGGCGATGGTAACTGCTTTCCATCAAGTGGGCCGTCTGCCTGTCTGCTGAACTCCTGCTATAAAAAAATTAAAATATCTTTGACTTATAGAATCGGCTTAGTAATAATAATCGACAGACAACCATATCTATTGTATATCCTCAAATTAAGTAAGCTACGCTTGTGTTACGGGTAATATACAACGGACTCTGGGGCCGATCCCAGACACCCGGACCATAGTAAATAACGGAAAAATCTCGTCTCTTAAATTTACCATACCAGGAATTGAATCCGCAGCCTCTGGGGTGCAGTGCGGTAAGCCAGCAAAGGCTTAGCCTGCTCAATCACAGAGGAAATAAAAAAATCTATAAGTAGAAATATAAGGAAATACCCGTCTAAGCATAACGTTGCTTAAATTTATTTAAGAAACACTAAACGCATTTAGTACCCTTAAATACAATTAGCGTCTTACACAACACAAAATATGTCGCTAATGTTTAAATAACTGTCAATACGTTTTGTGTAAAAAGTATTTAGGCAGTTTAATATAATTAACTAATTTTATTTAATTCGATCGTTATGCAAGCGGCCTTAAGAGTAATAAAAAATGAATTATCATGTCAATCAACTATCATTAACTCACACATCTCAAATAACGCATTTAATCCTTGGCTACATCTGCGTAACACAATTAATAACATTAACACTATCTCAGGTGTAGTACATGCATGAAAGAGAACCAGAACAAACCTATTCTTTACAATTCACTGCCTTCTTCTAAAGAAAAATACTACATATACATAATTGTTACGCAATAAAGGCAGTTCTTGGATAAAGTTTTAAAGAGTTCGTGGAAGGCCACCCAAAGCGGCCGCATCTGACAAACAAACAGACGAACAGCAGAAGCGGTAGCGACCGCGGCACACGGCAATTACACACCAATTATCGGGTGCACTTCCATATCATACTGTATAAAAGGGTTACGTTACGGGTGTAGCGAGCCTTATTTGTTAGAATGTGAATAAATTAATGAAAACACAAAAAACGCAGCAAATATGCATCCGATGGTAGTTATTGGTGGCAGTTGCTTCTTGTTTATTACATTAAAGTTCGAAATGATATAATCTAAAAATTAACTAACTTAAATAAAACTTATTATAAAATAATATCAACTAAAATTAATATAAATATATCTAAAATATCTTAAAAATAATCCTAACTTAAAAATATATATACAATAGTAGAAAAACTAAAATTAAAATACAAAATTATATTAAAGCCCATCCAGCCCCACCAGACCACTGTCGCTGGGCATTGTACCTAGAAGGCTGGCAGCATTACCTCGCTGGATACAAAGGCTAATTCTTTGAGCGAGATAAGCCTTCCGGTCTCCTGTCATGTCAATTAAGTGTTTTTTAATTTTTCGGAACAATTTGTGGGCACTTGGCCCCCATGGGCCCAAAGTCTCCACCCCAAACGGCTCAAATATGTAACCTGTTCCAAGGGTTGCATAGGTATTTAAGCCGTTTGAGATTTTCGGCAAAAGCGGCAGTGCGACCGGCCCCAACTTTGGACTCCTGGAGATGAGAAGGCGCCAGCGTGTCGACGCAGGTAACGTCCCATACAAGCGGCCTTCCCAAGCTCTAGGGAATTAAAGTCATACCGTCGGGCCTCTTACCATCGTCGAGGATCAGACCGTTTGGTTCGAGGACGGCCGGCATGTTTGTTTTAAAATCAAACTCGATGAATGGAACTGTATAAATATTATTGTTGAACTTTTTACATGAATCGAAATATACATAGAATAAGTACGAGTTATGCGAGGGAGTAGAATTCAGAATAATTGAGTGACGAAGAATAGTGAACGCAGTGAACATTTTTTGCCTCCAAGGCCGCTCCTATATCCCACATCCCGTCTGACGCCTAGCTGCTAATTCTGCGAGCTATGGGCGTCGGCGGTATGCGGGGCGCGGAGAGTAGGCGTGCTCCGGCGGGCGGGTCAGGGGGGTGCTCTCTGTCCGCAACAGTAGTGCGTACATATTTGTGGCTTTTGGTGTCGAAACTCTGGAGTCATGGGGTCGAGAAGCCCATCGCCTTTAGCGAGACCTATCCGGTTGATAGATGTCGCACGAAACCAAAACGCTGTTCTGTATTTTGGGCAACGCTTGCCATACAACGTGGTAATGCGGCCAGCGTTTTGGGAACGTTCCCTACTGACAGTGATTTGGGACCTATTTACTACTTGTATGTGTATATATAAAGATATTATTAGTACAGGTCAATTATGTAAAACAAATTCTTTATAGTCCCATAAATTAAATAATATGAAAACACTTCATTGTTAACCAAAAATTAAAACTACGTTCTAAGAACTAGGTACAATAAATGTTGAACAAATGGTGGCCTTATCGCTTAAAGCGATCTCTTCCAGGCAACCCCCTAAAGTAAGGAAATATTAAAACATAACAGTGGCGGTGAAGATAATAAATAATATGTGAAACATTACAAGAATAACTTGGAACGTGCAAGAAGAATAAAGAGATTAATAAGTTTTTTGTCAGTAAAGCGGTATAGATGGGTTTTTTATTACCGACACACAAGACAGTGTTTCTCGTCTTATTATTTTCTATCTTATTAGAGAAAACATAGTGGTGAGTTTTTATTTTATTTTATTTTCTCTTTTTGATTTCTTCTTTTCTTTTCAAAATCTTAAGTTTTTCTTAGACAAGTACTTAAGTTTACAATGTTTTATATATTTCACTTTAGTCTATACATTCTACCCTTATTTCTATTATTTTCTTATTTCCTAGTAGGTACAAGGATAGATGGGATATGAAGGCTGAGATGGGTGAGGTAGGATAGAAAAATATTCTGTGGGAGCGTGGTATTACTTCAATCAAGCGCGCCCAAACACTAATAATCAAGATTGGTAACGTTTCCATGGCTCTACCACGTACAAAGCATAGCGAAAAGAATTTTTCTATTTAAGGCTGTTTTAGGATTTCGTAGGCATATGACAAAACAAAAGTCGTGAAAGATTAATGGTTAGTGCACTCGTAACTTAATGTTAAGAAAATCTCTTAGTTAGTTTTCAGTTCTAACGTTGATATTACAATTACCACGTGCTGACGCCGACGGTGAAGGAAAACATCGTGATGCAATTTGCACATCGAGATGATCCATACGTAAAGTAAAGTAATATATACGTCTTACCCGCTAAGCGCCTAGGACAAACATGGCATTTATATGGTCCAGAGCCTAGCAGTGGGGCGACCATGGGCTGGCATTATTACATAATAAAAATAGGATAGATTCTTCGCCTCTACTGAACCTTTCAATATGCGCGGCCCGACACGCACTAGCGCAAGTTTCAATTTCACGACCGAAAGTTTTAAACATATAAAATAATAAAATTGTGCAAGTTAATCACCTTTTTATAAAGTATTTATAGAACGATAGCCACATCGACTGCTAATAAAAACGTTCGGATACAACTCTGTATTGCTTCGAAAGCGACGTAAAACTGTGATATTTCCACAAACAAAAATATATGGACGATCTATTTGTATTGATGAATTTATCTATGTTTATAGTTTCGTGTTAATCGATTCGACATAGAATTGTTTACTTGATAAAACGCAGACTCAATAAAATCTCATTTAACTGTTAGAATGGGCGGGTTATTTATTTAAGTGGTGTTATTGCCTACCACCCGTGGTTATCCGCTGCCAGAGACCACACATAAAATTTGACCTCAGCCATTACCTGTTTATCGTGGTGTAAGTACATTTTATTTAGATTTAATTGCGGTGTAGAGCTAATAAAAAAGCTGTGTAGAGCATTGAGTCAAGTAGGGCTATTGTAATACGTTAAAATACATCAAAATTGTAAGATAATCTTTGTTTCTCTGTAAAAAAAGACATATTGTACTTATATTATATGTCATTTAATTTAATATAAAATTAAAACAAACTAATTCCAAAGTATGTAATCATTACAAATTGTGTATAAAACTTCAATAAATTTTGATTCCTTACGCCGCCATCTATCTACACATTGTAGGGAATTATAGTTTAATTTATGTATTATAATTACTAGATGGCGCAAAGATAAATTGCTTTTTTTTACTTTCTACTCAATAATAGATAGCGCCTATAAATTTCGTTTCATCTCCAAAGTTAAACTATTTTTACATAGTACTACCTATGTAAAAAGTACATATAAACCAATTGCCTTTTATATTTTGAAATAAATTTTATATTTAATTTAAATAGTTTTTAATCATTTAAAAGATGAATTATTACAATTTAAGTATTCAATTTATTGTTGTGAATTGTGATGAACGGAACGTCGAAAAGTTAGAAATTGAAAAATGACGTTTGTTGACAGTTGTGCTTTGATATCGTGCAGATTATTTTCTACAGTCTTTACAAGAAATAAATTCTCGTGTATCAGTGCAGTTAGATTTCATATGGATATTAGAGATGAAGCGAAGTCAACCATGGAGATCGTCAATATACCACGCATTGTTTCCACTTACCGACATGCACTGCACACCTTCGATGACAAGTTCAAGAACGAACTCGCAACTAATTTAAACAAGTTAAAAACTATAATGGACGGATTAAGGGCTGATGATTTAGGCTTCGACAAAACGCTAAATAATCCTGATACCTGGAAAAAGCCTAACAAAGCCCCTTGTACATATATAGAAGTCTTCCAAAGCAGTCAAATGAATATGAGTATTTTTGTGTTGAAACCAGGTTTTAAAATGCCTTTACACGATCATCCTCATATGCACGGATTATTGAAGGTAGTCGCAGGTGCTGTGAAGATTAGAAGTTTCTCCGAATATCCTTTAAAGGAAGCGGTTAATGAGATAGACTTCGCGGTGCGGGCGAAACACGAGGCTGCGCGGATAGCTCAAGGTATTCACAAACGTAGAAGATTGTTCGCGAAAGTGTCTAATGATCGTGTATGTAGTGAAAACTCTGCAACTTGTATGTTAACTCCCACTATTTCCAATTACCACGAAATAGAGGCTTTGGAGCTACCTGCCGCTTTTTTCGACATACTCTCGCCGCCTTATGACACACTCATCGAAGGTATCGGGCCGAGAAGATGTCGTTATTACACTGTAGCTAATGAAATAAGCACCAATTTAGTTGAATTACAAGAAACTGAAGTGCCAAGTTGTTTCTATTGTGATCAAGCACCATATTTAGGACCAATGCTTGCTTAGGTACAAATTGGTTTAGTCTTAGGTAGCCATTTTAATTCAATCAATTATTATAGAGTTTAACACAAAATTATTATACTTATAAGTCTATTCCAACATTATTAGAAGATAATATAGTTGTCCCAAAAACAAATTCACAGAGAAAATAAAATATTAATACTATTTACTTATCTCAAATATTTTACACATTCATAAAGCATTCTAAGTATTATGTATAATGCCTTAAGAAATCTGCTTTATAGGTGTCTATAGAGAGATACAACACTATTTTATTAATAATTTAGTAGGAAAACCAAGAATATTTCATGGTTAATACCCCTGAACAATATTCATGCATACACAGAGAGAGTGCCAGCACATTAGTAGCATCTCTGATGTTACAAATGCCCATAGGGGATGCTGACAGCTTTCCATCAGGCGGGCCGTCTGCGTCTGAATTCATGCAATAAAATAAAATAAAAACAATACTCAAATTGATTACCATATAAACTGAAAATTCACTCTACCCTCTAATAAATCAAGTCCAAAAATTTTTTTTTATTTGAATGGGTACCTTGGGTGTTGGTTGACACATCAGTATGATTCTAGAATTGATTAGAAAACTGATATTTCTCTCAAATTTACAGCAACAAATCCACTTTTATTATTAAACTCACACATGTATTGTAAATAGATGGCTACTGTTTAAAGTTTCATAGTTTATAATATATTATCCCCGTAAATTGCTATTGCGCCTGGCTGCCATTTTGGTGGTGTAACCGTAGCCAAACACTCAGTAGCGCTAGCATCGATGAGTTCGCGTACATATTGAGTTGGGGATGATGTCACGTGAATATAAATTTGACAAGGTTCCAGCTCATTAGCAATTTGCAGGGATAATACTGCAACATACCGAGCCTTTACCACCACTTTATCATAAGCAACATTTAGACCTAACTTTATTTTTGGTCTGCAACAGTTATTTTAACCTATTATTTTGTTTTAAGACTTTCAATTTTAGTTACATTAGACCCTAAAGAATCAAAAATGGAGTCTTAAAACAAAATAGTAGTTTAAAATATGTTTTACCACTGAAAATATACTTAGGTCCAATATATCGCCAATGATAAAATGATGGTAAAAGCTTGTTACAATCCTTATAAAAATCTATCCATATTAAAGTGATATTACGGTTTACACCAGCATTTAGGAGTCGAAAGTTGTAGTAATGTAAATAATATAAAGTCAAAATTAGTAAAAAAATGTTAATTGGGGACTATTTAATCATGATAGTGGAAGTAATTTTGTGCCTTCTATTGTATTTACTAAAGAAATCAACAATGTACCTTATAATATAAGCTGCATAATTCTTGAGTAACATATTATTACAAACATTTTCAAAAATGAATCATAATAAATGGTATAAAGTATTTTATAATGTGTTTAGTTGTTGAAAGGAGATTCTGTAGTACTCTCCACTGGAAGTGTAACAAAGTAGTGGGATATCCACTAAGACTATTTATTACTCCAATATTTCTTGGTGTGACAAATATTGACATGGGTAGTATTGTGGAGACAAGGATAACAATCTCCATTGTAAAGAAATACTTGTCCAAAGGCATCAAATTAGGGCTGCCATTTTAGAACTATCGCAAATGATTCTGCACCCTTTGATGGGTCTCCTCCATCTCGTAGTGGTTATAGATGGAGTGAACAGGTATCAGACTGAAATTTTGAACATAGTATTCTCTGGTTGATTTTTGATATATATTGACAATATGAATTATGAACCATTGGACTTTTAGCACCATGTAGAATTGTCCTCATTGTATCCTCCAAGAATAAGTTAACTACTGTATTAAATCTAATGTAGCCAGTTGCCACTGGGATTTCTAAATTCTAATCAAATGTAGTATATATTTTCTTTGATATGATGTACAAAAATGAATAAAAAACTACATAAATTTTCAGGGAATAATATGGTTTATTTTGTTAAAGTTAAATTTATTGTTATGAAATAATATACTAGTATTGCTGGAATATGATTTATTAATAGGAAAAACTTCATGGTACCACCTAATTAACTGTAAAAGTCTAAATAAAAATTAGATATCTAGGGTATTAATATGGCCACTTACACAGAATCATATTAAAATTATTTGCATTGTCAAAATGGTGTTACACTTACGAGGGGATATATTTTTATTCCTACCATACAAACTCATACATTGTATATATCCAAGCTAAACAAGTCACACTTATGATATGGTTAAACACAATGGATCACTCTGGGGACAATGGCAGACACCCAGACCGTACCATACTAGTAGCACACTGTGATGGCCGTTTTGATGTATGCCACTCCTGAAATTTCATAAAATTTATCTATGTTTGGCGGAACAAATGTTCTTTATGGTCAATACTGATGTGATAGTAGGACAGTATACAAGATAAATTGATTACATTGATTTCAAAACTACAAATTATGGTCTTACTGTACTCATATATGGTACCAAACAATCTGATTAAATATAGCCTTTATTTCTTTTCTTATCTCTATTTGCTTCTTGTGTGTAAATAATGTATGTATATTCATATTAATTCCATTATTCAATTCATTCAAATATATTAAGTAAACATAAATCTTCATGTTATTAAAACTTTTTAGTTAGCTACTACTTATAACTTTCAACACTTACATTTTGATGTGACTCACACTTCATTATATGTTTTTTTATAGTAAATTATATATTTCATGTCACTATTGTAATGTGTCAAAATGGCCATCATAGACTGCCACTAATACAAGTTATGTAAAAAGTTATTTTATGAAATTCAGGCAGGAATAAATATGATTCTGCAAAAGCAGCCATTTTATATCTGTAGATTTACCTAAGTTACTCATATAATATGCAGCTCAATCTTACATCACTTAAAGCAATGTAACGTTAACACCAATTTACTTAAGTTACCATTAAGTGTAAATGTTTATCTTTAAATGTAATCTATTAACCCATTACTTGCATACCATTGTTTGGCCATTGTTTGTTTGTTGGGTTTGACACAGATTGGTCATTTTTGTAGCTTGTAACTTTTACAAATTACCCCTCCACCTCTGTGAAGGGTAATTTTTGACAGTTCATTAATTGAATATTTCTGAGTTGGGTAAGTTATACTTGTTTTATGGGTAATACTAGTAATATAATAAAATTGTAAAGGTCGAATTTCTGTGCAAAGAAAAAAATGCTAAAAACCGAGTCAGGGGGATTTAAGAAGTGAAATAGAACTAATTATTTTTTTTTTTTTTTGTTTCTCTGTACGGGCTAATCTTCAAAACGACTGGACCGATTTAAATGAAATTTTGTATGGTGGTAGCTTATATCCCTGTTCAACATATAGGATGCTTTTGATCCCGAAAAGTTAGAGTTCAAAAAAGTTTCCACGCGGACGAAGTTGCGGGGAGAAGACAATTGGGGCCGATCCCAGACACTCAGTTTAATCTGTAATAAGTCCAATTTAATAATATAGCTATTTTCGTACTTTGAATTTCCGAACGTGTATTCATTGTACCACATCCTGGATATATTAGCTGATATTATATTAATAAGTCCACAGCTGGGTTCGGACCTCGCTATTTTAAATGACATTTTACTACCCTAATTAAATTGGTATCTGTACTGATTTAGGGATCCTTACACTGAATCATGTACTAAGGGTTTTAATTACAATTATCCGTGCTGACGGTATAAAAAACCTCGTAATGAAACTTGAACATTGAATGGGTTACAATGATTGTTTAAAGATGGATATAATATTAATGTACCTATTCTCAAAATAATATTTAGTATTAAAATATATTTATAACAAAGAATAATCTTACAAATTTTATTGTTATCATAATTCTTATCTAGATAATTAATATTTTCTTACTGGAAAAACAAAACGTAACTATCGATATTTAAAATAAATCTAATTTGCTAATAACATGATACTTACTTCCTTCCCCCACGTGTATAGAGGGCGAAACCACGTTTAATTGGACGGACAGTCTGCCAGTTTGCCTGAACCGCAAGAAAAAAAACTAATTAAAGCGATTAATTATAAGTCCTTACAGAAATATGACCAATCTAAATTGTAAACATTCCAAAGTGTTATCGTGTTGTTTCTCTTTTCATTAATATCTAAAACGTATTTTTAATGTTTGATCTCTAAACGTTTATTACTGAGTTAACAAATACACTCACCGCGAATAAAAGCAGCTGGGTACAACTTTTTTTCTATCGTACTTTAACTTTAGAGTTTAGAGCATAATGTTGATTCATCACAAATACCTTTTTGCAAATATCGTTTCATGAGGTTTAACTTAAGTAACATCTAAAGTTAGATATGAAGAAAGTCGAAAATGTTATAAATTAAATAGGTATCTAAATAAAATTTTATTCAAAAATATATTTCGTAAGAATAAACAAAGTATAGAAATAAGATAGTAGCAAAGGGTGAAAATTTTGAAAAAGGAACCGGTAATTAATTTTTGTACTACAGTAATATGCAAAATAAAAAATTTTTTTTTAAAGTACATATTGACAAAAGTCAATGTCATTATGTGACGTCAGCGTCAATTAAAGCGCGCTAAAATGGCGGCGTATCAATGGCTGAATATGTTTGCAATTTATTCACAGGAACGGAGAAGAATGCAATTTCCTGGTGCCGGCCGGCCTTCTTAAGAGGCAACAAAACAATCCACAGCTAAGTGATAGGATATTTGCCCGTCTGGATATCTGCCACCCTGGTCTAGAGTTTGCCACCATAACAAACCAGAACAACCTTGAGTTGTGTTCTGGCATTAGTGATCAGGTTTCAGTCTCTCTTTAGAGCCCGGCAGCACTTGTTAGCACTTTTGGTGCTATAAATGTCTAGACGATGGTAACCGCTTTCCATCAAGTAACCGTCTACCTGTCTGCTGAACACTAATGTAAATAATTGATTGTATCTATGAGTTCGGTTTTCCTTATGAAAATTTTCTCCTTTTGTCACTGAAGCCTTAATACATATACAATGCTCACAAGTTAATTGTATTTCTAGTTATAAATATGTAAGTGAGAACCTATTATGTTTACTATGTATATGTATATTTAAAATCTAAATTATGAATGTTTATGTTGTATTTATTGTAAGTATCAATATAGGATTAAGTTTCGTTTTCCACACTAGTATTGTTCTTTTGTTAATAAAATATTTAATTTGTTAAACAGTTTATTTTATTTATCTTTACTAGGTGGTAGGCAGAACGGGCAAATAACCGTCTGGTTGCCTGCCACCCCTGGTCTAGAGTATGTCGCTGTAACCTTGAGTTGTAATCTGGCAGTGAACAGAGGCCCAATTCTGCTATTGTGAATATCTTGGCGTCGCGAAGATATTGCCATAGCGACAATAATTATAAATACACAAAATCGTCGAGGCGAGAATTATAGAAAAAAATGGTGAAGGTCCCATTTTTTTACCAATGGCAGAAATGGCATAAGCCGAAAAGTTAATATTGACATTTTAAACTTTTCGCGAATTTTCGCCTATAAGTGTTTATAAAGGTAGAGTGGTGTGTTGTGGGCATGGCATTGGGATTAACAGAGGCTATTTTGTAATTATTATCCCCGCAAATTGCTATTGCGCCTGGCCGCCATTTTGGTGACGTAACCGTAGCCGAACACTCAGTACTGTTAGCATCACTGGCCGGCGAGTACGCGTACATATCGAGTTGCGGATGACGTCACGTGAATGTTAATTTGACAAGATTCCAGCATTAGCAATTTGCGGGGATAATATAACTGTATACGGTAATTGTTATGGTTTGCTCGGCACCGATTTCAAGATGGAGAAAGTTTTATATTATTTTGTCTCTTAATAAAATTAAATTCGTAGTCAAAAATCTTTATTAAGTTATTTTATATTTTGTAGTTTTTGAAGTCGGTTTTCTTTATTTGTTACTTTTTAGTGTCTAGCTATGGGTAGACTAACGAAAGGTGCCGCGCTCTTTAAAAAATATAGGTCCCAAGAAACGAGAACGGAAAATGTTCATAAAAAAAATTTCATAACTTGAAAACTACTGGGCCAAACTATGTTAATTTTTTAGGGGACCACATGGCAACTATTTCGTATCAAACTAAAGAAGAATCACGTAAATCGGATTATAAATCTCAGAGTAATCGGTGTACATACATAAAAAAACTATCAAGTTGAGAACCTCCTCCTTTTTTAGTCGGTTAAAAATATATTCAATCCTGTTATTTTATTAATAATCTTATACTTAGAATCACGATGTTTATTTATCTTTTTGAATAATTTCTCCCATAACGTAGTTTGAAATAGACTATTGATGTCAATTTCCATAGGCGACTTTCCATAAATTGGATTTTCAGCCTATAATCCAGCAATAAAAGTCTACTATGATAGTTCATATATTACGTACTAATGGACTCAAAGCGGGGTATGCCGAAGACCGCGTGAAGTGGGAAATAAACGCAACCGGGATTTAACGCTCGTTGATACATTACTCGTACTCTCTTTGTTTAAAAACTTCTATTGATTTTCGAGTTACTAGGCGTCTAAAGTATTTTATCTTTTATTTACAGTTTATTATCGAATCCATAACATGATAATGTTATCTACTGATTTGATGAATGTCGATAAAATGTGTAACATAATATAAACAACGCAAATGCACTTCAATGAATCCCTTAGTCCTTATTTTATATCATAAATAAATTATATGTATTATATCGAAATAAATTTCTCACTTCACGAGTATTTATTTATCTTTTTTAAAACGATGGAAAATCCAATTCAGGGCTACCCATCGAGGGGGAAATAATAATTAATAATCGCCATGTGGGCGGTAATATCTTTCCCAAATGCTGTTCCCTCCCTAGTCGGGATACCCACCAATATCCCTCGGTATTCCTTCCTTCGCCTTAAGAGCAACGGGGTTAACGTTCTAACCACTGCGAGTCCTGGCTGTTCTGTACTATAGTCCACACTAAACTTTATGATCATTATTAATTAATGTCACTGGCTACGCAAATTCACTAACCACCCTTTCTTATTGCAATATCTAGGTTAATATCCTAGGTTCCTGTACCTATAGAACAGCGATTCCAACCTTTTCTAAATTGACGCCCAATTAGAATGAAGTAAACATGTCAACACTCTCCAGTTCGTAATTGTTACTTTAATATTTAACTAGCGTTTTAAAGCGGCTATTTACGCATTAGAAACCTTACAAGAGCTGGTTTTTCTAAGTTTATAAGTAACATACCATACGTCGACTCTTAAAATATATCCTTGAAAGAATTACTTCGACGTGTGTGAAAAAAAGGCCCTTTGCATTTTGTGTTGACTAAAGTATATAATTCATTGATGTATTTAGAGACTTGAGAATTAAAGCACCATGGCATTTGCATATGGACATGCTACCACCTTCACGAAGGCTTCAGCACACACTGGGGTTACGGTGGTACTATCGGGAATCTTCGATTTAGACCATGATGTATAAATTCAATTCAAGTGTAAAATATAAAAGTATAGTTTAGTATTAGCGTTCTAAAATGAACAATACAGGATGCTACATGGCACAACATTATGATAATCAGGATTTTAGGATACTTTAATTAATAACAAAACATACTCATGGTAAATATTTTTTATTGAATCATAACATTAGCATAAACTAAATTATACAATCACACGTCAACAATTGCACACTATGGTTATTAAAACAATCACTACAAGGAAATATTAGCTGTCTTTTAGATACTTTTGTCAAGATAATAGACTAGTTTTAAAATAATACATCATCGCATTAAAATCTAATACAACATTACATTAAATGATGGATAACATAGACACTACAAGAAATGAACTTCAAGAATTTGTCAATTGAGTTATTAGACTGTGTTCAATGTCTTAAATCAATACAAATCTGCAAACATAAGTTTAATTTAGGTAATTTAATTAACAACAATTTTCGTTTTAATGTTTAAAGTATATAATAAAAAGCACCTAAAATGAAGACAATAGTGATTCAGTAACTTGCGTCATAAATTTTCATTGAATAAAACACTTCACAATTTATCTACTTCAGAGACGAAAACTTTAATAACAATGAATTTATTATCATGTTTATTACAAATAAATTCAAAATTATATGACGTTGCTTCAATTAACGTGAAAGATTATTTTTCCATCATGCTTCAATTGACGTAAACAATAATTGTAAGATGAATTCAACCAGAAAGAATTGCCAAATTGTTATACCCTAAATTTAGATTCAAACAGCTCAAATTTAAATATAGTAAAAGCTCCTTATTCGCTTTTTCCAATTGCTATATTCGCTGAAAATGTCTTTATTCGCTGATCTAATAAGTACATACATAATAATAAAAGGACCATAATAGGTATCCAGCCCAATATCCTTTGTAAATGCCGTTCAAATGGAGTAATCTAAAAAGTAAAATCGATCTTATTACAACTTTGCCTGAAGTATGTTGTTAAATAATATCACCGAGGACTTTTAGTTAGAGAGCCAGCTTAAATCTGACAACACATTCTTTACGGTATCTGAAATTTCGTCCAGTGAGACTTCTTTACCCAGTAAACAAGCAATGGGTACTAGGTAAACTACAACTGTGGACATACATATGCACGGACTACAGGTAATGTTTCGCTGTAAACCGGATAGTTACAACCGGAAAAAATGTCAGCCATTTTTAATATTAGCTTAAAATAGTTCAATAAATAATATATTAAAATGGCTGACGCCGTAAAATACTTTAATTTTTTTCCGAATTTGAAAAGTGGCTGCCAGGATATTGCAACCTTCAAATCAGCAGCCATATTTATTTTCAATTTTTCTAGAGGTATATTATGACATATTAAAACGGCAGACGCCGTAAAATACTTTAAAAATTTACTTAATTTCATGCCTGACTCACCTGAGGGACCCAAACCTACCGCGGCGGGCTTAGCTAGTCCCATTGCTTGTTTACTGGTATAGAAGTCTCACTGGACGAAATTTCAGATACCGTAAAGAATGTGTTGTCAGATTTAAGCTGGCTCTCTAACTATTTGACATAAACCGCCTTCGTTGCAATCGGTGTTTTTGAGAATGTAAACAAACAGAATGAAAGCCGCTTTAGAAACTGTCAAGCAAGAGAAAATCACAAAATTCTTCAAACTATTGCCTAAGCCTTAGAGCCTGTCCGCACAGCGATATTTCACAGCACGATTTTTTTCCCGTAACTCTGTAACACATTGAATATTATAGGAGTAGCCGCACTGGCGGTAAAAAAATCGCGCGAGAATAAAATCTGTGACTTGATGCAAATTGATCGCGAAGCGGTGCGATTTATTTTCGCGCGAATATTTTGTATCGTATAGAGTAAGTATGGCTATGTTCGCACTGTTGAACAAAATTCGCGCGTTTCGCTCAGTCGTGCAACGTCGATATACTGAAGTAAACTCACAAAAATAGTGCGGAATTTTATTCGTAGTGCGTACTAGGTGTAATTCTGGTCGCGGAATTTAATACGCGCGAATAAAAATCGTGCTGTGAAATATCGCTGTGCGGACAGGCCCTTAAGATAATCAATCAAAATGTTCAAAATCTTCAATTGATTTTTTTATATTTTTTTTGTCACTTAGGAACGTATCCTCTATAATCCCATATCTCTTCAGTTCTTCGACTTCGCCTACCCTGTAGGATTGGGGGTGGCAAAGCGGTGGGGGGTGTCGAGCCTAGGCTCTTTACCCCAGCATTCGCTCACAGGGTGACTACCCTGCGGTATTGTGGTTTTTGGAGCCGCCGTGGGGATCGGCAGCTCGCATGGCCTTTAAGCGGCTTCCGTTGGCCTTCAGCGGCTTAGTGGGCCAATCTTGGCGTCCGATGACCATCGCGATCCCATATAAATTACCATTCCGTAATCACGGTTTCTGTATTCGAGGCATATTTATGGAACACATGCCCCGCGAATAAAGAGCTTTTATTGTATTGTAACTTTATTTAATTGTCATGAATAGATTCCAATGCGAGTTTAATATTGACACATAATATTTAAAAGTTATCTTTTTTTAAACAATATCTTATTATGCTGTACGGAACATCAAAACAAACATCATATTTTTATCATGTAAACACGCTAACATACAGATGATAAGATTTACTTTTAAGAAAAATGCAAAATACTTTAAAATATGTTATCTATATAATGGAGCGTATTGTTCTAATTTGAGACAATAATATTGAGCTTCCTTAGGAAAACTTTGGGAAACGTTGCTTATGCAAAAATATTTTTTACGTGATTTTACTTTTAATTTTTATAAGAAAGCCAATGCTGGAGCAACGAATCACTGAGCAATTGACGGCTTTTTATACAAAACCAGGTACTGCATAGCCTTATGCAGTTAATATAGGGAGGCCATGAAAGATGCCAATTCTAATAACTCGATACTAAGAAAAGCTTGTGCTTGCTTGAAATATAATTTAACTGTACGTAATCTGGGTTTCTTCAAATACAGTGAATAATGATATCAGACGGATCAACCAAAATGATTCAATTTGGTTGAGGGGCACACAACTGAAAGGACCTGACGGCATTCAATGACATTGAATGATTCAAGTTTATGTTTATATGTAACATTTCGGTTGATTCATCCAAATTGAAAGATAGAAATGAACCGGTCTTATAAGGACTTAATCGATTAATTCCATAACAAAGTTGTTTAAACCCAAATTACCGCACACAGAACTTAAAGGACGATTAACATAGAAAGACAAAATTTAGTATTCAGATTACAATGGAGAAATTTACATTGATTTATTTGGTTCACAAACTGATCTTATTAACAGAAAATAGTTAAAGTCAATAAGGTACCCAGAGAGGCTTCATTAATACGAGTACAGCACGCTTTTTAAAAAACACAATCACAAATTAAGTATCGTAATTCATTCTTTATTAACCAGCGCTAGATTTAATGGCTCCTTATGATTACAATCAGGCTTTTTTGTCGCTTCTTCGTTCTTATTCGCACGCTAATTGTCGAAGTTCTAAGCCTATAATTTTTGTTTGTAGCTCCACTTCAAAAAAATTATTAAAAATCGTTTTTCTTAAAGTTACCAAAACTGTAACAATACTCGTTGACACTTGACATCTTTGTCTTCCGTGATCACGGCCACTAAAAAGTGGTCGAAACGTCGGAATAACAAAAATCAATCAAGTAGTTTCATTATAAAATGTTGAAGTTACCAAAATTGTTTTTTTTTTCAGTTTTTATGGCACTTTTTTGATATTTCTGAAATGTCCTTTAAGAGCACTGCGTGCCCCACAAAATGCCATGATTACAATAATTAAATATATCTGAAGTGAATTACAGATCGACCTTCATAAAGTTTAATTGAACATTATACTACTCTGAGTGACGCACAGTGTTCTGTAATGTCAAGAACTCTTATTAACATTACGTACATCGCCAATCCTATAAAACGCGTCTGAAATTGAATAACAACATTCCATTGTTATCACAAAATAGTAGATATTATCTATCCCATATATCCACTTACAGCCATGGAAATTGACCGCCATGAAAATTACTTAGGCTTTATATAGGCATATAAATAAATTAAATAGGCGTAAAGTGTCAGATAAACTGATTCTACACTTCTACAAGCAGTTCTTTTAAAATAGCATTACTACATGAAACTAAACAGAATTATTCTTCAGCAGTCTTTTATAAAACTGCGCTCCCCTTGAAAGTCAGCATCTCAAAAGTTGAGACATATATATTTAATCAACCAAATTTTTATGGATCAATTGTTGTATCATAGTAAAATTCCTATTTTGTCATCGGTTACATTTCGTATATCATATCGTATAACCAAGAATTTTCCCAAAATAGTTTTTTTTATAAATAATATTTTTAAGATTATTTTTCAAAAAATGTCCGACGCTCCAGGGGTAATTTCTATAAGAAACATCTCATCGGATATATTAACTCTCGCGAAATACTAAACCACTCAAAACGCTCTACTTCGCATGTGTATGTTACTTTCAAGACTGTTGTTTATCATTCGTGTAAGATAAAAGTTAGAAGTCATGAAAAGAATAACAAATAAAATAACTAAAAACATTCTTTTTTCAATTATTTAATAGTAAGTTCACAAATAATTATGTGGTCAAGATTCATAGCTGTCAGTGTACTATTCAATCATTCTCTTACAATCTAAGTATTTTATCCGCTTTAATCTCAAATCAGGTGTTTATTTACTTACTTTTCTAACATTTTTCACATTCCTATTAAAGTTTTCTCAGATTCTAATAAATATACATATATATATATATATATATATTGTGTACTTGTATGATGATTTTTCTGATCACATTCATTTCAAAATTAAAAAACCAAGGCGGAACAAGTATTATAGATAATGTTAGGGTTAATTTATTTCAGACATTGAAATACAAATCATTTTTTTAATATCAATAAAAAATAATCAATAGTCGAAAATAATCTCGTAGGTATCATTCAAAATTAATTATTAAAAGTAAATAATTGGTCCGTTGGCTAAAGTATGAATAAGATGTTAGTTAAAAATATTTTATTTCAAAATTAATTTTACCTATTTTTTATGGTCCATATATGCGTTTGACTAGATCAGCATAATTTAAATTGGATGAAACTAACTCTCCTGTTCCATAAGCTACTTAACAATATTAACATTTTAATGTACACGAAGAAATTCCTAGTTTCTTTAGAAAGCTACAAATGAGTTGGTAGCCAAGATAATACAGCGTATTGTACTTATTTCCCATTAAGAGTCATAATTTCCTTAAATAACAAGAACTGTTCACGAAACAAGAAATTAGTGCTTTTAATAAAGAGCACACTCACTTTCCCACACGTATTGACATGTTGTAGACAAAACATAGGTTTTTAAAAAAAGTTTAATGCAAATTTTGACAACTATTAGTGCATTGCACTCTAGGGGCCTTACTTATCACTAACTAATCGTTTCTTAAATTTAAAGAAACTGCTGAGCAACTGATTAGTGAAAATCTTACCCACTCCTCTGTAGTCGAATATTTTGGGTACAACCTACGTTAATAATTCAAATTTCGTTTATCTGTGCTCCTCTTAGGTAAACAACAGGTAATACACGTTTATAAGTGAAAAAAGAGGTACTCGTTGATTAGGGACTGATTCTGATTCTTTTACTTAAGAGATGCCTAATCGTTTCTTAACGAGATTATTATAAGTTAGGCCGTAGTTGCATTGCACAGAATTTTATAAAAACTTATGCATAGCACAGAACATTTTCATGAAAATTAGTAGGGACCAAAATTTATTTATTTATTATATTTAAGCCATTTATGGCTCATATTATTTATGATTCACAAAAAATAAGTAAAATAACTTTTAGTGTTAAATAATATTACTATGTCTAAATAAGGCAGTGTTGATGTGTTAAAAAATGCGCATGCAATATTCTAATATTATCATTTTATTCGTGTTTAATATTTTTATGAGCGGCTTTACCGATTTGTTGTTGCTTAAAATGTCCAAATAGGAAAATGTTTTGAATCAAACTGGCGGGGATTTACTAGCTAACGGGGTCGAGGGGTTTCACAAAGGACTACGCAAATGGCCGCCATATTGATCAAGTTGATCTCATATTGATCAAGTTGATCTCACATTGATCAAGTTGATCTGCCCGTTATAATATTGTAAACTTATTTACTTCTATATAAGCTGACCTTGTTTTGGTACACTTATTGATGTTACAAATTTAAAACCTTCTGTGACAATTTCTTCTATTTTTTTATATGTTTGATAAGTAAATTTGAATACCCAGATGTAAGAATATATAACCCATACAAATATCTGATTACTTTGGAAAATATATTTCTTTAAAAAAACTCTCATCAATCAAGTACTTTAGGTGTATTATTTTACTCGTATGTATAAATTACACACACACGTATGTACAGTCGTGGTATGAAAACGTTCGTCAGTTTCAAATTGATTCATTTGAGCGTTCCGCGAGCACGTTGCCTTTTCAGGCCAAGTCACAGTACAGACTGTTGAATAGAAAATTATGTTTATCTATTTGAGAATTTGATTTTCTATGTTATTTAAGAAGATTGTTTAAACATGTAAAACCTAATTGTATC
Organism: Dendrolimus punctatus; assembly: GCA_012273795.1. Classification (NCBI taxonomy): domain Eukaryota; kingdom Metazoa; phylum Arthropoda; class Insecta; order Lepidoptera; family Lasiocampidae; genus Dendrolimus; species Dendrolimus punctatus. Next base: position 9,357,798 of record CM022549.1, read on the forward strand.
CTCTTTATTTCTTGTTGTTAATCTCAGCGCAGCGTGTTATCAACATTTCATGTATTTTATAAACGTAACATTTATCAAAATGTTGGCAGTATTGTCCCTTGTACCAGGGCAAGTAAAAATCGACTTTTAGATGAGGAACATTTTCATTCCGCCACTCCATTACACTATTTAAGATACTTGATGTGAATGATAAGGATTCTGGAAACATTATTAAATACCCGTCCATGTACCTATGTTTTTGAAAATAAAGATTGATTGGTTGATTGATATAATGGTTATTAAACATTCGCATGAGCTGAAAATTCATAAAGATTATGATGATCAAGGTAAGCTTTTTTAGTTTTTGAACAATATACATAGATTTAAAATTCCGAACGACTATATAAAAAACACAGTATCTAAGATTACGTGTAAGACGTGTATACAATAATAATCATTATAGATAAAATATGAAACAATTTAAATGAGCAGATTTATTTTTGAGATTTTATTATATTAATCACTTTGGACATATAGCACCCATATATAAATGAGCGAATTTCACAATTATTATAAGAATATAAAATTAAAAAGATTTAAAATATTTTTTAATTGTTCTACAATACGTACGAATATAAAATTGCATTTCAACCAATAGGACTAGTAAGGCGTTGTACTGACAATACAATTAACTATGTGAATAAATTTAAATAATTTTGTAAATATTTTTATTTTTAATCTTTCTTGTTAAAATCTAATTTCTTAAATTGGATATTAAAATTCGTAAAATAATTTATTATTGATGTTAAGTTTAATTTGATACTAAATTAATTTGATTTTCATACTTAATTGCGTTAAGTAATAAATATCGGTTACATGAAAGTAGATAGAGACTAAAAAAGAACAGACAATTTAAAAATATCTGTATGGCAATTCCGTGTTACCATAGAGTATTTATACAATAGGTATTATAATCTCGTTGCAAATTAGTTTACGTATTGTATATTTTTTGTTTGTATGACGCTGTTTATATATATATATATGTCGGAGGGAACCTATAATTATTGGATGTATTGTTGTCTGGATGTATAACGCACAATATAATTTGTTTACATTTTAATTACTTCTAAAATTCTTAATTTAATTTAGTTAGATTTGTTAAATGTTTCTATAACTTAAAGATCGTTCTAACCTAATAAAAGTTATGAATGTTGTAATTTAATAAACGACCAATGAGAGCAGAGCATGTCTGAGCGGGGTCAGCGCCCTCTATACTTTGAGTAATATCTACTTGGGTAGACTAAGGGAGTTTTTGTGACACATTGGTTGATGGCAATAGGTCGAGTTGGACCATGGAGTATTTTAAAGAAAGTATTTAGTTGGAAGTATGAGCGGTGCCCTGAACCCGCTGCTCGGTCTAAACTATGTTAAAATGTCTTTTAAATCTAAATTAAAAGTGTATAAACGGTGTATAAACGACAACGAGGGAGAACGAGGCCGTTCTGCGACATATATATATATATATATATATATATAAAAAAAAAAAAAAAAAAAATATATATATATATATATATACAGTGTAAACTCGAGTACGTCATTCGATTTAACGACAAACCCTTCCTTAAGCGTCGAAATCGCTTTGGTTGGTGTAGCTTGTCTTGATGATACACTATATAGCATTACACCCACTCTCAATAACGACATCAATTAAGTGTAAAAAGCAGCTTCAAAATTAGTAAAACTGCTTTAAACTGTATTATACTAGCCCGTAATAAATTCTGCCTGTATCATGCATACCGAAATTTCAAGTACTTCTTTTATTACCAAGACGCCTCAATATCGCTATATATGAATAAGTAAGTAAAAAATACAACAAAATTACTGGTGCAGCAAAAGACGTCAGACAAAAATAACAGACTTCTCTCCATTTAACAACTCTCTATAGCACCATAAAATGCATAGTTCTTTCATTATCGTTATATAGAGTTTGTACTTTAAATTATTATTATTTTAATTTTCCGAGCTTCTTCAGCCTCTACTTACATTAGCCAGACCCTATTAACTTTATATTAGTGTTAAAATATTAGTTTTATCCGAAACAAAATATATTAATCCCTGTCATATAATAACAAGAGTCAATAACAAATTATCTTCTTAAGGGGTGATTCTATTGTTTGATTATTTAACGCAATTAAGTAAAGTTAGTTAGTCGCAAGGGCTTCTTTAACTTGTTCAAATTTTAATTAAAATTTATTCAGTAACAAAACAGTGCCTTTTACGCTAATGATACACGGATATAGAACATTTTCACAAACAAATTCAGGGTAACTGTGGACGGTCTCCTACACCTCCGGCTAAATCGAAAACTGCTTGCGCGACCTCTGCCGCCAATTTATCTGCATTCTAAAACGGATTAAAAAATCATGTCAATTACATATGGAGGAATTTTTCGGAATCAAATAAATTTGGGGTACAAAAAAATTTTGTTTCCAGGATATAAAAATTCGCCCAAACGCTGAAATAGTCATGTTGGAAAGAAATAAAAAATGATTTGTAGAAATAGCGACGTACGTACATTGCTGACTTGTGCGCAATTAAAGTAAATTTGTGCAATTTCCAAAAATCAATTTAAACTCTCTTCAAATTAACCTTTATTTGAGAGGGGCATCTCATTGGTTACATCCATAATTAATATCCACAGTAGGTGGCGCTACAATCGGGATCTGTTTTTTTTATTTTTCAGAGAAATTCAACTTCATTTATAAAATTCTAATGTTAGTGTGTATATCACTGAACTCTTAAATCCATGGACCGATTTTGAGGAAATTTTTTGTGTGTGTTAAAGTGAATCCCCGGATGGTTTAAATTTACAATTGGATCTAGTAGGTGGCGCTGCAATAACGTTCTAATTTTTATTTTTTAGGGCAGGACAACGTCTAGTGGGCCCGCTAGTATGATATATAATTCTTCTGTTAGTATGTATGTCATTAAACTCCTAAACGGTTGGACCGTTTTTGATTAAATTTTCATGCGTGTTTGAGTGGATCTCGGAATGGTTCAGATCCACAATAAATGGCGCTGGAATTGGGTTCAGGGGATTTTGATAATTTTTCCGAGTGTTTAAACTAGTCCCTGGATAATTTAAATTCACCATTGGGTCTTAGGGATTTCATGAAATTTCTTACATATAATATTCCTGTTTTCTTACGCAATAAGGAATTAATTTCAAACATACCTCTTGCGTATCGGCTTCCGAGTATACCCTGACGACGTCCTCGGTGCCCGAAGGCCGTACGAAGGACCTCCCACTCTTATACTTGGAGACCAGCTCGTCGACCTTCGCCTGCAGACCCTCGGGCGAAGTGCAATGGCGTTCCGCGTCCGCAGTTGAAATCGCGTTGCGGTCCTTACGAAATAAAACAATACTCAACTCGACCACGACAAAAATAACGATATAATTATCAAAATCCCAATTTGGGCAATGGAAACTAATTACGTCAATAAATAAATTGGCCCGGAGAATATTTCTTTTGGTTTTGTTTTAGTCGAGTAAAATGTAGTCTATGTCATCGGAATCTAATATATATTTCGTGTCACAGTTTTCGTTGCATACTCCTCGAACGCTGACCGATTTGATGAAATTTTTGTGCTTATCCGGTATCTATGAGATCGGCTAACATCTATTTTCATCCCCTAAATGTTAGGGTAGTCACCCAAATTTTTTATTATTTTTAGACAAATTTAATTTCTATTTTTTATGATACAACATACAAAATACATACAACCTAATTATTAACCTCTGCAACAAACCCTATTTTACCGGCAGACACGTCTGCCGGACAGCTATAATCTATAATATTGTTACAACTTAGGCCCCGACAAAGACAAATTCCACGTACAGATCTTCAGAACCAGAATTTTTCATAAAATAACTACATAGTCGTAATACAAAGTGTGCGTCTCGGGACGCCCGACAGAAGTGATAACTTAAACTAATCAAGTTGAACTATTTCATATCGAATTATTTAACTTGAGAAAGCTTAGGTTGTTACTTAAACTTTATGTATATTAATATGATAATGTAAAGAAAGGTTATTTATTAATAAAATCTTTTATTGATTATAAAATATATTTTATTCTTAGAATCTATTCTTGAATATGTACATTAGTAGAAATACGGCTAGCGCTGTGGGTTAGAGTGAGAGAGGAGGAGCCTGCCTACCGCTGCCGTATGCGTGAGAGAAAGGGAAGCCAGACAGACCGACGCCGTAACGGGTTCCGAACTTAGCGGTTTACCCTCTCATAAGAAGTTATCACTTCAAAAATTACCTGTACCAATTAAACAATAAATTATAACACCACACAACTAACAACAAAACTTATACACACACTCAAACCAACGCGCACTACACAACCAAATCAAGACACACAAAGAGCCTAAAAATTAATAACCCAGGCACAGAAAGGAAAACAGAACACACATGGCACTAGATAGGATAATATATAAGTATAGACATAAGGCCCACACTGCACATGCACTTCCTCACAACACCAGCATTTAACAGATACACTCTACATTAGTATAAGTTTTGTATTAAAATTAGAATAAATTAATATAATAAGTTATCATAAGATACATACACTTCAATACAAATTAATTAATGTCACACACAAGAATTAAAATAATGCAACAATGCAATAATGCAAAAAGATAAAATTTTTGAAAAGATGTTTATCTTGATACGCCAACGAAGTTTAATTTCTAACGCGTGTACATAAGTACACACACACACACACACACACACATTTTTTTTTTTAGACTTAAAACGTTAATAGTTATTTTGGTTCGTGTGTGTGACCGTAATTAAATGATTTTTGCGTTGAGGTGTATGTATCTTACGACAACTTATTATATTAATTTATTCTAATTTTAATACAAAACTTATACTAATGTGAGTGTATCTGTTAAATGCTGGTGTTGTGAGGAAGTGCATGTGCAGTGTGGGCCTTATGTCTATACTTATATATTATCCTATCTAGTGCCATGTGTGTTGTGTTTTCCTTTCTGTGCCTGGGTTATTAATTTTTAGGCTCTTTGTGTGTCTTGATTTGGTTGTGTAGTGCGCGTTGGTTTGAGTGTGTGTATAAGTTTTGTTTTGTTTTTGACTTTGTGTGGTCTTTTAATTTATTGCTCAAATGTTGTGACATGAAAATTTTCAGTTTTTGTTAATGATGATTGATGGTGCAGGAGGGGGATTATTGGCCCTCCATTAGGCGTTGGACCACCGTCTTGTGTCTTATGCGATGAAATTAAGTTGTAAAAAAGGGTACGGAACTCGAGTCCGTAGAGTTGTTAAAAAAAATTTTTACCTGTACAGTGACCTTAAGCTGCCTGCAAGGCAGGTCTGCGTAGGCGCTCATCCACTGTTGCGCGTTGTGGCCGCGGGCGCAGAGCACCGTCTCCACCAAGAACAGGTCCGAGATCGCATCGCCGACCGTCTCGTTCGTCATGTCGATCAGGTTCAGCAGCAGTTGGGCTGCTTTACGTTGCTCGGGTTCACTGACAAACAAAAGCATATACAGTCAAACCGGAGTAAGTGAAAACTGCGTAAGCGAAAAACTCTATTATTTAATTATTTATTACATATCCAACAGCTTACTTATCACTTAAAACAATCGACTCTGTTTAATATGAATGTTGTCAATTACAGGATACTTCATACAGTATATTTATGCAAAACCAAGACCGCAATAAACAGTTTGTTTATGTTAAGCCCTATATAAATGTAGTATATTTAATATAATAAAATAATGCTTACTGGATAACCCCCCATATATGTATATATATATATATATATATATATATATATATATATATATATATATATATATATATATATATATATATATATATATATTTATATATGAAAATAATCTATACATATAATAAAATTGTAGAGGTCAAATTTCTGTACAATGAAAAAAAAATGCTAAAAACCGAGTCAGGGCGATGTAAGAAGTGAAATAGAACTAATTTTAATTTTTTTTTTTAATTTCTTGTTGCTCTGTTTGTCTGTCTGTTTGTACCGGCTAATCTCCGAAACGACTGGAGCGATTTACATGAAATTTTGTATGGTGATAGCTTATACCCCTGGTCAACATATAGAATACTTTTGATCCCGAAAAATTAAAGAGTTCCCGTGGGATAGTTAAAAAACCGCACCACGCGGGCAAAGGTGCAGGCAGAAGTTATCATAGGTATTATAAGTTTATATGGCAAAATAACGTTTGCCGGGTCAGCTAGTTATATATATTTATAATATTCGTATATATAATTCACTAAGTTAACTACTTAAGGGTAATACCTAATACTCTATACGTGAGAAACATAAAACCTGTATAAGTGACAGTTGTGTGCCAACTTGAAGACTTCGTACAGATTAACGACACCGTGACTACCGCCGGAAAATTCACCCATGACGAAATCGTTCAAAACCGTGTGAGCTCGTGTACTGACGGAAACGACAGAGAAAATGAAGCCATCCAATCACACATTTTTGGATAGAGGTCGAGAAAATTCCAACAAAACCAGAAGCTTTAAAGGCATTGGAGACGCTTTACAAATTTTATGAATTTGCGGCGGTTGATCAAACCTTTTAGAATCAATCTTTTATCAAACCTTTAAAATTTAGAAACAGAAATGCAAAAGAAATTAACAGATTTTTTCATTTGAATGTTATTATAATATTATTCAGATTAAACGTTTATGATCAGCTATTATTTTAATAAATATTTAATAGCTATACATACCACGTATTTTGTTTCTAATTGCGTCACATTTGCCGTATTTTTATAGACCTCTATAAGTGAGACAGGCCCCTCTGTAACTCTGTAAGCCAGAAACTCGGGTTAGTGAGAAACTTCTATAATAGTCTCTTGAGCTCTCACTTATCCCAGTTTGACTGTACTATAATCGGCGAAAAGTTTATCGTATAATTTTTTATCCATGTAGGAACGGACAAAGAATACAATTTCCTGCGGCCGGGCGGCCTGTCGTAAGAGGCGACAAAACAACCCACAGCCAGGTGGTAGGGCTTTACTCGACTGGATGGCTACCATCCCTGGTCTAGAGTATGCTGCCATAACAATTTCGAGTTATGTTTCGGCATCATAGGCCAGGTTCCAGTTTCTCCTTCAAGGCCGGCAGCATTTTTGGTATTGATAATGTCCATAGGCGACAGTGACCACTTTCAATCACAGTTGGACCCTATGCCTGTCTAAAAAGATATGAAGTATGACCTTGACCTACAGACAAAATAGAATATTGAGGCAAAAAATTAGTTCTCGTTCAAGACATTATGGTCAGGTTATACGTGTATTTACATCAATTCAAGTGTCTGATCTAATAACCTATACATATAATAAAATTGTAGAGGTCAAATTTCTGTACAATGAAAAAAATGTTAAAAACCGAGTCAGGGAGATGTAAGAAGTGAAATAGAACTATATTGATTTTTTAAATTTTTTATTTCTCTGTCTATTTGTACCGGCTAATCTCCGAAACGACTGACCGATTTACATGAAATTTTATATGGTGATAGCTTATATCCCTGGTCAACATATAGTATACTTTTGATCCCAAAAAATTAACGAGTTCCCGTGGGATAGTCAAAAAAAGCAATTACTTATACAGCTTATAACAGACTGAAAGTAATTCCTCTGCAACGTAACATATTAGAAGCGGAGATTTTGACAGGGTGTGGTGTCGTTGAGAGAGTTTTATCTTATATATATATATATATAAAGCCTGATAAGTTTGTTTCTTTGTTTGTTTGCTTGAACGCGCTAATCTCAGGAACTACTGGTCTGATTTGATTTTCTGTTTTTTTTCAGTGTTAGATATTATTGAGGAAGGTTATAGGCTATAAACCATCACACTAAGAGCAATAGTAGCGGAGCACCAATGAAGAATGTTTCAAAATCGCGTGGTTTTTTTTAACTTACTTCTTTTGAAACTATTCCATGAGGACGAAGTCGCGGGCAGAAGCTAGTATCTAATAATATCACACTTACCCTTCTTCGGCAACCTTGCTTATGGTGTTCTTGGCCGTCTTGCTGTAGACCACAGTGCCATGTCCGTTCGCCTCGAAGTAAACACCAATGTCGTAGGACAAAGCGGCGTGGTGTAAATGCTTCACGCCTGTCTTCACGCACGTCACTGGGATCTTCTGCAGTGTACAATTTTTATATATGAAATTCTTCTGTTTGTACATGTATTGTATGTATATTCACTGAACTCTAAAACTCCCCCATTTAACATATTCAAATTCATACATACATACATAACTTCACGCCAGGTCCCTTGCGGGGTAGGCACGAACAACAGAGCGCCATTTAGGCTTATTCTTACATACCTCACTTGCTTCTTTGACATTCATAGCTGTCATGCCGTCGTCTGTTCTTAAGGCTCATGACATCACCTTCTGCTAGAACACGATCAATTTGATCATGCAAGGTGTGTCGTGGCCTTCCGCGACTTCTGCATCCATCCACTTTTGCATTGTATATCTGTTTAGTCATTCTTTCATCATACATTCTTTCCACATGCCCGAACCACCGGAGCATGCCTTTCCTTACGTTCACCCCGACACTCTCTTTCAGACCAACTCTCTTTCTTACTTCGGTATTACGAACGCGGTCCGCGAGCCGCGAATTCAAATTCATTCAAAATTTTTATTCATAATAAGTTCCACTGGAGAACACTTTTTGAAGGTCATACACATAGGTTAAAATTTAATTTTACTTCCTAGTCTATGTACAATAAAATGTCACTGTCAATGAAAGTTTTTTTTTCTGTGCAGGAACGGAGAAAGAATACAATTTCCTGCGGCCGGGCGGCCTGTCGTAAGAGGCGACAAGACAACCCACAGCCAGGTGGTAGAGTATATGCCCATCTGAGTGGCTATCACCCCTGATGTAAAGTATGCCGCCATAACAACCTCGGCTTGTGTTTCGTCATTAGTAACCAGGTTCCAGTCTCCCTTTAAAGAGCATCAGCACACTGGCAGCACCTTTGGTGTTACAAATGTCCATAGGCGATGGTAACCGCTTTCCATCAAATGGACCGTCTGCCTGTCTGCTGAACTCCTGCAATAAAATAAAAAAAATAAAAAAATTCAAACATAAAATGTCACTGTCAATGATAAGTTTTTTTTGGCCTTAACAAAATAGATCTGGCACTTACCAGATCCTCAGTGATGTATTTGGTGGAAGCACCATTCGCATAAGCGGTCTGGACCAGACCTAATTTGAGAGCAGGCGCTTCGCAGGTCTTCAGCAGCTCGGTGATGTAGCTCGCGAGCAACGTGGCTATGCGATCCCCGTCCAGAAGATTCATCTTATTACTGAAACAGTGATAAAACTAACTATTACCAGAGTCTTTGTTTACTCCCCGTTAACTCGATTTTATATCATGTGATAAAATCCTGAGTAAAGGCGATTTCAATTGATCCATCCGCTGCCTTCGAATGCGAAGGAAGCCTGTGCTGACTTTATACTAGCATCGTGTAAATTGAGGTTAAGTCAGTACAGCGTTATCACGTCAATGTTGATTTTTTTCTACAAAATTTATAGGCGAGCAAAAGCTTATCAGTTATTACAGTATCATATTTACATTAAAAGTATCGAGAAAAGAATACTTACTTTGTATTGAACAAAGTAAGTTTTTAAAGCACTTAAATTACAAATGCACGCGTTTAAAGCAACTACCACCTGACATTACTCCACTATCAATTCGTCGAACTGAAAGAGACCAAGTTTATCTCTACAAAATTATGAATAATTGAGTTGATTCCCCTTTTCTTAACATAATTTACTCCTGAAGTGTCCCCGTTTAAGCTCACGTGATAAGTACATATTCTCAGTTCCATTTATAAAAACAGACTACACTAAAAACACGTTCTTATACCGCACTTGTCAGCAATACAATGCACTATTCACAACTATTGATCCTTTCATAGGTAACCTACATCAATTTAAAACCCAAATTAAGAACCTTCGTAATTTAGAATGATTCAATGAATTAGAATAATGACATTAACTTTTTTATATATACTTTCTATGTTTATTTATGTTTATTTATGTTATTTGATATTTAATGATCTGCACCACTACAACGCCAGATTAGAGTAAATTATAGTTAGGTTGCCTGGAAGAGATTGCTTTCAGCGATAAGGCCGCCTTTTGTTTCTACCTAGACAATATTGTAATTGTATATTTTGAAATTGTGTATTTGGTGAGCAATAAAGTGTTATCTATCTATCTATCTATCTTTCCTTTTTTGACATTTTTTTTTTTTTTAACATAATATAATTAAATAGACATTTTACTTAATTTTTGTATCGTAATTGTATTTCTATTTGTTTCTTTATTGTGATAACCATTTGAGTCAATGTTTTTTTTTTTTATTTTTCATTATATAAATTATATTACAGTGGAAACTTGATTGATATAAGTATTAATTTTGTGTTTTATATTTAAGAATGTTAATTATTGTTGGTTTCCCAAACAAATTAAATAAATAAATAGAATATATCTTTCTTCAGAATATAAAATATTGTCGAAGTGGAGCACTGCAGCATCTCTAATCTAATGGACAGTTAGCGAAAGAGGCGACAAAACAACCCATAGTCAGGTGGTAGCTTATTAGCCTGTCGGGATGGCTACCGTACTTGGTCTAGGTATGCCGCCATAGCAACCTTGAGTTGTGTTCCGGCATTAGTGGCCAGGTTCCAGTCTCCCTTTAGAGAGCAGCAGCACATTGGTAGGTCCTTTGGTGTTACAAATGCCCATAGGTGATGGTAGCCGTTTTCCATCAGGTGGACCGTCTATCTGTCTGCCGAACTCGTGCAATAAAATATAAGTATATTAATAAATAAATTTAATAAAATAATTTCAACCCACATGCGATAATATATTTAAAAAAATCTGTTTATTAGTATTGTACTTACTCATTGTCCAGATAATAGTAAACAAGGCGATCGCCATCGCCGTCTAATGAGGCCACCCTCTGGAAGGGTACATGCTCCACCCCAACTGGTGGCTTCTGGGAGACCTTCACGAAGTCAGCACCACACTATAAAATTTAAATATAATTCAAACAAATTATCAAAAGAAACAGAATACTGTAAGTGTAATGTTTTGATGTGTAATTTACATATTAAACTTTTTTTCTTTAAATACACTAAGTATTGCAGATCCGGCTCGAAGGACCAATGTTTAAGATGCTACTTAATATTGCTTAGATATTCAATTTACAACCCTGAGTGGATAAAAGCTAAGATTATAAATTAATAAGCCTTATAACATCCGCTGATGCATATTAGGCATGGCTTTCCACAGAAATACCACGATCAGGTTACGTAAATCACCGCAAGTGCAATTTTTTTTAAATCATAAAATAGTCAATATTCTGTTTATTATTACAAAACAAGGTATAAATTTATTTAAACATAGTTAGTATAGTGGTAGGACATTAAACTTCTAAACACCTGTTTGAATAAATATTCTTCCTTCTTTCTTTTCATCTTGATTGACCTAAACTGATGTAATATCAATTTCAGAGACTACGGATATTTGATCATTAGTGGCATGGTTTTTTGTGAAAATTACAGACTTGAGGCTTAGGTTACTTTTACTTCCAAACCGGCCGGCACGAAAGTTGTTGCATTAATGACCACGGGAGATATGTGATGGTCGCTGTAACCAAAATCGCTTAAGAACTAGTACTCACATTCAAATTCAACTTTCCCCCATTCCCACCCAAATTGTACAAATTCAGATCCAGCTCTCCGTCCAAACTTTTCTTGATGATATTCATTTTCTTCCCCCCAACGCCGTTGGCGCCATCTATGTATAACGTGGTGTTGTAATCGCCGAACACTGGCAACTTTTGACGTAAATTTTTGAATGCACCCACGATTTTCTCATAATAACCTAAAAAAACAAAGACGGTTTAAAAGTTTTTAAGTTACCATCAAAAGTTTTTAAGTTTCCTTCACTGCAAGCAATAATATTGATTTCGAAATCAAATATTTAACTAATATTAGACTATTTATTTCTTTATTTCTATTTGGACGGAACCACCAAAGTGATTTTATAAACATAATTTGAATAATTCAATGTTGTATTTTCTTATGTTTTCGCGACTAATACACACAATTAAAACATTTAAACGGTTTTAAACATGACATTTTTATTTCGATTCTTTTATTTTTATTTCGGCCACTTTTCATTCTCTCGCGATCACGGCAACTGAAAAGTGACCGAAACGTTGAAATTAAAAAGGAATAAAACGCAGCGATAAAAACCGTTAAAACGATAATTCAATTTGGTTGATCTGTATAATATTTATTATTTCAATATTAATTTTAATATTTTATATTAGCATATATTTATTTAATTTTAAAAATTAAGTAAATAAAAAATAATTACTGTATCATCAAATACAAAACAAATACGGTTCGAAAAATAATACACATGTCTTAATAATATGTATTTTAATATTTCCAACACACTTTTTAATTTCCCTTTATTTTTAACCGACTACCAGAAGAAGGAAGTTCTCAATTCGTCTGTGTATTTTAATTTTTGTATTTCAAATTTTGTTATTAAATCACTTTTTGAAATTTTATTTTTTAGACAATCATTTTACTTACCGGACAATATTGATTTATTCTTTCTTATAGGGTAGTTGAAATTAAAAAAAAAACTATTTCACAAGCTTACCTTCCTCGGTAGGCGTGCCGTAGGTGTTATCGTTGCGACACTTGACACAGTAATGGAGCATCGGAGTGGTCACGATCCCGAACTCTTTGGGGGTGCCCTTCAAAGCTATTACCCCGTGAACGGCAGCAGCCGCTAGACGTGGGCTAGTGTACCTGGAAAAAATATAGTGTTCGGTTTAAATTAATAATTTTATTAACAAAAAAAAGATCCCGACGAATTGAGAGCCTCCTCCTATTTTTGAAGTCGGTTAACAAAACATAACATGACAAGAGCTACGAATGTCAAAGAAGCAAGTGAGGTGTGCAAGAATAAGCCTGAATGGCGCTCTGTTCGTGCCTACCCCGCAAGGGACCTGGCGTGAAGTTATAAAAAAAACATAGATAGATAGATAACACTTTATTGTACACCATTACAGAAAACTTACGTACTAGTATTAATCTAATTGGTACAAAGGGCGGTCTTATCGCTAAAAAGCGATCTCTTCCAGACAACCCGTGGCATTAATATTGCTGATTGGGAGTGGCGATGGTAGTATAAATAATTATTTTACGATTATTTATATTTTAATAATAAATATATAACTATACTATATATACAAATATACACATAAGTTATATACATATACAGGATATTGTGATAATATGCAACTATTTAAACACAATGAACATATAAATATATGCAATATAATATCTATTAAAATATAACAGACTTAGGCTGATGTGCACCGACTTTTAGCCGATGGTTAAAATAAAATAATCGCCAAAAATTTATGGAAAAACAGTGATTATTTTTGGTTAACCGTCGGTTAAATTTCGGTGCACACCAGCCTTAAAATTATAAAGGAATAAATAAATATTTTTGACAACTTTTTTTAATTGTTTTTTTTATGACTTCAAGATGTGGAAACTTTTTAGTTTGAAGTAGGTTCGGTTTTAAAAAAAAAAATATTTTCTTTTTAGTTGCAGAAATACTTTAACAGTTTTAGAAGTAATATATTAAGCGCTGTAGAAATTGTATTACTAGCACGCGTATACCAGTTTACCTTTCGAAGAGTTCAGGCAATCGGCGCTCTTCATCAAAGGTTGCTCTCAAACAACAAACGTAATCTAATTGAGAAACTCGTCCTTCTGGAAGTCGTTTTAAAACTACTTCTACCAGTTTAATTTCGACGTTTCGGGCACTTTTTACTAGCCGTGAACAAGGAAGATAAAGATGTCAAGTGATTACGGCTACCGAAATGTGGTCAAAACGTCGAAATAAAAATCAATAATTGCTGCGCTTAAAACCGTCAAAAAGTTATTCTAAATATGTGTGAAAATTTAAGAAAATACTATTATTTAACAATTTTTTCAAAATATATATTGTGATTTAATACTAACACAACACAACATACACACACAATATTTTTTGTTGTACAAAACCACAATATGTGTTATATTGTATACACACAATATAACACAAAAATATTTTGTCACTTTTTTGTGTAATTTGCAATTTTAACTTCTGTTCTTAACGCATTTGCAAAACGTTTCGAGCGTCCCTCGATATCGAGTCAATGAAATAATCAAAAATGCAATATACTTCACCTTGTGTCCATTCCGATGAAAACGCTCGCCTTGAGGGACATGTCAGCATTGACCTGTTTGATAACTTGCTCGGTTGTTGATTCTAAGTCATTGTCACTGAAACACGATACAATTCGATCATTGGGGTTCTTCCGGTATCAACCGTCAAATCAATTCATATGACTCTTACGTCAGAGTAATTTTTTTGGGCAACTACTGGATCTTTATGGGTGAAATTACCCGCCACATAATGCTGTAGGGACTAAAAAAAACTAACTCAACTCAGGGTTGAATTTTTTTATACATTGTGACGAGGGGTGCAGTAAGTTAGATCTAGAAAAAATGTAATTATAAATGTCAACAGGTAACGAAATAATTGCTTTCAAACTTGTGAATATTGTCCTGACAATCCCTCTCTAACAATTAAAGCATGAATTTAAAAATGTTGTTTTTTTAATGTAGAAGTCCAGCAGATAGGCAGATGGCCCACTTGGTGGAAAGCGTTTATCATCGCCCATGGACATTTGGAACACCAAAGGTGCTACAAATGCGCTGCTGCTCTCGTAAAGGAGACTGGAATCTGGTCACTAATTCCGGCACACAACTGAAGGTTGTTATGGCGACATACTTTAGACCAGGAGTGGTAGCCATTCATAATTTGAATTTGAGCTGAAAACATACTTTAAACGAAAATTGGTTTGAACTTTCGATCAAATTGCTTTATGGTGGTGTCATAGCTTAGGGGCAAAACCCTCATGTGAAATGTCAAGCACTTGTCAGATTTGTATGCTAAAGTACAAATCTCAAAGTCTTTTTCCTACAGTGTACTGCAATTTAATGCTTCTGAATGACAAAATATTGAGCAAGGATTTTTACAAAAAAAGTTTTCACCTGACATTAGCTAGCCTAGTGGCGATCTCTTCCCAGCTCTGTTCGAGCATCTCGCCATCAGGGTCGATCAGCTTCACCCCATTGTCAGGCTCCAAATTGTGGGAGGCGGTGATCATGATACCGATAGTGCGACCTGCAATTTATATAGTCATACATCCGTTGACGGCCTCAGTGGTATATTCGTCTAGTGGTGTAGTCCACTTGTGCTGTTAGTCATCTAGTGTGGTATTCGTCTAGTGATGTAGTAGTAGTAGTGTCTCGCTTAGGTCAATAGACATGGGTAACACTACGCTATGGCACGTAAGTGCATTAGCGCTGTTTACTGCATAGCTAGCGCAGATTAACCCAAGACAATTGAAAATGTTCCAGTGCGCAAATGTGTTATTACGGTGTCTTTGCTGCTATTATACTCTTCTATGCTAATTACTACGATGCCTACGCTACTATGTTGCCTGAGGCTCAATTCTACTATTTCAATATCTTCGCACTACGAACATATTCAAAATAATTCAAAGAACGATTCCATTGTGAGTGTCAAAAATTAGTATTTTACTATTTACCCCCAAAATGTTCTCAAGATACATTGCTTACGTTAATGCATCGCCTATACTACTCACTTATCTACCCGCTTTATTGCACTGCATGTGATACCGCAATGCCTGTGCTACTCTAAGCTGCCTGCCTGCTTATATACATATAGTGTAGTCTGTCTGTGTTCCAACGATATCTGCACTAACAGCTAAGATACACAGTGCGTAGATAGCACTCGCTTTACAACTCATACGTCATTATACATTATGTTGGGCAATTTTGGGTTAACTCAAAGCGCTGGGCAGTGAACTTAGCTTAAGTAACTAAATTGAAAAATCTAGTTTACTTTATAGAGATCTCAATTTCAATGCACAATAGGTGGCATTATATTAAATAAATTTGTTAATAATGAAAAGTTAGTTTAATTTTCGATTAGTTCTAGGAAGAACAACTTGTGTTAATATCTCCCGATTGCTGCTAGCTTTCACTGTTTGACTTATTTGCATATACCTACTATAATGGGGCTATATTTAAAAAAAAACCTTACCATTTTTAACTCGCGACCGAATGACAGCAAGTAATCCCATGCGATAGACAACATGTTCGAGTAGACTGGCCCTGAAACGAACCAAAATCATTTTGGATAGTAAGTATGGAAAAGTTTTGGAAATAAGAAAAAATGTCTATTAAGGAAACTCCAAGAAAAATAATTAAAAATCATTTTAGCAAATACGAGAATCTTATAATACCATATAGGTATAATTCAGAAC
Organism: Dendrolimus punctatus; assembly: GCA_012273795.1. Lineage (NCBI taxonomy): Eukaryota > Metazoa > Arthropoda > Insecta > Lepidoptera > Lasiocampidae > Dendrolimus > Dendrolimus punctatus. The sequence continues at coordinate 9,374,320 of CM022549.1, forward strand.
CTCACAACTAAAGGTTTTTTGCTTTATATTTCATTATATATTTATTATATATATTTCATATTCATTCATTTCATATATTTCATTTTTAAAAATATAAATCAAATTATCTAGTTGCCATTATCCATCCCAGCGCAATCCCATCAAAAAACACTGAAAGGATTCCGTTTATCTGCGCGAATCGAACTTAATTTGCTTGTGATAAGGATAAAAAATATATCCCCAACATATTTGTTTTATGAAATGGTTTATCTATAACTTTCGACACGGATTAGTTAACAAATTAGAATAAAAGTAATATAATAAAACATGTCGAGAAGAAACAAACAAACATACAAACATCCCGACACATTTTTTGTGTTTGCTTGTATTATAGGCAAACTGGCAAACGGGTCCACTTGATGGCAAGTGGCTACCGTCGCCCTAAGGGAGCCGATGCCTTGCCTACCTCGTCTCGTTGAGACTTGCATTATTTGTTCGCGCCCTTTTCGAAGAGTGCCATATTGAAGCGATGAGATGGGAGAAGGGTGGTTTAGTGGGTATTAGTCATTGGCCGTCCAATGAATTCGAGTCTCCACACAAGCTGATCAATTATGGACGGATTACCTATAAGGGAATCCCTCCATATGCGATATCGGTCTAATCCCTTGCAAAGGACCCAATAATGTGCGCATTTCCCCCGCCTAAAAAAAAGAGTAGCGAGCGTCACGTTGGTTTTTGTTTCGACGTTTCGACCACCCGAAATAAAAATCAATTGCCGCGCTTAAAACCCGATACGGCGGTAGCTACGCCCCTGCCCATAAGTTTTCATCAAAATCACCCCCGAAAGGCAATTATCTATACATATAATAAAATTGTAGAGGTCGAATTTCTGTACAATGAAAAAAAATGTTATAACCGAGTCAGGGGGATGTTAGAAGTGAAATAGAACTAATTTAGTTTTTTTTTTGTTTCTCTCTTTGTCTGTCTGTTGGTACCGGCTAATCTCCGAAACTCCTAGACCGATTTAAATGAAATTTTGTATGGTGGTAGCTTATATTCCTGGTCAACATATAGGATACTTTTGATCCCGAAAAATTAAAGAGTTCCCGTGGATAGTCAAAAAAGCTTCAATTACTTAAACATAAGCTGTTTAAGTAATTGAACAGACTGAAAGTAATTTCTCTGCAACGTAACATAATAGAACGGAGATTTTGACAGGGTGTGGTATCGTTGAGAGAGAATTTATATCTATATATATATATATATATATATATAATATATAAAGCTTGATAAGTTTGTTTCTTTGTTTGTTTGCTTGAATGCGCTAATCTCAGGAACTACTGGTCTGATTTGATTTGACTTTCTGATTTTTTCAGTGTTACATATTATTGAGGAAGGTTATAGGCTATAAACCATCACGCTAAGAGCAATAGTAGCGGAGCACCAATGAAGAATGTTTCAAAATCGCGGGTTTTTTTAAACTTACTTCTTTTGAAACTATTATTTATGCGGACGAAGTCGCGGGCAGAAGCTAGTATTAAATATACCTTTGCTACTGTTATCCAACCAGTTTCTCATAACGGTTATGCAGAGACTATGGATCGCAACTTGCAACGAGTCAATACCTTCGCATTTACTATAATTAGTCACTCAGAGCTATAAATGTATAATATTATAAAATTCTAATGCTGTCTGTATAATGACACGAACCATCCAATATGGACTTGCCACATTGAATCAATCTGGTTCAAAATTGGAAAACGGAAAGGAAACGACGACATTCAATCATTCAATTTTATGTTTACATGAATCAATTCGGTTGCTTAATCCAAAATGAAAAACAGAAATGAACAATCTAATATCTCTTTACACACATATTATCCCCGCAAATTGATAATGCGCTGGAACCTTGTCAAATTAACATTCACGTGACGTCATCCGCAACTCGGCTACGGTTACGTCACCAAAATGGCGGCCAGGCGCAATAGCAATTTGCGGGGACAATACACATAATCAAAATAATAAACAGTAATTTAATTATGCGTATGTGTGTGTTGCGTAAAAGCAAACCTTTTTTTACTAAATAGTATTATTTCATGTAATAAATACTTTCTAGGTTCGACTATACTTAAACAGAACTGCTAAAATTGACAGAATTTTCTCAGGCACCTAAATTGATTATACAACACTTCGTATTACTCATACAATGAATAAATCATTCATTTATTAGAATGTCCTACGCAGTTTTAATCTACATCACTAATTAGCACTGCAACATTTGCATAATGAGTTTCAATTAATGACTAAAACAAAACGTTTACGTCTCAACTGTAAGAAGGATTAATTTAATACGATGATTTGTTGTGTGAATTGCCAGAATAAAAAAAATACCGACTGCTTGGTAGTCCGCGCACAACGCAGAGTTCCGTAGAGTTGACTTTTTCGTCATTTGGTTATGGAACTATTAAAAAACATTTTATCTGAAATACCCCATACCCAGTATATTGTTACGACCAAATGCCGACAAAGGAAAAAATTCATACCAGCTTCCGTAGAAACACATTGTATTACCTTCTCGCATTTGGGCTTCTTTTGTTTACTTTGTGTTTAAAATTTGGAATTATAAAAACAGTCGATTGTGTATTTTAATGAGGAAACTATTGTTATGCGGTCGAGTATTATATCGGGACATATTGTATAGTTTAGTATGAAACAATGCTCGAACGGAGAGGTGAGGCAGTCAAGCGACGATTACGATACGAGCAAGACGTGTACATTCGATAAGCTATATAGTGACGCATTTTGCGCGTGTTATTGAATCCTGAATCACGTTTGCACTGGTTGTATCTAGTTATATTTGTACCTATATTTTACGTGTTTGTATAGTTATAATAAATTCCATAGTAATTCCAACGGCATTTTAATTCGAGTCCCGTAACTCGTAACAATATGAAACTTGAGTGTGTACGTGGATGTCGAAACTTTTTGGGCCGTGCAAAGCAAAATGTGAGAGCTGATCAAGGACGAATTTTGCTGACCGTACATACGGGACGGACAAACGTTATATTCTATAGTGGGTTTCATTTCGACAAAATAACTATGGAATACTAAAATAGCCAAATAGCCGTAATACTACACTTATTATCACAACACATGAAAATATACAATTTGACTTTCTCGGAATTACGCTAATATGCTAAAACAGGAAGTGTCTATTTGCATTTATATAGGGTGCGGCCCGTATTCGGCGTTCGACGCTTTTACGCGTGTATCGTATATCAAATCTATAGAACGCACATTCGTACGTAGAATCGTTATTAAAGCTAGTAATAATAGTCAGTCCTACAGCTGGGTTTGGGCCATTTTAGCTGAAAAAATGAGATGATGACATGTAGCGCCATCTAATATTGTAGATTGAAGTTGATATGATGATTTGAATGATGTTTATACTATGCTTTTAATGGATGTCATTTTTTTAACAATGAATAAATTTATACATTGTTACGACTGAGGCCCCGAAAAAAAACAAAATCCACCTGCATATCTGAAACAAAGCACATTTATTATCCGTCGGCATTTGAACTAATAACATTTAATTACTTTTATGGCCGTCTTCTTTTGTTTACTTATTGGCATACGGCCTGTTGTTGCATTGTAATCTTTTATGGTAGTCATTAGCCAGGTGTGTCGGATTAAGTCGACTCAGTTACGGGGACATTGCAATTGTGCAGTATAAAACGATGACCTGATGAGGGGGGGAGGGTTGACAGTCGAGCGATAACCACGAGTGAAGCGATACTTGTGTACTACAACCGGGAATCTAATAAGTGACAGACTGTGCGCGTTTTATGGAATTACGACCTTCTGCATTACGTTTGGACTTGTTGTGTTCGGTTATATTTGTACCTGTGTTATACGTGTTTGTATAGTTCTAATAAACTCTATACTAATTGTAACGGCATTTTAATTCGAGTCTCGCGACTCGTAACAAAGTAATCGAATACAATAAAAGAAAACTTAACTTATTGGTATTGTATTCTACCCATAGTCCCTCAAGACTATAAGTAGAATACTGAGCATCACCGTCTTCCATGGGTAAGGTGCCCAGAAGGCTGTCTACGTTTCCTGGCTGGATCGCCATACTGATCCCTTACCGGGGTAGGAGGACCCCAAGCTTCTCGACAGCAAACGGCAAAAACATATAATTCTTACTTAGTGTTGCATATTTGCGCCGCTTGAGTGTCTCAGCTGTTTCCGCCGCCGAACCGGCTGATCTAGACGTGTTTGATAATTAGATGCGGCCAACATGTCTACGCAGGTCTCACCAAGACCAAAGGCTTGCCACGCTGCCAGGGAATCAAAGTTATTCCGTCAGGAATACCGTTCGGCTCCAATAATGCAAACATTTTAGCGGTGGCAAGCGCCCTCCGTAAGACATCACTTAAGGCCGCGCGGCGTGACCATTTGCCGGCACTGCGGCGGCAAGAAAACCGTGGTATCCTGGATTGATTGCCTCTGTTGCACAGACGCATGTGTGTGGTGCACATATGCGTGAATCCAAACACAGATTTAAAGCCAAAGATCGATTGATTGTCATTGTATATAAGTATTTATAGCTTATTTTTTCGTAAAGGAAAATTATTTCGATAAAATTTAAGTTAAATCGTAGTTAAGTCATTATATGATTAATATAACACATTTTCTACTGTAATATCTAATTTCAGATGTGGCTTAATTGTCTTAGATGTTGAAACTTCATTAAATTGTGTATGTAATTCATTGCAAAAATCTTATACTTTACGAAAATGACCCCTTCTAAGGAAAAATAATGTACATGTATTGTTTTATATTAAGATTTATGATCATTTTACACATAATAACAAAACATGTAATTTTTATGTGTTCACTAGGCGAAACATGACCCCCTAGGGGGTCGCGACCCACATGTTGAAAACCACTCCTATAGGGGCTATCAACCATGATGTAAAGGCCTGTATCTCTGCAGCTGAAGCCAAGTGGTTTGAGGTGACAGTGTCATTTGTTAGCCAAAAATTCCAGTTAAATTAAAAGGACAGCTCTATAAATCCATCGTTAGACCTGTCCTTTTGTATAGCAGTGAAGAGTAGCATATACTTGAGGGACACAAGCAAAAACTGTGTCACGGAAATCAATGTGCTGCGATGGACATGTTGAGTGACACAAAAAGACCGTGTCAGGAACTCCTGCATCCGCGGTAGTCTTCATAGAATAGCAGACAAACTGCAAGAGTGTTGCTTTCGCTGGTAGGGCCACATTTTACGAAGACCAGCTAATTATGTGGGGAACAAATATCTAGCCATGATGCTTCCGCCAGGACCCAGTCAAAGGGGAAGGCCCAAGAAATGCATGCTTGTCATTGTGAAGGATGACATGATGTCAATGGTCGACCACCCGAAGTGGAGTAGAAAAAGTAGGAAAGTGGACCGAGAACTGAGATTTAACACTTGGATAATGATGATCTATAAGAAGGATAACTGGTCTGCAGTGAAGTATAGTCTACCTTTGAAAGTATGCTCAGCTTTTTGGCAGCCAGATGAACTACACTTTTAATATAGGACCTGAACTTGAAAGTCGATAATAAAAACAAGTGGCTACAGCAAAAAGACATAATGAATCTTGATATTCTGAATTAAAATATGCTTAAGATTAACATTGCTGTCCCTATCTACTTTTCAATAATACTTAAATAAATAATATTGGAATCAAATTATCCAAATATAAACCAAGTGTTTAGATAACAAACAATATTAAAGTTCAGTGGTCTGAGTGTTTGGCAATCATCCAGGAATCATATTTTGAATGGTATGCGCTGATCAAAGTGTATTTTTATTAATATGGACATGTATGTTTGTTCAACCTGCTTCATGAGTGATTCGGGAAATATGTTTTCAATCAGATTTTATGAAGTCTATTTCAAAATAAATCCCTAGTGCAGGAAGATTTAAAATAATATGCATTAAAATAAGTAGATAATGTACTTAACAAGTTCTACATATATTTTTCAATATATTAAACATATAAGGATTTCATATGAATAGGTATTTACTATGTAAATAAGCTCTATTCTCTGATACTTCATAACTTAATATTATAATTGTGTTTGATAAATAAATATTAAAAAAGAACTGATCAAATATACTTACAGACACACTAAATTTAATGTATATAAGTTCATCTTGAAGAGAGAGAAAATAAATTTACAAACAATCAGAGAAACTGAGACACTTTCACATTCATCTATCAATTATGAATGTATGTAATACATTTTCAGTTTTTGAATTTAATACTTTCAATGTGTTTTGTATAGGTATATAATTATGAAATATAAAATATTAAAAAATATGAACTGTCATAATATACTAAGGTTTCTTTATAAATACTGAAATGTATTTATAATTAAGTAGGCTAGTTAGTTCCCCCCCTACTAGGACCCCCTGGATTGAAACATATGTGATACCAAACATGGATACTATAATTTAAAGTTAACAACAACATTATATAAACATGATATTATTAATTACTATCAAGGTCTTTTTGATAATTATAATAGTATAATTACAATAGCATGCATGCATATTGTTTTGCCTATTTTGTCTGCAATTTTCATCATGACACATTGTTTTGTTTAATAAACTACATGCGACTAGTCATTGACCATAATCACGGCAGTGGTGTCGGCGACTTCCCGTTATGAATTTGTAATAAAACAATCAGATAGTATGACTCACAAACTATTCAACTATGATAGATTTTAAGGGAGATTGCTGACGTGACATTCTAGCCATAGTATGAAAGTAAGGTGACGGAAATGTTATGTATTTAATGTTAGTAAACGACCTTAATAATGTACTAATAAGGCATGTAGTAACGACAATATTTCTCAACTTACTTTGTACGGAATCCGGCTGTGCCGTATTGTATGAAAACTTCAGTCGTCTTCGGATGCATTTCTCTAGCGAACGCGTACACGACTCGAAGGCTACTTGGTGGCATTCTGTTCCGCGAAATTTATTTATAAGGCCGCAAGTCGTAGAAGTAACAATCACTTGGAATCAACGAACAAGATTTCTACATTCCCGCTTTGATACGAGTTTTTAATAATTTGACGTCTCAAACTGACAATTTACTTATAAACTAACCGATCATTTTAAAAAGTTGATAAAAATCATCGCTATGGCAACGAATTCTTTAACACACGGTACATATTTGTTTTGACATTTTATCATCTGAAATGGACAGGGTTTTAATGTTTTATTAGCTAAAAGTTTTATATTTAGTTCTGCTATTGAGCAATAGATGGCAGAATTCGTTTTCATAAAGTAACACAAAATTTAATAGATGGCACTTTTTCCTAACAGTACTACTACTAACGAAAAGATGGCAGTAGTAATGTATCTAATAATTGGGATTGTTCACTTTTTTTCAATTTAGCTATTTGAAAAACCATTTCGAGAAATAGTGTCCCTAATCATTTCTGTCTAGTTAAATTCCAAAAAACGTACGATCTTCTTGTATTTTGTAAGAAATGCGTTTGACCTTTATTTGACCTTATTAAATCCAATCAGGTGGGCCGTCTGCATGTTTGCCTGTTCAGGTGTAAAAAACATTTTAGCTGTACATTATTTGATTTAAGTTCTGTAACATGGAATTTCCCTAAAGACCACTTTAAAAATTTAACGATAACTATAGAAAATAATAATGGTTGAACACGAAAAATTATAAGCCTAGCGACAAAAAACACTAAAATGATAACAATACGTAATGAGAGTGTGAGACAGTGACATTTAAATAGTAGCACAGATTACTATGATTAGATAAATCTTACTTTTATTATTTTTGTCATCGGAGAAATAATTTTAAACTCGAATTATAAAAAAACTAACGCTTAAAATACAAAAATATTCAAATTAGTATCTTAAAATACCCTATTTTACGTAATAAAAATATAAAATCAGAGGGTAATTTTTGTGAACAATCCCCATTAATAATATTTTAATTGATATTAAATAAACTGGTTTTTCGCATTTACTTAGATACTTATTTTTTGTTACAGAATTACAAAAATTTGCCTTTGTGTACATGCATATCCTAGAAAACCGATCTTATGTCGAATTTTTCTAGAACTAGTGTCTGCCGACCGTCTATGACGAAAGTAAACCAAATTTAGTTAAAGTAGTTTCATCAGAAGGGCTGTGAAGAATTACAATGAATGTATGAATAAATAGATATGATAATGCTCACCCAACCATAAGATTTTTATATTAACCACTTATACTTTTGTTTTTGTTAAAATATTTTAGGATAGGTAAACCAATCGATAGTCCCTAGCTACCTAAATAGGCACCGTAAGTTATCATTGTTAAATCGGGAGATTCAAATGTTTTGTACCTACACACGTATACCATAAATAGTTAACAAAATAATTATTCATTAATGACCGTTACTGAATTCGAAATGGCTTAGTATAATAATTAATTTGTCGTGTCGTGATGGTCGACGTCCGCGACATTTGAAGACAGCAATTAGTACAAGTAATTAGGCAATTAATTAAAAGCGTTAGATAACCTGACCTCTTTGCTATTGCAACATCGCGGCATCGCTCGGTTTAATTCGCATGATGTTTCTCTCGTGTACATAATATGGAAAATGATTGGTCAAAACTTTAGCAAGTAATCATTTATTCGGCTCTCCGTAATAGGTATAATTGTTGATATAAGATCAACTATCAATAAGTATACGTGTTAAGACTTACTGTCTGACAACGACTTTGTCGCTATGTGCGACGAGACGAGCGGCAAAAATTTAGTATTAAGATCAGTACCGTATTTAGCCTTTTATGCGCCCTATGCAAGCTTCTATAACTGCACCCTTGTTTTTTAAAAATATATTATAGGTACTCTAGCTAGAGCAAAGCTATGTATAGGCCTACTTTATTTCATTCAGGGTGATAAAATAACGCTCAAGGACCTTGGTGTTGGTGGACCAATTATCTAAGGTTTTGGAAGAAAATCTAAATCATTTTTTTTAAGAACTAGAACACAAACACACTCATGCGCTGCCAAAAAAATGAGGGCGATGTTTTGTCTAATTTAACAGACGTTATTGATTATACTGGCATGTAGTCTTGGAATCGAGCACTAAGGGCGCAGCGGGAACTTATGAAGAGCAAACCAAAAATAATAGTCTTGCCTGGCCATTCTTGCGCCCCCCAGAGTCTACGCCCTGTTCCTGGGCACCGGTGGCACGCCCTATTTACGGCACTGATTAAGATGTATAAAGCCTGCCACGAATCGTTGCGCTCCGTGCGGCGTCAACCTTCATCGCATCACTTGTCACGTGGCTTGTCGCCTCGCCCATCGCTGAGCTCAAGATCGTGGCCGGGCCGTAAGCCTTTGGCCACCTATCTCATTACGAACACAACGGTCTCGGGTTCTATGATATTGTTCCCTTCGACTATTAACTATGGTTTAGGTATCTGCGATCAACGTCTCTCCAGAGTTGTTTGTTGTATATTACCTACTAACTGTGCCCGCGACTTCGTCCGCGTAAAATTTGTTTTCATAAGATAAAAAAGATTCATTAGATAAAAAAAACTAATTCCAATGTGTTTTTTTACTGATCCATAGCAAATTTTATATAATAAAATGTGTGATATTGTGTATATATCCCGGGAACCCCACGGACATTTTCCCGGGAGCGGTATGAAGTTGTTCGGGTGCTTAAAAATTAGGTTATTCTGACATGGTTTTCACTAAAACAATAGCTTACATTATTTTTTAATGCTGCGGTACTTTGAGTCCCAGGCATCTCGTGGGCATATTTCTGGGAATGATTTCTGTACAAACTCTGCATGTTTCTATGGTCGTTTGACTTTATGTATAAGAAAGATTGTGTGAAATGTAAATAAATGTTTTGTCTTTCCTATGTCTTTCTTTCTTTCAAATGTAATGTTAATAATAATTGAGGAATATATATTGGGGTCATAGAATAATTTTTATTTGGAGTTTTCTTATAAATATATCGAAATTCGATATAACCAGTGTCCCTACGTCCACAATTTTTAAATGGCCCGATTTAAAAAAATCGAGATAGTAACGATAATGTATATAACGTGTGATTTTTGCATCCCAGGAATCCCACGGGATTTTTCTCGGAAGCGGTTTATAATTGTTCGACTAAGTTTTCACGAAAGTGATAGCTTACATTATTTTTCAAATACCGCGGGAATTTCAATTCAATAGTAGACAAAGTCGCCAACATATCCTATTAAATACATTGGCATTGTCTTTTTTGTATAAGTCAATAATTTTTTAATTTCTTTATATAAGATAATAATTGGATAGGGCAGTCTGGAGGAGATCGCCTATGGCTAGAAGACTGCCCATTGTACTTTAAGGTATGTAATAAAGTTATTCATTCAACTTTTTTGGGATATAGGTAAAATAATTAAAATCTAACGATTAAATATCCTTCAAAAACAGCAATTTTAATTCTAACTTCGCGTAGAGAATTATGCCTAATTGCCATAGATAAGGGTTAACCCGCGTCAAATACATAGTTTGTAAAGATCGTGTTGATTTTGCGTTGATTAAGTGTAATTATGAACAACGTTGGACAATTGTATGTCGTTTTACTGTACAAAAGACAATAGAGTTATCTTTTTAATTATTGTCGATAGCCAGCCGTGTATTTATTATGTTCTTTTCCATAACTGCATATGGGTACGACATAATATGCGTTGCTACTTCTTGGTTCTCAAATTCCGGGAGAGGAAAAAAATAATATAAATTTTCGTAACTTTTTATTTTATTTTGCATTTGATCGTACGGATTCGAAAATAGTGTTACAGTTATTTAGTAGCATAGCTGTTCTTGTCATACTTCTTTTTAAAGTTAATAATTAATTTTGTGGTGTACCCTCTTATTTCTAAAGAGTACAATCGACCATTTTCTTAATTGAATAATAATGTTTTTTTTGTTATTATTGTATATAGACGGTCTTCACTACATTTTGTTTTCATATTGGCAGACGCGATATTGGTTTGTACTGTGTTCGATTTGTTTTATTACATGTAAAACTTTAAGTATAATGTTTCATATAATATCTTGTGTAAAACGTTATTTGGAATTTCCAAACCCTAATATATTAAATTCTTTTCAATCATGACATTTTATTTTATTTGTCGAGTATTAAAAAGTTATTGTAATGACTGTGTTAAAACCGTAAAGTTCTCTAATTATAACCATGTGACCAGTTGCTGTCCTTTTATTACCATAAATCCTTCTGATTCGGTGCACGTATTACAATATCTGCATGGGATTAACAGGTTTGCGTGAGCAACGTCTTATGGCGTCGTGTTGAGCTATTTATGAAACGGTGCAACGTCATATGACGTCCTGTACTTTGTTATATTTATTTCGGCGGAACGTTATATTACGTCTAACGTAAGGGTGAATTCTTATGACGGAACTCCTTGGCGCCGCAATACACGAAATTTTCGTAGTATATAACCGCCGCATGACTTTCTAAAAGTTCATTTTCACGGATACACACACCGTGTAAAAGTACCGAAAAGATGCGCCTCAGCCTATAGATTCAGAAGCAGGATTGCTCACGCGAACGTGTTAATAGATGTTGAAAAACTCTTTGCAGTGCATTGTAGAATTGAAGAACGTTAAGATTTCTGCCTTGACATGTTCTTCATTTAACTGGTTTCTATCCTTATTCCATATATCGAATACTATACTAGAACACGCTCGCAGGCAGCATTTGATACAAGTATAGACAAAACGAATGAAACTAGTTACTTTCTTCAACTAGTTTACTGCTGTGCGTGGTTGTGATTTTCGATGTTCTCAACCGTTTCGTCTGTATTATTTTTAAACTTGCAACACTGTCGTTGCTTTTTGTTTCTGCTTGCATTTTGGTTGTAGCCGAGTGCACACGTATTAGTTTTGTAAACGTGATTATAAGTCTCCACCACTAACAGTGTTTAACTTTTATACCAACAACGACTAGAGTATTGCCCACAACAGTAGTGTAAAATAAATATTATATGTACAATGAACCGCGCACAGATATTGTATCATCATTATCGAGAAACTTGATATTCTGGGAGGGTATTATTTATTTTAAAATCAACCCAGGAACCAGAAAATCTTATTTTTCAGGGCTCAATTGCGGGAGAATTCCTGAATTCCGGGAGATATTAAAATGATTTCAGTATTATTATATGTTACTGTTAGTTTAGATTAGGTTACTTCCGAAGAATCTTCCCCAATTTGGGATAAAATTAATATACGATAGCCATCTCTTGCATCGTTTTGGGTAACTTAGATTAGTGTAATTTACTAATACTGGCAAATTAGTATTTTCTCAAAATTTTCCTGACACATAATTAAAACTACGTCCTTCTTTGATCACGGTTATTGAAAAGTGGCCGAAACATGTACATGAAAATCAAATAAAATGCTGCGCTTCAAACGGTTAAAAGGAAGCCTTAATTATTGGTTAAAAATTTCGATTTCACTATGTTATTGTACATACATACATACATAACTTCACGACAGGTTCCTTGCGTTATTGTATTATCATTAATATATTCCTTTACGCTTTACGCCACAACTGCGACATATTTGTTTGTAGCGCCAAACAAAATGCGACCGCAGCGCCAGAAACAGAACTTAGTTTATCTAAAGGAGTTAACTACAATAATTAAGGGAGCTATCTCTCAACGCATCTGTGACGTGTTGCCTGCAAATAAATCAACATGCGCAAGCGCAACTCAAGCGCATCAACGCGCTATTAATGATCAACGCATGCTTAAGGTATCGTCGGCAACTTAATAATAGCACTATCTGAACCGATTTCTGACACAGCGATCGCTCTGGGTGCATGACATCGTTTTTTTGGAAGTTTATTACACCTTTTTCAAGAGAACCCATATCGTAGTACGATGGGATAACCTAAGCTAGGATCGAATTTCTAACTGTACAAGAGAAACGTTCTTGAACATATCCTAATATTGGTCCGTTCCCATATTTCATACCAACTGTTTATTGCCTTAGAAATTTCAAAATTCATCCGATGATTTCTGTATACTAAACAACATAAAAATAAGTAAATGAAATAACAAGTTTTTCTACAAAGGTTTATTGGTTTTTGTAAAATTATAATAGTATAAGAAGATAAATATATTAAGACAGATTGTGTTACAATTTAAGATTGGAAAACTCACATCCCTATATTTTCCAAAAAAAAGATCAAAAGAAAAATAAGTAATCAAAAATAAAAAAGCGTTCTAAATACCGTTTGCCCTAACCTAAAGCATAGGATAAGCGAATATATAGGAATCGGCCATTTACAGACGGCAGAAAACGCATCGATGCGAAGTCTTCGATACATCGCATCACAAATGCTATGCTATTAAACTTCTGTTGACTTGACACAATGTGTGATAGTTGAGGTAAAAATAAGGTTACAAAGAAAAGACATTAATTAACATAATTAATTTTGTGAAGAATTTTCAAAATTTAATAATATGATCTAAGTATATGACACGATTAATTTATTCAAAATAACTAAAGCCACTGCAATAAAAAATTAACAATTTAATAAAAAAAACCTTAAAATCACCCATCTTTTGACAATGTCGGCCTAAGAATATATAATATGCATACCATTGGCGGGGGGGGGAAATGAGTCCAAAAGTGATGTGATTTTAAGGTTTTAAGTAATAAACTCAATAATTAATGGAGTACTGTATTCGTAGATTGAGAGATGACAGCAGAGTGACCGAACAATAGTGTTGTGTCAATATGCAACCATATACTAAAAACTAGTGCTGTGACCGGTCTTCAAATTTAACTATTTTAACAAACAAGCTAGCCACATTACCATGCTGTGTGGTAAAGCTTGTTTGCCGTACAAAATGTGAACCAGCCTTCTTTCTGATCACGGGTAATGTCTAAGAGACGGGTACTTTTCCTGAAGAAACCTTTTCATAACTTTATTGTACTGACTTTTGCAATCCGTACCTACTCTTAAAAGCGCAGTAGTTTGCGGAGACAGTAAGACAGACAAGTGATCTGTCTTTGTTATCACGATTTCCAGTAAGTGCTGAACATTGAACTCGGATTCATTAGGCACCGAGACAGCAATTGTGAGATAGACTTTGTTTAATTACTTTTAGTGCTTAATAAAACCGGCCAAGTGCGTATCGGACCACGCACGTTTTAGGATCTGTAGAAGCGATGATTGCCTGTAGAAATTTGAGATTGTCATCGATAAAGTGATTGAATTATTAAAAATAAGCAATAAAAGGGATATAAAGGCATTTAATAAAATGAAAGTTACGATTAGACGAGAAATGAGAGAACAAAATATTATGTATAAAAGCGGTGTCAAAATTATTTAAATGCAAAGAAAATTATTAATAATAATATTCTTCGATGAACATGAAGCCCACTTATCAATAGCCTAAAAATATTACACTTTTTTTAATTAAACAAAAATTTAATAATTTATTTTTTATATTAATACAAATAAATAAAACGAAATCATCTGTTTATAATATTAAAATAAGTTTCTTACTAAATGCATGTTATGAAAGTATATACGGTACTTTTATCAATAAATTAATTTTTAACATTCTTATCTGTCCGTCTGGATGTACCGGTTAATCTCGGAAACGGCTGAACCGATTTTGAGGGGACTTTCACTGACAGATAGCTGATGTTATAAGGAATAACTTGGTTACTTTTTTAAGTTCCCCACAAAAACTTCCAAGCATACAAAGTCGCGGGCTCAGCCAGTATGCAATTTAAACCTTCAGTGAAAAATATCGAACAGATGGTGAAACCGATTAAATATGCGTTGCGTGGTTTAGAATAATTTAAGATAACAGACAGACGTGGAATGTGACTTTATTTTATACTATGTAAAGATGTAAGGTATTATAATAAAATAATTAAACCAACTCAACCTTATCGAAATGAAATTAAATAAAGAGCAAATACAGATTATCCACGCACACGAAATCGAAATAAAACTATCCATATTTCAAAACGATTCTATTAATGGCGAAATCGCTTGCTTAAATGACTAAATAACTTAATGCTTTCTGATAATACCAAATTATGCTGACCTCTGACTCTCTATTAAAACTTCTATAGTGAGTAGAATATGCAAATTGACAGAATCTACAAACGCTTCATATGACGTTTTATATACGTTCGATGAAATAAGATTATGGATAATAATAATCATTAATTTAGAATCATAGAATTCATATGTTTGTTAGTCGAATTACATAAAATACTCAAAAAACTAGTGTTTGGATCATATTCTAGCTTTGCATTTGATAGCACAACAGTTGAATACGGACACGTCAAACTTCTCAGCCAGAACTTCAGGTATTGTAAGAGTTTGGCCAAATCCTGCAGAGGAATGGGGCAACTCTTTTTTAACGATTGGATACATACCTAATAATCGTCTACTCGTGCCTGATTATGTTCATATGTGTTTTTATTTATATTTTTTCTTGTAAATACACAAGAAATTTATCTATCTTGAGTTGTTTATATTTTATGTCATTAAATTTTGTAAATACTCAATCTACTAGATTATATATCTCTATGACCAACTATGGACAGCTGGCAAATGCAGAAGTCTATATAATCAACTCTTAAAAAGTTATAGAATAACCTTTACCACTGTATCGTTAAAAAACCCAATACACATACTTGATGCTTTCTAATTTTTTATAGTTATCTCTTTCTCAACAAACTCAATGCAAACGTTTGAATTAGGACCGTCTGATAGTGGTTTCTTTATCTTATGGGTACTACTTCTTTTGAGGATGGTGCTCTATATCCTTTTCTATACCGCTGGCAACGTATATGCCAAATTTCGTGATAGTCGATTGTGTAGTTAAGGCGTGATAGCGTAACACACAAGCAAACACTCAAATTCGCATTTATTATATTGAAGCCTTTGACGATGTAAAACATTAAAGCTCAAAGCTCATAAAAAGAAGCTTGAATTCACTTTCTCGAATCAATTGAATCAGAATATGGCGTGTACTCCTTCTGATTTTTTTAAATACTTGCTGAATCATTTGTAGCAGTAATATCGTCTTTAGCAGATAATACATAAAGCTCATATTTGCTAAGACAACTTCATATTGTGATGTTTTATCCATAGTAGTTTCAGGGGTCCATCTAGACTGGTTTTAGTTGTAGAATCGTTTCCCATTAACTCTGCCTATTACTGCAATGATATTACTAACAATTTGGTTGGGTATCAGTGAAAATACATCTATACTTTATCCTCTAATATTGTGTCTTATATTTTCCTTTTACTTTTGCCTGCGGCTTCTATAGCGTTGATTTTTTGTATACAGAGGAGGACCGGCCGTTGTAAGTCCCACACGCCGCCCTCCTTTGAAGAAATTGTTAATTTAAACGCCATCTAGCGAAGATGGAACTAACCATGAGAGCAACACATTAAAATTCCGTTGTCATTGTTGTCGCCATGACGATGTATGAATGAATGAATGAAAACACTTTATTGTTCACCAAAATTAAAACTACGTTCTTAAAAACTAGATACAATAAATATTGAACAAAGGGCGGCCTTATCGCTTAAAGCGATTTCTTCAAGGCAACTCTCTAATCTAAGGAAAATATTAACATGACAAACGTGACACTGGCGGTGCAGACAATATATAAAACATTCAAAATATATGAAATAAGTAAATAAAAATCTATGTATGTATTTGTTAGTGAATTGCAACAGTAGCGGAAAAAAACGGGATCAGAGCTCCACTTTAGCTTAATCGGTGTATTTAAGGCTATTTAAAAAAAATATCGTACTATGACAGATCGGAATAACAATAAACGGAATATACTAAACAATAGTATGTAATAAAAAGCAAGTGTGTATATTTCTCGGCTGTAGATAATAATATGATTTCAATGATTTTGGGTTCTTAGGTGTCGAGCCTAGAATTTCTAATCGATAACCCAACATCCCGGGGTGGGCACTAGACGATACTGGAGTGGGAACGACCCACCCGGGTCCTGTTCTACATGCTTGTCTATCTCTTAGGAACAGTACTTTTTTCTGGATAAAAACCATCCTACATTATACATAACGTATATGCCAAATTTCATGATGATCTGTTGCGCAATTAAGGCGTGACTACGTCGCAAACACACATTCGCATTAATAATATTAGTTAATATATTTTGTGTTGTATGTAATTAAATATGTCGTATTAAATAAATACGTCGATTATCATGTAATAAAATTTAACAACTGGCATTTTTCTATAAGAATACTAGTAGCGCTAGTGAACTTTCCTGTTGGCATGACGACGTGTTTATTTGTGTATTGTATGGGGGACACCAAGAACAGACGCGAGCGTATGGCCTTTTTTGCACAATAAAAATAGTAATATCCGTCTATCCCATTGTAACGACGTCATTTACCAGTATAAAAATTATCCTAAGCATTGACATTCCTTAGTAATTTGTGCTGTGATACTCTAACAGAAAACAAAATGTTAGACTTTTGCATTTTCGAAATCTGGTTGCGCCGAAGAACACCTCCTTGTAAATTCTTCCTCCCCATCCTCGCCATCAAGAATAAAATACATAAATTTGTTGGAGCAATAAAATAAAGACAATAAACAGTTATAATCACATTTAATCAGAAGCCCTGAATCCTAGTGAGAGTGTGAACCCCGGGGGACGAGCGCAGTGTGGCGGCGGACTGGTGGCGAGGTGAGTTTCCCTTGCTTCTTCTTCTCGTCCCTTCGCCTTCTCCCGCCATCGCATCGCGCCCGCAAAATCTGCTAGTGTTAGCTCGCCTGATATTTATTATTTTCTAATTCATTGTATAAACTAGATACCAACAGATTTATTATATTACTAGGCTTCTGCGTAAGAAATCAATTGAATTTTCAAAAACATATTATACCAGAGGCATGTACACAAAACATGTGAAGGTATATACTATACAAAAGCAGATTCAAATACTTCATTAAAGAAAATATCTTTTTTATGATTCAATTGGAACGTGATTTTTCCAACCCATTCCCACTTTCCTTTCTTGAATTGATGTATGTGTTTTGGATTAAGCTAAGTGTGTTAATAGAACATCTATCATCCGCGGTGGGTAGGCAGTGCTCAGTGCACGTGTGGTCTGTGTGTTGCCAGCAGTCGCAATTTGTCGGGACATCCCTAACTTAATTAATAACATATTTGCAAGAAACTATTTACGTCGCGTTCATGTATCCAAAAATAAATCTTATTTCCCTATATTATATTATTATTATTTATTATTCCCTATGGTCTATAACCAATATTTTATTTATAATTTTGCTCTCTTTATATTTTATTTAGTTTTAGTATTTAATTTTAGTTTTCTATCCTATAGTTTAGTTTTATTTATTTATAATAATCTGTAACACCATAATTATTAAAAATAAATCTTAAATCTAAATATGAGTCCTGGTTCCGAAATGAGAATACTCCACTCCTTCCTGTTCAGCGCTGTCTGCCAATCATCGGCATAAAAAGCTCGCGCAGATCATCCTGCACTACGTCCCTCCAGCGATATCTGGGTCTACCAACTGGTCGCCGTCCAGTTTGTCTGCCCAAATAGGCTCGTGATCTTCTTCCATTCTATACAGGTGGCCAGCCAAGCCAGGAGCAAGCGATATGCCTTGCTCTCGCCTATTATTTGGGCTCATCCACCAGTTCTTCGATTTCGGAATTTTTAAGGATCCGCCAGTTGCCATCGCTTCCCCAAGACAACAACAAGAACAAGAATCTTTGTTTCAGTCACCAACAGCTTGTTTTACCTCCTTCAGTGTTAGGGTCCAAGCCTCACATCCGTAAATCAATATTGCACGTATATACTTATATACTTTATTTGGTGAGCTATAAAATGTTATCTATCTATTTAAATTATCATAATATTATATATATATATTAAAATAAGTTATACAATTTCGTAAAACAAATATAAATAGTCCTTATGTAGGTCTCAAATTGTTGTCCGTTGGGAACGTTAGCTCAATATTGATCACATTCCAAAGTTGGATAGCAACTCTGAGAATATGTTTTCTTGAAAACAAACTGACCGACGGTCGATAAATGCTAAGTAGTTACTGCCTGCCATGGACATCTGCTACATCCAGACAGCCGACTGGCCATCAGGCTACCGATTTTACTATACAAATAAAACCAACCGTTTCGGTTTTTGCCATTTTAAACCTGGTAACACCAGCGTGGCGCAACAATTAGTGCAGCGTCCGTTGTGCTTTATGGGGAATGCGCATCGGTAATAAATTAGATTATGTTTTGCCTGTATGTATGTACCAAGTTTTATACGAAGCGGTTGTTTATTTCTAAATTAAGATGTTGCTTTAAGTGGTACACTGTATCTTTATTCTATGAGAACGTAGAAACTGTTACTCTAACCGTCGTACTCAGAATGAAATAATGGTCTCTTAAACTTAAACAGTATTCCTCATATTGAGGTGGAATAAGTTTGAAGGCTTTTTAAGAACCATAACGAAGCCTTCAAATTAACTCTTACGCAATATGAATAAGACCGTATTGTATCAGATTTATTTCCAGTCGAGTATTCTGCAATTAACAAATTGCAAAATAAAAATCTACTAAATGCGAATCAGTCTACATAATCACAGAGTGTCACAAGGGCAGTAGCGACGAGCGATATTGTTTTCTTTTTTCATTTTGCTAGCAAATCGTGAAATGTCTTTAACCATAAGCATCCTCTTCAAATTTTGTTGAAAGTTTTTTGAGTTTGTGTGAGTGTTTTGTGTCTTTACTGAAGCTGTCCAAGAAGCGGACCACCTTGGCTTACGTACAGAGTTCAAAAACATTCGGCTTTTATTCGAAGTGGTGTTGTCGCTTTCAAATAAAGGGACAAAAACATACGATGTTGATAAATTGCATTACATTGGCGCACGCGATCTCTGCTATTCCGGCGATCACTATCGTTCCGGTTGCCCCTCGCTCCAACTCCCGGCACGGATCTTGCGTTCCAGGAGCTATACCAGATCTCACCATCGATTTCACTCGAAATCATTCCACTCGTACAGTCTTCGATCCAATACTAATACATGATTAAAAATTGTTTAACCTTCGGAGAGAATTTTCATAGTCTACCGTATATGAATAAAGTAGGGACTCTTTTCAGGAGCAATTATTATTTGGTGGAAAATCCCCGTTTTCAATACCGCACTGCTTACGTTCGGCGGAATATTAACCCTCCTTCAGCTACTCAACCCTAGAACGTTCTGTAAAATATTGTTACGTTCTGTGGGCACCGGGAATGGAAGGAAACACCGCTCTAAAAAACTTGCTTTTATTTAGGCCAATGGAAGTACTCGTATAACTCACACTGAACTGTCAGTCCGATACGTTGTCCAAGACGACAGTCACGAATCTGTAAATAACACAAACCAGCTCGTTGGCTTCTTTATTCTTATCCGCTGTACATCGCTTAACTCTAACGCATGACTCCTACAATGCTTCCATGACGACAAGTCTTCTTGAGCAATGGAAAATGGCAACTCCAGCGATCCGTTACAATATTTATTCCATTAAGATACACTAAGGAATTTCTTGACAAGGTTTTACCTCTAACAAAAATCGGAGATGCCAGCGTCCTTAGTATTGGAACTAACCACATGCGACAGTAATCGCTTTCCATCAATGGCCGGATCCTATGTCTAACCGATCGTTCATTTGTCTTGCTATCGCTTAAAATTTAACATAAGCTACGTGCAAGTGATGTCAGAATTCAACCGGTCGTAGAAATACTGAATGAATAGCAAAATATAGGTACCGGCCACAAGTAAAACGCCTGCTTGCTTACCTGCCTTTGGCAGCAAGATATAACATAAAATAAAATCATAAATACCTATGGGATTAATGAAACATAATTAATCTGGATCGAGATTTATGTTTATATTTTTGCATTCAGTTTTTACGATCGAGCCATAAAACTAATTAGCCAATTATGATATTACGGTCAATCAATAAAACAAAATAATTTAAAAAGTAATTAATCTTATTTTTATTGCTTTATATATAAATACAATTTATAGAGATTTTGTTTTTCGTATACATATTTAACCAAATCACCTCGCCATTTTTTTGTTCAACAACTTTGAAAACGCTACCTGAGTATGTCTTTATGTTTATATCTCCTTAATATTCAAAGTAATAAAACCCTTTTTAAAACTTAATTAATATACCATTTAACACATCCGTTTGGAATTCAAAATATATTTTCAAAAGAGATTCTCAAAGTTACCAAGAGACCACTTTACTCATTTAATAAAATGTAAACATTATAACTATAGTGAAATAATATTTATTATATTGAATATAATACTTGCAGAGTGCTCATGTGCATATTGTTAAAAAGGTATAAAAAAGAGTATTATACATTGACATCGAGGTAGAAGGTAGTATGAATCCTCAAGTCGGCTTCTATGTTCAAAAGAAGCAAATATACTGTCCATCGCATCAAAAGATGCAGTTTGACGAGTTGTTTTTTTATAAATAATAATAAAAAACTTTATTTGTTTCTCAACACAACAGATTAACTAAGAAACCAGATGTATGAGACTGGTGCCTGAAATAGATTAATAAGAAATCTGTATGTCAGGTCACCAGTGCCCAACTCCACATTACTTATAATAACAACTCAAATGACATAATAAGCATAACACTTTGTGAGAATTGCCATATAACAAATATAAGGTTGTATGATATTTGCAAGAAATGCCACTTAAAATACTATTAAATTATAAAAATAACTTTTAAATAAATATGTATAAATATACAAATACAAGAAATACGTTAACGACATGAAAGGTAACTACATGCTGAAAATTGTGCAACAAGTCTACTGTCGTTTGAGTAAATAATATAATAATGTAGGTATATTTTTATACGAGTACAAGCGACCAATTATTATTCATAAAGCATTTCATTAAATTTACCTAATGCACGGAAGTACAATTGTTTTTTTTCTATTGCAGTAGTTCAGCAGACAGGCAGACGGCCTTCTTGATGGAAAGCGGTTACCGTCACCTATGGACATTTGCAACACGACAGGTGCTACAAATGCGCTGCTGCTCTCTTAAAGGTGCTATTCGAACCTCGGTTGCAGGCTGCGGATGCAGGTAGCATACGCATGACACGCAACCGCTGCCTGCATTCGCAGCCGGGAGTGATTCCGAGGCTGGTTGCACGTTATGCGGCAGGCAGCAGGTGGCGGCCAATTGCTTCCAATATTTTAGAATGTCGGATGTGAGGAATAGTCGTGAGAATAGTTTGATGTTATATCTTTTATTAGAAGAGGAAGATGATGACATGTCGTCATTGTTAACTAGCCAGAGAAGAGAAGCCACACGTCCTTATATAAAATGTAGAACCACTGGTGGAAGTTATTCAATATTAATTAAGAAACACTTGAAGTATAATGACGATAACTTTAGGAATTATTGTCGATTTAATAAGGTTAGAGTGACGTAACTAAGTGCGCATCGGCTTGCAGCCGCAGCACTACTGCTCTGCGATCGGCTGCGGCTGCAAGTCGCAGCAGCACTTGCAGCCGCAGCCGCGTTCGGAATGTTTTTACAGAATTTCTATACTACTACATAGAAAACCAGTCGTGCAGCCACAGCCGGCTTCGTGCAGCCATCAGTGCTGCCTGCAGCCGCAGCCTGCAGCCGAGGTTCGAATGGCACCTTAAGGAAGACTGGAACCCGGCCACTAATGTCGGAACACAACTCAAGGTTATGACGACATACTTTAGACCAGGGGTGGTAGCCATCCAGTCGGGCAAATACCCTACCACCTGGCAAATTAATCTTAATTAGTAATCAACATCATAATTGTAACATTATCAAAAAAGTTGAGTTGTACATTAGCGTAGACTCTACAGATGCATAAATTTGAGGTGTTTATACTACCTCGTAGTACATATTTTGGAGAAATATTTTAGACCAACAAGTATTAGCGGACAAAGCCATAGTAAAAAGATAACTCACTATGTTAATTAATTATAAATTACTATGCTTATAATTATATTGGATACGTTTTGATGTACCCCAAACAAGTTTGAGTATCGCTGTTTTTAATGATGGCAATAAACTTAAAAACAGACTAAACATAATAAAATTAGTACAAATCCGTCTATAACGCTTTGATTTTGGGTGCTTAGCAGTTATTCTATTAGGACCACCTTTCTGTCTCTCTGGGGAGTCATAAATGAATAAAAACAGGTACAGTCGTACCGCGTTATTTGGAATTTTTAACTGACATTATTAAATGAATATTCTTTTTTTCAACTGAATATTTATTCATATAATAATTATAAATACATAATAACTATAAAGTAGTAAAGTAAAAGACACTTAATTTATATTATATTCTAATTATAATCCCTTCAGGCTTAAAGTAGAATAATGAGCCTAGGTCATCGAAGTCAATAGGTAACGTTCCTAGAAGTCTGGCTACGTTGCTTCACTGGATCTCCATACTGATCCGTTGTCCGAGGTAGGAACCAGCCCTGAGATCTCCCGAAGAGTCAGTATTCTTTTCAGCTGAAACAAAAAATAGGCAAATGCCTTATTTAATGAAAAGTCGTAAGCGTTGCTTATGGATATTTACAACATAAGATAATTACTACATCTTTATAAAAGGCCTCAAAAGAAAGTGCCGTGGAGAAGAATCTCAGCTGGGAAAACATTCGCAAAGTAAATTGATGGCTTACTTACCACGCTTCTGTATTCTTTCTAATGTTTCTCATCTCTTCTGACTTCCTCAAAATAATTATATCTGATATTTTCAATATGCAATAACAGTGATGACGTTAATGAGTAATCCATATTCATAGTAGTCAATAGTGATGTCATTAAAAAAAAGTTATTGTTACTGTCTGCCTACGAAAAGAATAGCATGGTAACACCTCTGATGTAGTAAAAGTTTGTAAAGGCACATATTATAATATAAACAAAATTGTAAAATTATACAACGTGCGGTTATGCATGGAAGTTATTTTATCCAACCATCACGAAGAGAGGACATATTTTAAAACATCTAGTTACAAACAGGCCTTGAAAATAATAAAGAAACTGTTACAATTCCCCTATATTCGAGTATTACCCCATGCCATATTATATTATTTACTTAATTACTGTAAACTTTATAAGAAATAATTTACTCTACATAAAACTAATTAAAAGCATTTTCTAATTTCTCACAAAATAATTTTCAATAATTCATTTTGGGCATGTTAAAATTCAATATAACCCAGTTCGACGGAAAACTCAAAATTTATATTTACATACGATATATATTAACACCCCTTTAGTTTTTATCCCTTATTTCAATGAAATAGAGTTTAAAATTAATTTAATTTCCACGTTATTTTTTCGGTCGAATGCGTTGTAAAGTATTGGGCGTAGATATAGTAATGAGAGGAGCGTTTTTGAGTGCTGGAACAGATACATAGAATCGAGTCAATCGATAAATTACATCTTATTATGAAATTATATAATTATATAAAACTAGCGTTTGCCGTTACGTTCGAACGTTATGTTTTTTATTTAATTCCTTTTTATTTTAGATTTTAATTAATAAAAGTGTTCAAAGTGCGCGGAATATTTAAAATCGCATAACGCAACGCGATTGGCCAGATGGAAACGTAACGTAGTTTTAAATTTTGACATTCAGATTCGTTGGGGAATGTTTAGGGACAATATTTCTTGATTTATAAAATGACTAGCTTCTGAGTGTTGAGGTTTTTAACTATCCCATGGGAACTCTTTAATTTTTCGGGATCAAAAGTATCCTATATGTTGACCAAGGATATAAGCTACCACCACACAACATTTCATTTATATCGGTCCAGTCGTTTCGGAGATTAGCCGGTACAAACAGACAGAGAAAGGAACAATAAAAAATAAATAAATTGTTCTATTCCGCTTCTTATATCCCCTGACTCGGTTTTTAGCATATTTTACATTGTACAGTAATTCAACTTGTAGAATTTTATTATATGTATAGAAAATTAAAATATACTTTAATAAGAATTTAAGTAAACATACCTATTTACATATTGTATTTAAATCGCCTTTGACGATTCAAAAACAATACGAAAAACCGCTCCCGCTTCGTAGCTCGCTCGCCGATACACCATACCACTTGCCGGCGGGCGGCAAGATAAAAGTCGGCGGTGCTTTTGAGCTGGTTGTATTACGGCGCAATTAGGGCTGAGCAGTAATGAGAGGAGCGACACAGTCGCCACTAATCGGCCGGAATGCCTCTAGCTGAGAGCCCACACAAAACCGGGAGCTGAACCTTCGTATTGTATTCGAAATTATTAT
Organism: Dendrolimus punctatus; assembly: GCA_012273795.1. Lineage (NCBI taxonomy): Eukaryota > Metazoa > Arthropoda > Insecta > Lepidoptera > Lasiocampidae > Dendrolimus > Dendrolimus punctatus. The sequence continues at coordinate 9,399,782 of CM022549.1, forward strand.
TTTAGGTGTTATGGGAAATGATAAAGTGTTACCACAGAAAGGTTATTTAATTTATAGCATTGATACAAGCCGAAACTAAGCTAGGCACTAATCGGCTGAAAGGTATCTGTAACTTTAGCTAAGAGTTCTGCCAAGAGAGCTGACAATTGTACTGTATTTAGAACTAACCGACCCGGCAAACTTAGTACCGCCTCAGAATCAATAAATAAAAAAGTGATGAAAAAACTTCAATTTTAAATTTAATTTGATTTCTGAAAACTTTTAAAATTAATTGATTTCTAACGACGGACGAACATCAAATGTTAGGAATAGTTTCTAAGAGAAAACGAAATTCTGGTTTTTACTATATTTCATATCATTTTTTTCATATTTTCTCACCTTTTAAACCTTCCCTTAAGACAGCAGCAGCGCATTTGTAGCACCTTTGGTGTTTCAAATGTCCATAGGCGATGTTAACCGCTTTTACATCAAGTGAGACGTCTGCCTGTATGCTAAACTCCTGAATAAAATAATACCTACGAGGCTGATGTCGTCACTAGTCTCAGTAAAAATTTTAAATTAAAAAACCCGTCAGCCACTCAAATCTGTGTTGGTCTTTATTGTTTTTACGCTGTTCAACAGCTCAACGTATTACAAAAAGAATGTTAGGTCTTGAAAAAGGTAATTTGCATTAAATTTTCTTGTATATTTTATGTACACTGCAGATTCAGAAAGTATTATAAATACGCAAACGAAGTGGTTATTATATAATAATGGACCACACACATCATTTACCTTACAAGCCTTTTCAAGATGAAATACTTTTTTAATGACTTACTGCGTTCATAACCAACTAATAATCAAACATATCATATCGAAATTTCAATTGATATCTTACATCGCTTGTTATTCTAGTACAGATATCAAATGTTCTAAATGTAACCAGTATTGGATTTCATACCAATAATATGAAATGAGTAGTAGAATGTCAAAGCTGAGTTTGAGAAGACAGGACTTTTGTTGTTCACAAAATGAGACGTAATGTGACATCCGTTGATGACAGATGACCAATCTACAGCAAATTATTTTTGCTATTGATTATACTATTATCAAATAATTTTAAGCCTTATTCTCTTCACGTTATGAGCCTCAATAATACATTTAAATAGTTAATTCTGCTGTAAATTTACCAAGTTACATTTGGATCTTAGAAAATTGATATCAATCTATTTTGGATCTTATTGGTTTTAAAACAAGGCTCTACAGAGTATTTCATGTGTAAATTTTATCTTGGTTATAGAAAAGGGGTACAAAGGAGCTTAAATACAGAGGCGCTAAAAGGTGGTACTGATTAATATATTTATTTGAAATGTTGACTTTGTGATAAAGAGCTTTTGAGAAATACTTTTGGGATTTCGTATTGCAATGTGAAAATTAGCATTCGTCCTTTACGTTGAGGTATATTTTATTAGTATAAGTAGGTAGATGCAAAAAGTAGCAGTTTTTAAGAAACGGTTAGCGATTTTTGGGAATTTCTGTCGTCGTCAAATGTCTTCGCATCTGTCCGCTTCTACGGAAGCCATAGTTATATTTTTCAAATCAAATAATGTATTGCATTGCATTGCATACCAAATAGGTGTTGTCATTTTTATAGGGATCACATGTTTTTTGCCGGTTCGGCGGACAGATCTATATAGCCAAAATTCAACAACATGATATACTATCCGCAAGAGTTAACTTGAGACCTGAACGGAATGCGCCCTCCCTTCCCGACCCCCGCCTTCTTACCGCTCTCTTCATCGACGCGTCAGTACCTCGAGTTGACTCTTGCGGGTTGTTTGTACTTATTTATTTATATATTACTATGTATGGACATCTATTATTTATTTATTTTAACCGCTACCAGAACTTAACATGGTATAATTTACTCGGGTTGTTATAATTGTACTGCATTTTAAACCCCCCCCCCCCCTCCACGACAATTCTCATCCTGTTAAAAATATTAAGATTTATAATATCTTAAATAAATTGACAGGGACAAACAGACATTTTATCCTGAATATCATTTTGCCAGCAACAGTATCTATTATAGATCACGGTGAAACTATCTCATTTTCTAGGAAAAACTATCCCTACGGGCGTCCCTGTTTATTGCCAGGGCCGTGCAGAATGTACAAAGGAACATAGAATTAAGCAAGCAGTCACTTTCACCTTTAAATGTTATTCCCTCTTATTTAAAAATGTCCTAAAACGTCCCAATAGAGTCGTTCCGAGTCTATCTATCATTGGGACATGGGACATGAATAGTGACACTAAATAACGCCAAGTATCAGTCATGGATAATTAAACGGGGCATAATGATATTGTCACATTGGGGTGACAATGATTTCTGTCAGTAATTTGTTTACTTGTTTAAACTTTGCGTCAACGACTAATATTTTTTTATCGTCTTCTCCGGCATTATATGTCAAAATGTACATTTTTTTTAATAACTAGGGATAAATAAGATCCCCACTTTTACTTTTCTTTATTGTACACAAAGTAGTTAAAAATAAAAGTATAAAATAATGGTGATATACAAAGGCGAGCTTAACCCTTAACTTTCTTCCAGCAAATTTCTTCGGTGGGTCTAGCGAGAGGGTGAAGACAGGAGGCAGGGTTGTGTACATGAAAGTTGTTACATAAAAATACTTATTGAAAATAAATATTACATTAAAAACTACATGCATAAACTTACATACACATACATCTATACATATGTTAATACATATATAAAATACATATATATTAGTTAATTAGGATAGATATTGTTTTTCAACTCTTCTTTTGCAAATGAATCTCCTCTATTATTACTATTATATTAATGTCCTTTATTATACATAAACCCTTTAGCAACCCTATAATTTGAATATACCTTTCAAGTGTACTTGCTAAAATCATAAAAAATACCCTTCATTATACCCATGGAACCTTTTACTACACGTCCATATGTGTGAAAACATATTATACTTATCATAGTTAAAAAAATAGATTGTTGTGGATTATTTTATACAATGTAAATACTAATATAATGTAATAATAGCGAAATTGTAATAAGTAAAATTCACTTTTGTGTATATTGAAGAATACGAATAAGAATAGCATGTATATTGAAGAATTTTCCTTTCAAGTGACATAAAGAAACAAAGAAATAATATAACATATTAGCCAGATGTCGATCACACGGCCGCTCACAATTGTTGCGACAAATCACCCGCTGACCTCACCCCGTAAGCCGTGCGCCACCCCCCTACCGGGACATAGCTCGCTCCGTTACTGCTAACGTCTGCATTTTGTATATTTAGTAAGCGGAGGAGCTAATCATGCATTCTGAACTGCAATCAAAACACAACATTTTCATTCTACTGAAATCTAAATATAAATTTAAATTTTGAAAATAATATCTGCAATGTATTTTTTTTATGCACAAAATTTGAAAATATTTCAATTCTTATGACAGTACAATATTTTGGTATAGCCTTACATTTATATGTCGACCACAATGAAGTGTGTACTTTATACTGACAAAAAATTTGAATCTTTGGTCACCATACAAAAAACATCTGCGTACTTCCAACAATAGGAATGATTAGCTGTGTGCCGCCACTCGTCATCATTGTCAACCGACTGAAGTTGACGAGAGGTGATGAACAATTTGTTGTATTCTACCAAAATGGTAACTTCTTTATAGTGGAGAGCACGAGAAAAATGATTTTAAATATGTTTTGGGGCGTGTTTATTTGATCACTGGAGAAACTCGCTCATAATTTCATTGTGTGGTCTTACCACGCCGCCTTTACATGATGCCTACTTCCACGGCAGCAAGCAGGAAAGTGACGAAGGAATTGTACAGCGTGATTATCAAACGTTCTAATAAAGAGCGTATATATTGAGTATATACATATATCGAGGCTGTTATGGAAAAACATTTTAAACGCTATATTATAAAAGTAGGATATGCTACGCTTGAATTGAAAGTTTCACGCAATTCCCGGGACACAAAATACCTCAGCATATGAAAAATAATGTAAGCTGTCGTTTTAGTGAAAACTGTATCGGAATAAGCTAATTTTTCCGCACCCGAACAACTTCAAACTGCTTCCGGGAAAATTCCCACGCAGTTCCCGGGATAAAAAATATCTCAAATTTGATTAAATTAAATTTGCAATCAATGAGTATAAAAACCACATTGGAATTCGACTTTTTTAAATCTGCCCGTTTTAAATCATTCCGGGGGATTTCCAGGATAAAAAGTAGCGCAGAGCTAAGTCTAAGAATTAGTTGTCGATCAGTGAAAACCGCATCGAAATCGGCCCAGTAGTTTTCACGTGAACCACGAACAAACAGACAACACGACAAACACAAGAAATTCGTTCTATTCTTCAATTCTCCATCGTTTATATAGTAGTATTATTGATTAAATGTTTGTGTGATTCCGTAGCAAAATAATGCAAAAAGTGGACATTATGTACCTCTACGTAACCTTTCATAATTCGTGGATTGCGATGCTCTTATCAGATTTCTTATATTTCATAAAGCGTAGAGAAATTTAAATAAAATTAATTCAAACTGAACAGTTCAAACTCATTACGAATCCATGATACGGCGTTCACAATGTCTAATTTGCTCATATGAAATGCATTATCCATAAAGCCAGTAGCAGCACATGCCGGCATTCAGCAAAATTGCATTCAATTACCCCCAAGTGTTCCAGCTCACAGGATTGATTGCTATTTCAGCTAGCTTTGCTATTTCAATACACTTTAGACATTTCAACCAATTTATATTGTTACGAGCCGCGAGACTAAATTTAAAATATCGTTAGAATTACTATAGAGTTTATTAGAACTATACAAACACGTATAACACAGGTACAAATATAACTGAACACAACAAATCCAAGTGTAATGCAGAAGATTGTAATTCAATAACACGCGCAAAGTCCGTCACTTATTAGATTCCCGATTGTAGTACACCCGTCTCGGTTCGTTCGTGGTTCTCGCTCGACTGCCTCCCCCCTCCATCAGGTCATCGTTTTATACTGTGCAACTGCAATGTCCCCGTGTCTAAGTCGACTTAATCCGACACACCTGCTAATGACTGCCATAAAAGATTACAACGATGGGCTGTTTTCTAATCACAAATTTTAGATACAAAGGAAACATAGCAAGACGACCATAAAATGATTTAAATGTTATTAGTTCAAACGCCGACGGGTAATACATGTGCTTTGTTTCAGATATGCAGGTGGATTTTTTTTTGTCGGGACCAAAGTTGTAACAATATAATATAGATAGGCGTACATTTTAGATTAAGTCTGAACACAAAACGCATTTCATAATATAACTAGCTGTGCCCGGAAGACGTAGTCCTGCCTTTAAAAATAAAAATTTAGAACCCGATTCCACCGCCATCTACTGGGACCGAATATTTATGTAAATTATTATCAAATACACTTGAACAAACAAAAACTTTCATCAAAATCAGGCTCACCGTTTAGGAGGAGTATCGTGGCGCCACCTACTGGGCCCAGTTATTAATTTAAACCATTCCGGGACAAACTTGAACACATACAACAACAAAAAGCACCTAAAGTCTGGTACCCAATTGCAGCGCCATATACCAGGTTCAAATTTGAAAATCATCCCAGTAGAAAATTATTAAAATACTAATATCGCTATTAAAAAATAGTGGTTAGTGGTAGAAGGGAGAAAATTTTGGGTTGTATGTATTTTTAATGCCGATTGATAAAAAAAAATACAAAAATATTTAGGACCTACCCGATATACAAAATTTCATACAAATCGGTTCAACCCTTTTGGAGGAGTTTTGTAACAAATACCGCGACACGAGAATTTTATATATTAGAACAATAATGCGTGTGATAGAAATTCGTACAAACATAACATACATAAATTAACGCCAGGTCCTTTTCGGGGTAGTACGAACAAGAGAGCGCATTCAGGCTTATTCTTACACACCTCACTTACTTCTTTGGCATTCATAGCTCTGTCATGCACGCTCGTCTGTTCTTAAGGCTCCTGACATCACCTTCTGCTAGTACACGATCAGTTTGATCATGGAAGGTATGTCATGGCCTGCCGCGACTTCTGCATCCATCCACTTTTGCATTGTAATTCGTACATACATACCTATTATAACGGCTGGTTAACAAGGGGTAGACAGACACGATGGTTTATGATTTTGATATACATCTTTTCCTTCATTTAACCCTACAGCTCGGCAGACTGACTGTCGGCGAAAGGTCACCAGTAGACGCTAGATGGGGAAAGTGTAGGACCGGAATATGAGGCACAGACTTGGTAACTGACCTTACCAAGTCTGTGCCTCAGTTCAGCAGTAGACTCGACTGGCTGACGATAGAGTCACGTAAATTTTTTTGAAGTGAAACTTCTTTAGAATCGCTGTGATTTGAAATTCGATGAAACGAAAAAGCGACACTTAAAAAAAGAAACACATAAATCTATAGGACTAAGCCTGCGAGAGAATGAGATACGAGTTTTACATTGTGCAGCACAGATTGATTAGAGTCAATAAGGGCGATAATTAAACATAAGTCCAATCTGGACCGAAATAAAACTGATAATATATTTTTTAGACTAAAAAAATGAAAAATTTGAACTGACAGTTAAGGAGACTATTTTGAATATATTCTTTCGAGTAAAAAAATATTATTACTACGGTCTACAATCGACGGAGAAATCGTGTAATCAACATACAAGAAAACCACTTGGAATTGCGAACCTACTCCTTTTGGAACTCGGTTAAAACATTGATTTGCCAGCAGATTACAGTGCAATATTAGAAATATTTTTTTTGTTAATTCAAAGTAACGGAAGGAACGGAAGCGACCATGCCTTTTAAGGGTGTATTAGGCGTAATTTGACAGCACCCGGTCCCCTACCCCAAATCGATCTAATTTCATAGCATACTATTAAGACACCTCCGTGTTTGCACGATGTGTGGCCAGTAATCGACCGACATGACAAATATTGCGGTCGTAATTTCGTGGCTTAGGGTGTGGTGGTGGAGAAAATATATCATAATTTCGGAAATATCCTGGTTTAGCAAATTACCTTTTAAGGTTTTACTCCTTGGCTTCAGAAGAAAAAAGGAATGGTATTAAATTTATGAAACTTTATCAAGAGCTGACTTTTTACAGAATTTTAATTAATTCGACTGTAATTTTACATGAATTCCCCGTCAATTGTGAACCGATTTTATTTATTTTTAGTCTGAGATGGTTTGTAACCCTCAAATATTTAAGGTTCATACAACTTTTTTCTAAAGCTATTCAAGTAGATTAAATAAAAAAAAATACAATTCCGACTGAAGTTGGTGCGAAGTAAAACATAACAAGTATCTACTATATTTTGCAAATTTATTGTTGTTATTTTATGTTTTACTTTGCACTGATTTCAAGATGTTATAGAAAATATTTAATTTTCGCCTTTTAGTTGCTTTTGAAGTTACGCAAATACTTTAATAGCTTTAGAAAAAAAAAGAAAAATGTTGTACTTACTTGAGGGTTGCGTCGATTTTTTTGGAAATATCGATATATAATTGACGTAAAAATCGCGTAACAAATATACGAAAAAAACATTCAGTAGAATTAAGAACCTTTTACACTTGGTTAACAAAAAAACACATAATTCTAAAATTAACGGAATGTACTGACAACTGCGCAATTATCTATATATTAATATGTGAAGCAAAAACTTTGTACCCCTTTCTGCCAAAAGTGCGCGGACGGAGAACTATGATTATTATAATTTCACACACTTATAGTTTACGGAGAGAAGAAGCGACAAATGCTAATTTTTAAAAAAAAATGCATAAAAATATATTAAATCAATAAAAAAAACTTTACATACACCACCATGTATTTGACACACACACGCATATAATTATCTTTTGTTTATTGTTCAAGTCAAATCAAAAGTGGTAGCCTTGGCGAAATCTGTGATTATAGAAGTATAGTCTTTGACATTAATTATTATGGTCGAAATAAGCGTAAAAACACAAAAGTGTAACTTGCTTAACTTAAATATATAAAAGAAAGTCGTCTTAGTTACACTATTTATAACTCAAGAACGGCTCTACCGATTTGGCTGAAAATTGGTGAGGAGGTAGCTTAGAACCAGGAGACGGACATAAGCTACTTTTTATACCGTTGGAACCGGCAGGTAGCGCTAAGATCGGGTTCTAGAATCCTCCTAATCACCTGATCCTAGACTGATTTTAATGATTTCGTTTTTGTGTGTTTGAGTGGGTCCCCGGATGATTTAAATCCACAATTGGAACCGGTAGGTGGCGCTGGGATCGGGTACAGATATTTATTTTTTCAAATTATTTTATTTTAATATTAATATTGCTCTCAGTCCGTACATTATTAATACCTATTCAATGAGTAAACGAACTTGAAAGTATAAAACATAAATAGGAATTCCTATTCGTGATGTAGTAAGGGGTCATTATGACACGTCTCAATTTAGTTTCCACACATAAATCGTAATAAGCACTGACCGCCAATGCGGGTGGGCCGTGGATTATAGAATCGAGAACAAATGAACTAACGTTACTTGTGAGATGATTTTATGTGATCTTAAACTAGACCGTAATAAGATAAAGATTAGACACACAACACGTTTTAGAAGATGTTTTTTTTAAATAAAAGTTTAAAGAAACAGACAAATAAAATGTATATTTCTAAAATGCGACACACAAAACAACAAAACGCAATGATAAAAATATATTTAAAAAAGTGCGTCTCGGGACGCCTGACGAAATAATAACTTAATCGAAGTTGAACAATTTAATATTGAAATTGTTTAAATTGAGAAAAGCTTAGGTCATTACTTTAATTTTATGTAAGTATATTAATATGATAATGTAAGGAAATGCTATTTAATAATAAAATCTTTTATTGACAATTCTTGAATATGTACATTAGAAGAAATACGGCTAGCGCTGTGGGTTAAAGTGAGAGAAGAGGAGCCTGCCTACTGCTGCCGTATGCGTGAGAGAAAGGGAAGCCAGATAGATTGGCGCCGTAACGCGTTACGTAACGAACTGGTTTACCCTCCCATAAGAAGTTATCATTTCAAAAGAAAATTGTGTGCCGCAATTTACGAAACGACATTGGCACTCAGTATTTGCTGTCCCGAAACATAGTCCGACACAGAACTGATTTTCAGTGCCCACCTCCTAAATCACATACGTCATGCGACCCACAGTTAAAAACAAAGAACATTAAAATTGTAGTAAGTATATAAATGAACTAGGTTCTGCCCGCGACTCTGTTCGCGTCGAATAGTTAATAAAAAGTTAAAAACCCCTAATTTCGAAACATTCTTCATTGGTACTCCGCTCCTATTAGTCTTAGCGTGATGATATATAGCCTTCCTCGAATGGGATATCTAACACAAAGAATTTTTCAAATCAGACAAGTAGTTCCTGAGATTAGCTTATTCCGACACAGTTGTCACTAAAACGGTAGCTTGCATTTTTTTTAATGCTACGATATTTGTGTCCCAGGAATACTCGGGATATTCAACGTGGACGAAGTCATCGGCATATCCTAGTATAGTATAAAAGTAATAGAGTGACAATCGTATGTTTGTGAGGTTTAAATTGCACATAAACACTTGTAATTATTATAGTACAAAGGCGTTAGAGCGGACAAGAAAATGGCGGATACAATTAAAAAGGTAAATACGGTACTTAGCCGGTTATTATTGGAAAGGAAATAGCCTGGAACGGCGATGTCATTATAAAGGTATTTCCTTAGATATTGAATAAAAAAAGAAATAAAACCGTGGTAGGTTAGTGGTTAGCACGCGTGAATCTAAAACTCAAAGGGTGCGGGTTCAAATACTGACCTAACAACAAAACTACACACATACTCACACACCAACGCGCTCTACCATTGCATTGCATTATACACTTCACAAACAAACCAAGACACACAAAAGCCTAAAAATTAAAAATCCAGACACAGAAAGGAAAAACAGCACACATAGCACTAGATAAGATAATATATGTAGGTATAGACATAAGGCACACACTGCACATGCACTTCCACATAACACCAGCATGTAACAAAAATACACTCTACATTAGTATAAGTTTAGTATTAAAATTAGAATAAATTAATATAATAAGTTATTCGTAAGGTACAACATCTCAACACAAAAATCACTAATTAATATCACACACAAGAACCAAAAGAACCAATAAGCGTGTATAAACTCTAAAAGTTAAATCTAGAAATCTATACTAATATATATTATAAAAGCTGAAGAGTTTGTTTGTTTGTTTGAACGCGCTAATCTCAGGAACCGCGGGTCCGATTTGAAAAATTCTTTCATGTTGGATAGTACATTTATCGATGAAGGCTATAAGTTATATATCATCACGCTGCCAGTAGGAGCGGAGCACCAGTGAATAATGATTGATTTTGAAATCGGGGTGTTTTAAAAACAATTTTGACGCGGACGGCGTCGAGGGCACAGCTAGTTAGGTAAAAAGGGTACGGAACTCGAGTCCGTAGAGTTGTTAAAAAAATACTGACCGGAAAGCATACACTAAATAGACAGTTTTCTGGCCTAATATGCATATTGTTACAATTATCACGCTAACGGTGAAGGAAAACCTCCTGAAAAACTTGTAAATCGTGATAATCGATGCGTCAAATCCCTCTTGGAAAGCGTGGCGGGGTACTGTCTTTTCAGCAACAAATGGCAGGCCCGAGTCCAGCCGTGGGACGCTTATGGCCTATTATTGATTTAAAGAATTTATTCAAAACCATTGCCAGGAGTTTACACTGTACAGAAAACAATATGGTTTCGCAAACAATTGTTGTAGTATAATACTCTGCTGCAGTTGTTATCGTATACTTTCTAACTACTCGATTTTATTATACATTTAAAAGAAAAATGTATTAAACATTCACAATTACTTCTTTATATGCATTTCTCATAAGTCGTGGTAGCGTAATGGTTAGCGCACGCGCCCCTAAATCAAAGGACGCGGGTTCGATCCTGACCGAAACGCATGCACCTCTTAGTCAGTTTTCTGATCAAATGTGCATATTGTTACAATTACCACGTGCTAAAAACGGTGAAGGAAAACATCGTGATGCAACCTGCACATCGAGATAACCTATGTGTCAAACCTGCCAAGCCGCCTTGGACAAGCGTGCCCTATAATGGGAGGCCTGAGCCCAGCAGTGGGACATTTATGGGCTGACATTATTATTATTATTATATGCATTTCTAATGTAGTTCTTGTAATGTGTATGAATGCGTGTGTATATATATGTGGTGTGTATTTGTTTACATGTGAATGCGTCAATGTGTGCATAGATACATAAAATTTTTGACGGCCTTTGTGCTTGAGTAGGGTAGACCTTTGCCGGCCTATCTCATTGCAGCTCAGAGGCTTCGGGTACGATTCCTGGAATAGTAAATTTTGTATATGTACTTTCTGATACTTAATATGGTCTGAATATCTGTGGTAGTTGTCTCGTAGTATTATCCACAAAAGTGTAATTTGCTTAAATATATAAAACATAGATATATATTTGTTTGCCAATTACTATTAAAAAGGAATCTTTAATTGTCCTTTTGAAGGTTCGGTAGCAATTCAATTTTACAATTTAAAACGTCTTGACCATAAACTAGTCTTTTTATGTATGCTACATCCATAGTTTCTGAAATTAATGGGTCTATATACATAAAATTTAGGAGAAAATTGTAGGGTCGTCACCCTTCAAGTTCCCGCAAAACCCCAAAATACAAAAGTGAATTAACATAATCGAAATCAATAAAACGAATGCAATAGAATTGAAAATTAGCCAATAATTATAATCCGGAAATTGAATAGACCAATAGCATCGCGAGGAATGTACAATATGGCGTCGATTCCGGTACGCCGTTTATGGGAACCATCAATTTTAATAACACGGATTAAATTGTTAAACAACTGTTACAAATGCTTTTTTGTTGTTGTTTGCTTTTTGTATATTAGGTATTTAATTTAATCGTACATTACTCAGGACTGCGAAATTTAATTTTTGTTTTCCCCTTAAATTTATATTACTTTTTTTTATTGCCTGAAGCACACAAAGAGACAGACAGCCCACCTGATGGAAAGTAGATACCGTCTCCTATGGATGTTTGCAACACCACGGGGCATTACCAACGCATTGCCTACCTCTAAGAATTTTTATAACACCCTCCTAAAAGAACTCTATGTCATATCGCAAAAGGAAAACCGCGGCGGGAAGTTCCCTCCAGATCATTGTGCGAGGAATAAATGTTCTAGAGAAGGATTTTATCCTGGTCATAACGGCTAAAGAAACCTGGTTTCTATCTGCGATATTTCGAGAATTTTTTGATCTTAGTATTTAAGTTATCTTCGTTTTAAATTACTTGTAATCATTATCTGACGATGGACTATGGACGCTGTTTATTTTATTTTTAATTGATATTTTGATATATTATAATATTTTTATTAATTGTATAAAATGTTTTGTATGTAATGTATTGTATCGACTCTTCAGGTGATCAGAGGGCGGGTGCCTACCTCGGCCAACGGATCAGTATGGCGATCTAGCGAGGAAACGTAGCCAGCCTTCTGGGCACCTTACCCATAGAGGACGGTGATCTGGGCTCAGTATTCTACTTATAATCTTGAGGACTATGGGTAGAATACAATACAAATAAGTTTTCTTACATTGTATTCAATAGTATGTAATTTTATAATTGTATAAATAATTTTATATTGTCATTAATATATACATACATACATGCATAACTTAACGCAAGGTCCCTTGCGGGATAGGCACGGACAACAGATTATTATTCAGTCATTAATGTCATGTCTATTTATAATTACCATCTCAAAATCTTAAATATATATTTTTTCATTCTATTTATACTGGAAAACCCACATGTTACACAATTTTCTCTAATCCGTCCTAAGGTTATTTGATAAGACCGCCCTATTGTCTTCTGTACTTAAACTTCTTGAATTGTATCTGAATGTTATGCAATAAAGTATATTCTATTCTATTCTAATTGTACGTGTTAAATCAGCAGGCCAATCTGGCAAAAACAACATGTAAGAACACCTTTTAAACCATATTTTATGCAAGTAAATAAATATGAAATTTGAACTTGATACAGCATAATGCTGAGTACCAGTCTCATTGCTGTGAATGTCGTGTACACTTTTTTAATTAGTTTTTTTTTAATATAAACTACATATGTTTTTGTGTTTCACGTATACCTACATCGTGCTAGTTTAATATTTTTAGTTTAATCTCCATTCATTTTCCACATTAAGTATTTCTTGCTTTGTATTTACACACAAAATGTAAAAATACACAATCGTGACGAAAATGAGAACATTAAAAATATATAAAACAGCCTAAATAAGCCATTAAAACCCCGTAAAACGCGGTAACATGGCGGAATAATTCGAAAAGCCGTTATTACTACCGGCGTTTCGGGCGCGTTGTTTACTTTTGTAACTACACGCTCCGTGGTTTTTAGGAGGAAGCGAAGTGGAAAAAGCAATCTAATATGACAACGAGGAATTATTTTTTAAGCTAATTTCACCAAGGCACTGACTCTCGTTGTTATGCACTTGTTTCAATAGTCTAGGGCCTTTCTTTATCAAGAGGAAATCCCCTTGAAAACACATGTTGGATTTGCCACGTCAGATTGGCACTAGCAACCCTGCAGAAGTGCTTCTTTCATTGCTGGAGCACAGGAGGCAAGCTGTCAGCCCAATTGTGATGGGAAGTGGTTAGATGTTAATATATAGGATAGTGGGTATAGACAGTGGGTAGATGGAACTGGAACCTGGCCACTAATGCCGGATAACAACTCAAGGTTATTATGGCGGCAACCTCTAGATCAGTAGTGGTAGCCATCTCGACGGGCAAATACCGTCACCCTGGGTGGGTTGCTTTTTTGCGTCTTACGATAGGCCGCTTGACCGCAGGAAGTAGCATCCTTTCTCCGTTCCTGTACGGATAGAATTACGAAAATACCGAACGGTTACGGAAAATATAAAAATAGAATTTGTTGTTGAATGACACTAATTACCTGGCGTGGTGGCAAGATTCTGCTATTGCGATATGTGTAATGACGTTGGCCGCAACCCATTTACTAATCCAAGTTCGCGGCACACCGGGAAATGTATTTAGTACACAGCCGCGTGCGAAGAGGACGCTTTGAGGACGAAGGTGGCGGTAGCGCCACCTTCGTCCTCAAAGCGGAAAAAGTCACAGCAGATGAGATCAGGGATTACAATATAAAATGGCGATACGCATGGGATACAAGACGGTGGTACAATGTCTAATGGAAAATCGATAATCCCTCTCCTAAACCATCCATCATCACTAATACCAACTGAAAATTTTCAACAATAATTCCCAGTCAACACATTGTCACATTTGCTAATCAACGGTTAAATCAGTTTGGCATTGAAAAGAGCTGAATTACTTAAACAGCGCAAATATATAATCCTCGATGAAAATGATTCATTTATGCCGTTTGCTTTGGATTGTTTGACCAAGAGGTCCGAAGGCCATGATTCTCTACAAAGGCTATCAAACAGCGGAGAAGGAATTTATATAGCAGTCCAGCAAGGTCAGCAATCCATCTGAAAGCCTTACCTATTGATTTCGATGGCCTATGTTCTTAGGCTCAGTATTCTACTTTGTCTTAAGTGATTATAAATTTATAATGAGGGATGAAACAAAAATGTTAAACTGAAAAATTTATGGGTACAAATATAAAGGTTGACCGAAAAGAAATGGAAGGAGTGTGTGAAGGAAGACATGATGATTTGTGGTGTGACAGAGAACAGAGAGAGAGTGTGTAAGAAATCATAATTAGGAAGAAGGCAAAAGATAAGAATGAATGGATTGGAAAATGCAATTTAACTTGTTTGTGTTAATCTTATAAAGAGGAAAGATTTGTATTTTTGTCAAGAATAATTCCAAAAACTACAGGACTGATTTTAAAAAATCCCCATTAGAATGCTACATTATCCCTGAGTAACATAGGCTATATTTATTTCTAGAAAAAAATAGGAAACCCTACTAAAACTACTAAATGTCCACCCGTAAGAATCCGGGACGGGCCACTTTTTTTAATATTTTAGTTCAATAAATAGGTTAGTTAGTAAAGTAGGTTCTTATTTTATCTGTCTAGAAGTTATATTAATACATGAAGCAAATCTGTGTACTCCTTTTTACGAAAATTCCGCGGACGGACGAGTATGCAATTTCGCACACTTATAGTTTATATAGAGGAGTGCAGAACGCTATTTTTTTTTTAATTATGCATAAAAAATATATTAAATCAATAAAAAAAATTCCCATACTACCATGTATTTGACACAAACACGCATATTATATACTCTTTTGTTTATTGTTCAAGTCAAATTAACAGTGTAGCCTTGTCGAAATCTGTGATTATAAAAGTATCTTTGACAACAAAACTTTAATAATGTGCAAACTTATAATTTAATTAATTACGGTCGAATTTCGACCACTGGACGACCACTAGTTTTCATAATTATACCTAAATAAATTAAAACAAATTTTCATCCGAAAAAAAATATAATTTTCGCAGCAGGAAATTGAAGCAAAATTCTACTAGTAGCAGGAATCCATAGAATAAGAATAGAAAAATTTAATACGAGTCTGTCGAATTTAAATATAGTTACTGAGTTTAGCGGGACTCGAATTAAAATGCTGTTAGAATTACTATAGAGTTTATTAGAACTATACAAACACGTATACGCAGGTACAAATATAACCCAACACCACAAATCCAAACGTAATGCAGAAGGTCGTACTTCAATAAAACGCACTGAGTCCGTCACTATTATATTCCCGACTGTACACTCGTCACGCTCGTACGTAATCGTCGCTTGACTACCCCCTCTCTCCATCAGGCCGTCGTTTTATAACTCACAAATAAAAATGTGCTAGTTACGTAGTCGACGTAATCCGCAACACCTGGCTAATTATTCGGCCGCAAGCGGTAAACGATTAGGTGGAACAATAGGTTGTTCTCTAGAAAAGTATGCCAATAAATAGGTAAACAAAAGAAGATGATCATAAAAGAATTACAATTAGTTCAAGTGCCGACAAGTAATAAAATGTGTTTTTACAGATTAGGAGTGGAATTTGTTTTAGTCGGAACCTAAGTTGTAACAATACATTTTATACAAAGCTCATTTCTAATACCTAAATTGTATTGTATACAATATAATTTATACATGGCTCATTTCTGATCTGGCTTACCTTTTTTTAAATACGACCACCATAACCGGTTAAGATTAAATGTTGACTCTTATCTTACAGTGATAATCAAATTGAATTAGAGTTTATTTATTTTCCTGTAATTTTTCAAAGTGCGACGTGTTCACTTTAAAAGCGAAAAGGCCGCGCAATAAACTTATAAGCAGCAAATCTTTATGACTACTTAAATAAGTAATTAAAAGTTTCATGGTGAGATCTTTTAGTCTGTTAATGTAATTAGCGCTTCAATTAAGCTAATTATAATACATATTTTATTCATTATACATAAATATGAACGTAATAAGATATTTTGAATTTTTAGTGTGATGTTTTGTTGTGCATTTTTATTTACAAAAAATGTTTGTATTGTGTATTGTATAAAAGATAACAGTTGTTTTAGGGTAATTGCTATTCATTAATGCAGATGAATGAATGAATGAAAGATCTTATTGTTCACCATAACTTAAACCTATACTATTTAATATAAATATATTTCTATTAGAATTAGCCACAGCCTTACCGCTTATACTGAATTCTTCCAAGCAACTAGTCGCGGATTTGCCCTAAGGCCCAGGAGGCCCGGGCCTAGGGCGGCCAGATATTAAGGGCGCCCAATCGTGACAAAAGGATTCACCGATGATAAAAAGAAATAACTCAAAGTACGTAAATATTCTAAAGGCTCGCGCCCATTATGGTGGGCCGCACTGCACAGCATCGTATAACTATAATCTTCCTAAATCACTTTTGTACTTTTTATAAATTAATGTGAAGTAATTTTTCGTTCAAGTAAATTCATTACGTACTGAATATGATGGGTGCTGAAAAAGGAGTGGCTGGTACTTACTAATGGCCTGGGGCCTAGGGCGGCCAAAATCGCAAATCCGCCACTGCACGTTACCCGGTGTCTACGGAGACATTAAAAGAAAAATTAAATAATAATTGGTGGTTTAACTAAATTTAAAACTAATTCAATCGTAGTTCAACCTTCCTTACTACATTGACGTAAGTTAGCATGTTTTTTCCGCCTTTAATACCTGTTACCTAAAAAATCCATTCCTTTTCTGCGTTTATGCTAAACTCCTAAAAAATTCATCTTTCCTAATATCAAGTCTCGGGTGACTGGGATCTAGGACTATAAATTAAAATGTTAAATGTATCTTTCTAGAATTAATTTAAAATATTGGGAAGTAATAAACTTATACAAAAATAACTCTTAATTATACTTACCTAATATTATGTAAATATCTATTTGATATTATTTTACTCTTACATATTTCTCACGTCATTAATTGTATTTTCAATTCGTATAATAAATACATTTAAGCGAATATAAAGCAAATAATATTAATATAATAAAATATGTTTTGGCCTCAGTTTTCCATTTTAAAAGACTTCTTCAATAGATAGGTAGTAGGTACCTACCTATCTAGTTTTGATTTTATGATGAACAAGAAAAATATTCGTTCTTTCATTCATAATAGCTGTAAATTGTTCAATTGTAATGTATTTTAGGAATCCGTAACGATTTTAGGAAAACAAAACCCTTGTATAATATTGTATACGGTCCGTCTATTAGCATAAGTCTTTTTTTGAGGGGAATCTACTAGATCTAATGTATTTTTAACTATGAAAGAACGGAGAAAGAATCTTAAAAAATAGAAAAGGAAAAAAAAAATTATCTCTTTCTTTGTGTTCGGGTACGGAGAAAAATTAAAAGGAAAAAATGAGAAACGAAAAAATTTTTTTGTAGTAAAATTACTAAAACCACCATAAATATAGGAGGTGTATAAAATTCATAGGGGTGACCCTTGACTGGCTAAATCTTAATAGCCTACTCGAGAAGTTTATTTTCTGCGAACAATAGTTACCAGTCTCTTAAAAATATGGTTGATGGCTCATTCGATCCGGAATAGCATCTAGAAAAAGTAGTTTTTGGATTTTTTCTCCCAATAAATATTACAATTGTTATTAACAAAAAAGTGAAAAAAATAGCCGTTCAGCTTTTTGGGAAAATCTCAAAAAGTATGAGAGATATCTAAAATATTATAAAAGTTTCTGAAAGAGCAGGAAATTTTAGTACAAAACTTCTCGTCTTCCGAAATCGTAGCACCAATATTTATAATTTTGATCTAACGTTGAAAATCGGGTTCCGCGCGGCAATTTCGACATGCGCGCGCCGCTACTTTAATGAACGCAAGTTTAAAATATTTTTTTTTTGCAATTAAATATTAATTTAAAAATTTGAAAAAATTCAAGTATTATCTTAAAACGTCAAAGAAAATGATCCCGCGAGAGTAAAAGTTTTATCATCATTATTTATAAATTTATTGAATTGTTAATTAACCATTTTTTCGCGGGTCTCTGTTGTTATAAAAGGCAATATAAACAAGCTTGAGGCTCAGAATTTTGTATAAGTTCATATTTGGTTGCGTAAATATGACCATGTTTCCGAATATCGTAAAAGACTCAAGTGGCTTCCTATTCATTTTCGCCGGAATACTCACATTCTCACTCTCCTTTATAACATATTATATACTCCTAGTAGTCCCCAATACCTTAAGGAACGTTTTAAATTCCTTCGCCTATCCACTGCCCACAATTTGCGCCACGATACATATCGAAAACTTATGACGCCTGCACACACTTCATCCTATTATGATAATTCTTTTACGGTGCAGGCTGTCAAACTTTGGAATATGCTGCCTCTTACTGTCAGAGAGGCCAAATCCTTACCTATATTTAGAAATTTACTTAGAAAACACTATTTGTCCATAAATAGCTATTTCTGATTTACAGAATATAATCATGCTAAGACATTTATTTATTATAATAACTTATGTGTATTATATATATATTGTATGTATATATATACATATATATATGACTATGTATATATGTATGTATTTGTATATTTATTTCTTAAATTAGTTTGAGTATTTGTGTATGTGTATCTATTGCTTTTCCTGCACACTATTTCGCCTGATTCAATCTCTGTTATTTAGGTTGCCTGAAGAGATCGCTTTGAGCGATAAGCGCCTGTTGTATTGCCTAAAAGTATTGTAACATGGACTGTTTTTGTAATTGTATATTTTGGTGTGCAATAAGTGTTATCTATCTATCTATCTATAAAAGTTGTCAAAAATTTTCAATAAATTTTTCCTCTCGTGGAGCCCTTCTTATCAACTTACTCGACAAGATTGCGTGAGAAAAATTTTAGACATATTTTTAAGAGATTGGTAACTATTATTCGCAGAAAATAAACTTCTCGACTAAACTATAAAAAGTTATAAGGATGTTGCGTAATCCTTTCATATTTAACACAATAGGTGACGAAAAATTCGCTTTCAATGCGGTAAGAACTCTATTACCGTCCCTATAACTTTTAATATAACAAGAGGAAATTTTGATCATATTTGAAATTTTACAGCTTCAATAAAGACAAAGAAAATGAATTCATTGTTATTATATAATACAGTAATTTTTGAGACATGAAATTAATTTATTTTTAAATAAATACCTTGCCAAACAACGATAACACTAGGCTTACCACTTTTGCGGAACACTACTATTCATTTGCCACATTTTTTATAATACCTATTGCTTAAGTAAAATTTAATGACATTTGCATAATACCATGGAAAAATGCCATATACCTAATGCCAACATAAAAACCCAAAATAAATGATTAAAAAGTCTCTTACTTTTTATCCTAGACTTGTCATGGTAAAATGTACATAAACTTCTTTTGAGTTTACTTTCGGAAGTTTTATTTAAAATCATTGACATTCGACAAGTAATATTACTCGTAATTAACGTTTGAGTGGTAATTATAATTTAGGCAGTTGGTAGGTACCTTAATGATTAAAGTTTTAAACTAACTTACTTTTACATAGTAATTTACCACCAAACTCCCAAAGGAAAAACCTGTATATAACTATAAATTATATTTTTGTAATTAAACCCATAAACCACATTGTTATAAATTAAAAGCTATTAAACTCAGCTCGTCAGTCGTCATTTTAGCCGAAGACATTTTCCTACCAGTCCAAACATGGGAAACAAAACATGCGGTACATGTTTATTTCTCATCAATAATCAGTTTATAATTCCAATATCAACTCAGCATGGACAGGGACAATTAAACGATGAAGTATGAATGAAGGAAAGTGGTAATTTCTTCAGTGACAAACGTCGGCCTTATCGACGCTGAATAATGGATCCAGTAGTTAGACTCGCGTCTTCATCCCGGTAATTAAACGACAACCGCCGCCCCCCCTCGTCCCACGCATCTAACCCCCGTGACTCCCTGCCGCAGCTAAATTAATCACACCACGAATCTGGCCCCCAATCCAGGGCCGGATTAAGGAGTTTTATTGGAGCGTCGAATGTGACAGCCTGACGCGCCTAGCGTTCTCTCCCTGACCAATCCCCGCTCACCAATAATAAAACAAACCGTTCTGATTGGCTGCCGGTTAACTAGTCACGCCCCATATCACCGCCCGCGCCAGGGCTGCCACACGTCACGTCAGTTGACCGAGGAGCGTCGACCTGTCAGCCGTATCCCGCGTTCGCTCAGTGTCTTGTGAGATAAACATAAACCAGCGGAACGTTTCGTTATATCTTGTGACTGTTGTGTGATGGATCTGTGAATTGAACAATGGAGGAGGAGTCCATGTCCGGACACAGCTGTTCTGAAGACGATATTAGTGTCGGGCGACCGTCGCCGGCGCCGTCGCGGTCGCCTTCGCCCCAAGACTATTTCAGGCCACTTAAGCGATTGAAGATGGCCTCAGAGCCAGTGGAAGAGAGACGAGGCGAAGGCGTCAAAAGTTTTTCAATTCTGGACATTCTATCTCACAGTCCGCGTACACCGCCGCGTATAGTTCGTCCGTGGGACGCGTCAGGGTTTGAAAGATTGCAGCGGTTGCAGAGACTTGCCGGTGCAGCTTTATTGGATGGGGAGAGATGGAGGCTCGCGGCACTAGGTCTTCTGAGGCCGAGAGAAATGGCTCCAGCTGAATGCTGCGATTCAGCTTCAGAAAGGTCATCTTCTGCGTCGGATTGCTGTTCGGAGCCACGAAGAGCACCACAGCAAGGATCCAATGCTCCTCACACACCTCTGGATGCTCTTTTCCACATGACGAGCAAAACCTTCGAGGCGAACAATGCTGACAATGGAGGTAAGTTATTTAGCAAGCAAAAATTTTGTTTCTCAACAACGTATACGTTAAAGAAGCAATATGTTTATATAGTGCATACATTTTGTAATTTATGTTTAGACACTTCTCCGACAAAAGTAATTAATTACAGTCATTAAACGGACGAATATCTTTTATTATCTATGTTAATACTATGAAAAAACTAATTATCAAATGCAAACTGCACTTTGTTACTATTATCATTTTAAGAGAAAGATTAAGATTTTTATCAAGCTAGACTTGTGTTTGGTGAAAGAAATTATTTCTTCTGTATTTTTTTCAGAAGTTATGATACAACAATATATAATTAATTATTTAAAACAACTGCCATTTATGGTTCAAAAGCATAATAATTACCATTAATCCAATGATGAATTATGTCTAACAGTATCTTTCTCTTGGTGTATAAAATACAGATTAGTTTTGCATACTGCACTTTTGAATAATTAACATACACAAAGAAATAACATTTTGGTAATGGATTTTGTTTTTCTACATTTTATATAGTCGAATAGTGAAATAATAGCGGGGTATGTAAGCACGGAGATTTCGAATTAGGCCTAACGCCTAATAGCTGTTACGGTAAGCGCACCCACGCTTCGTTATTAATTCTTTTTCCAATTACGGGCCTGCTTTTTTTTATTAAATTTCAAAATTTATTATTAAATTTTAAGGCAAATGGAAGACGGTCACCTCGGCTCAGTATTCTACTTATAGTCTTCTACGATTAAAGGTTATACTGTCTAGTTTAATAAATTTGACATTTAGTTTGCCTAGAAGGAATTAAATAGAAATTCTGTCTTATGCGAAATAAACTTATGTAATTTAATATATATGCGAGTAAAAAATATTGTTTTTTCATTATAATAACACTCTTTCAAGGTAAATATTATAAACTCATACAATGAAGAAACATTAACTTAGTTATATTGTATTCTACACATTAGTTCTTAAGACCATAAGAATACTGAACTAGGTAAGGTGCCAGAAAGCTGGGCACGTTACCTTGCTGGGTAGCCATACCGATCCATTGTCAGAGGTAGGTACCAGCTCTCTGATCAACCGATGAGTAGATTACTCGTTTTGATAGATCTTTGCATAGGCTCATGGCCTCAGGACCCTACTATCCAAGCGTCTCAATAGCAAACGGCCGAAATGCAGGTAACTCTCACTGAGGGTTGGTGAAAACTTTTGTATTTTACAAAACATGTGCCTCTTAATATTTATGATCGAGAAAATAATAAAATTTAATACAACATTTAAAAACACTGAGTGTTAATTCAATGTCAGTAAAACAATTATTTTATGATTTCAATGAAAGAATACGTTAAAACGGCGACATATACATATTTTGGAATATTTGAACGTATGCAATAATTAAGAACTGAACCAGAAATATTGTATATTACATGAGATTTTGAATCTAAACGTGAGTGATAATAGAACTCATAAACAACTATTGGGTTCATTTTGCCCAATTTAGTGGGACAAGCAGTCGGCATACCTACCGCCCAAGGTAAATTCTATGATTGGATGGATGTATCGGAATTATTCTATAATTATACAACTTGTAATTATAATAATGTTTCGTATTTTTACAAAGGGTCCGATATACATGTGATTTAGGAGCTGGGCATTGAAAATCATTGCTGTGTCGGACTGTTTCGGCACAGCAATATACTGAGTGCTAACCACATTTCTGAAGCTGCGGCATACAATTTCTGTATATGTTTACTTTAAATTTATTTATCTTGTATATGTCGCATTTATTTATTTATTTGGCACACAAAACAAGATACAGCTAAAGTTAAAAATTCATATTATATAAATTATCAGGTCTAAGCTGTAACTCTAAACATGTGAGCACATAATGTACCATACATTGACAAGATATCTAGGGGTTAGTATGACTTAATATAATGTTAGTTATACAGTGGTAAGGTATAAAATTATTATGTATTTATGCCAGAAGTGCAAATAATAGCTCGAATTTCACGTTTAAATTTAAAGAAGGAGGAATCAAAAATATCGACAGATGTCTTTGTACTTGCAATCTCATTATAAAGCCTGCACATTCTTGTGATTGGATTATAAAAGGATGTGTTATTTTTAAAAACTTGAAGGGAAAAGAGTCTAGGCGAAGGATTACGAGTTTTATATCTAGTGTTAGAAATAAATATATTATTTCTTTCTTTCTATTGGCGGGTTTTATACATGGATATCCCATAATGTGTAGGTTTCTTCACATTTTCTTTCATTGTCAGAACATAGTAACTCGGTATTTATAGATTAACAAATTATCTAAGTTAGAAAATGTCATTAGTAATGCCTGCTTCATTCTTTTATTTTATTTAAGCGACTATTCATTAATGCCTACACCTAGTGTGGTCAAACTTACCTGGAAAGGTCTTAGGCTGAAATACAAATTTTATTTAGATTTTTCGGTTTAAATTTATCTAATAATTTATTTACCTTGTGTTAAATCTAAAACAATTGAGATGTTATCTAGCCGTTCTTATTGGAAATAAAGTATATTATTTGGAAAAAAATATCTGTCGATTTTGTAGTTACGACGAATGAGTGCATTTTGAACTAGTTTTCAAAAGGAAGAGGTTCTTAATTCAACTTTATTTTTTCCTTTGTATGTTTGTTACGTGACTTTTCCGTCAATTGTAAACCGATTTTCAAAATATTTTATTTATTCGAATGAGTATATCTACTTCTAAGGTGCTCCCATTGTCACTAAATCAGAATCTGAGAAGATCCCAGGAAAATCGAGAGCAACCCCTGAATAATATGTTTGTTATGCGATTCCTCCCTCATTTCTAAAGCTGTCAAGTATTAGCGTAGGTAAAAATTGAAACTTATTTGTTTTTAACAAAAACAAAACCGATTTCAAAGAGATTAAAAAGCAAAAACTAAATTTTTCTGTAACATCTTGAATTCGTTGCCAAGATTTTTTAAATTCATAACTATAGGGCTTTGTCCTCAGATCACAGAAACTAAAGGATCTCTATGACTTTGTCTCTTAAGCGACCATAATGCCGGGACAATTAAGTAATCTAAAACTAAACAATATAATAACCGATTTCTTATATTTAGTAGGTTATATACAATTCGCGTCGGCGTCATCCTCGGATGAGTCACCCAGATACTATTAATTTGACCCACTAGGCCTAAATTGACACCACAACTTTGTCAAAGTGCATTCTGGACGAGTTCCATCAATATATGATTACAAATCATCGATAGTGTTCAAATTTCACAATTTGGGCAATTTATTGCATGGAATGTGGCCAGATCTTAAAGCTGTTATTCCTTTCTAGCATGGAGGCTAGAGGTAAGGAGAACCATCTCAGATATTAAAAAGTGTCCAATGAAGGGCAGCAAATTAAGATGGCGCCATAATAGCAAGTGGAAAGTATTTAAAAATAGCGCCACAAATAATTAGAGTAGGATACTAGATTAAAGAAGGAAAGAAAGACTTACTCTTTGCCACCGCGCATTTTACGAAAATGTAACTATTGCATTTATATACATACATCTCAATACAAGAAAGTCTCAACACTTTTCCAAATTATAATTTTTCAACCCTGCAAACTTCACTTCGTTTATAACTGCTAAATTCATATCATTCCCTTTTCCTACACTAGCGCTATTTTGACGAGTTTTCGAACCATAATTTGCTGTTTACAGGTGGACTCTTTTCAACTGATCCTCCTTACCTCTACCCTCCATACTTCTAGTCAAAATTGTGTTGCCAATACAAGGAGAATTTAAAGGCTGTGGCTGGTTCGTGTGGCACCATATTTCTTTTTCTAAGGACCTTACATTATTTGCATTTGCAAAATACCTCGTAATTTTTTTTGAAGTGAAACTTCTTTAGAATCGTTGTGATTTGAAATTCGATGAAATGAAAAAGCGACATTAAAAAGAGATAAACACATACATCTATAGTACTACCTGTGAGAGAGTGACATAGAATATATTATATTTTTTATTAAACACTGCTCTTATATATATTTGGAAAGTTTTGAAGTTTCGTTAATACTTCAAATTTCGTGTTTTCAAGCTTAAATCTAATATATAAATTCTCGTTACAGTTTCGTTCATACTCCTCCGAACGACTGGACGATTCTCATGAAATTTGTGTGCACATTGGTAGTCTGAGATCGGCCACATCTATTTTCATCCCTAATGTTAGGGTAGTCACCTATTTTTTTTTACGGCAGACGTCGTCTGCGAGACAGCTAGTATATAACGATATAATATATGAAATGTGACGTCACGAGATTTAGAATCCCTCCCACCCGTTGTCACATTTTGTTTCACTTCTACTGCGCGTGAACTGCACAGATACACATTTTTTTCTTTTTAGTTAGGTACTTTGGAGTTGGTTTTATTTTTGGTTAGAAATATTATATTAATGTTAAAATATTTTATTCGGTTTTGAATCGTTATATCTCAGAGACGGTGGATGGTAGGAGAAAAAGTGTTCAAATCGAATCAAATCACAATAATTTATTGCATAAAAACATGGTTATACAATAGGTCTTGTTATTATCCGTGCAGGAACGGAGAAAGAATACAATTCTGCGGCTGGCGCTGTCGTAGAGGCGACAAACAACCACAGCCAGGTGTAGGCATTTGCCGACTGGATGGCTACCACCCTGTCTAGAGTATGTCGCATAACAACTTGAGTTTGTTCCGCATTAGTGACCAGGTTCAGCTCCTAAAGAGAGCAGCAGCGCATTCGTAGCATCTGTGTGTTGCAAATGTCCATAGGCGATGGTAACGCTGTCATCAAGTGGCGTCTGCCTGTCTGCTGATCTCCTGCACTAAAAAAAAAAATATATAATGAGCACATGTTTTTTTGCCGATTGCGCGTACAATTTTTTATTTATTTTTAAACTTATATTATAAAGGTACATACTTGTCGGTTTCAATTATCGTCACTAATATTTTAATCTTAAATTATGCCTATATACTCGTAGCCTTAAATTTATACAAATACTAAAAGACGCACAATTTAGATCTGTTTCTAATGATATTTATGATACATTTTTATAGATATTTTTTGATTTACAATTTTTGTCTGGGTTATTTTGTTTTTTTTTACCTTTGACCTCGAGTAAAAGAAATTCCATACACGGGAATAATGGGGAATTTAATTTTTTTATTTGTAATTATTATTATTACTAGTGCTTTAACAAACTAAAGTGTACTGTGCTAACTTAGAACACATCAACAAAGTTTCCCTTAATAGAGACAATAAGAAAAGTGCTAATGGACACTTTCTTAGTTAAATACTTTAGTCATTTAGTTATTTAATTACTTATTTTTTTAGATTGTAATATTAATTGGTATTATAATACAACATTAAAAAAAAAATGTAATTATTATTTTAACAATTTTATTGATTTTCAGCTTGTTGTGATTTTATGCACCTTCACTCTAATTTTTTGGTCTAAATTTACCGGACTATTTTGAATTTATAAAAAAATTTCTAAACACAAGTTGCGATAGAGAAATCATTGTTATAGACATTTTTGAATTTGAGAACCTCTGTGTAAGAGTGGATTAAGCCTTTGCAAGCGTGACTCATAGAGCTCATAGGCTCCGGGTTAGATTCCTGGTATGGTAAATTTGGGGTATTTCCAAACTTGCTTAACTTGGCGATATACAATGTGTGTGTGTGTCGTATACCGATTATTTATTTATTTATAATTTTCGAATGATTAAAACAATAAGTGCGTAAACACGATTCGTTTCCTGGAAAACATGTTTGATGGTGACCATTTACGTTTTATAACCATAAATGCAATCTATACAACTAATTGGTCAATTACAATAAGCTACGAATGCGCCTACGCACGCTTTATGCCCAAAATCAATGTTTTATAGGTCTATTTAACGTGATGTTGCAAATCAACTGAATTCATTTTAGTTATCATATTATCTTTGAAATAACATGTTTTACTACCCATATCATTGGTGAGAATTGACATAAGATGATTGTATGGAGTTTAAGTCAAATATTAATCTGTAGAAGCTAAATAAATGAATAGTAGAAGGAAGTAAAGACTATTGTAATTTATTTATTATTATCCCCGCAAATTGGTAATGCGCTGGAACCTTGTCAATTAACATTCACGTGACGTCATCCGAAACTCAATATGTACGCGTACTTATCGGCCAGTGATGCTAACAGTACCGAGTGTTCGGCTACGGTTACGTCACCAAAATGGCGGCCAGGCGCAATAGCAATTTGCGGGGATAATAAACATGAGTGTTCACATAATTATCAGAGTAGATATGTATGATGGTATAAAAGTTAATTTCATGTTTGGCTAATTAGGCATAGAAAAATTACACTAATTATAAATAGAATTAAATATCCTTAAACTTTGCCAGGTGTTAGGGTCTTTGGCCGCCTGGATGGCTACGAACTCTGGTTTAGAGAATGCCGTCATGACAACCTTGAGTTGTGTTCCGGCATTTGCAGCCAGGTTCAGACTCAATTTAGTGAGCAGCAGCACATTGGTAGTACCTGTGTGTTACAAATGTCCATAGGCGGTGATAACCGCTTTCCATCATCTGGGCCATCTACCTCTCTGCAGAACTCATGCAATAAAAGAAAACTACTATTAATATTTTATTAATATATTAACACCAGATTTATATATAAAATT
Organism: Dendrolimus punctatus; assembly: GCA_012273795.1. Taxonomy (NCBI): domain Eukaryota; kingdom Metazoa; phylum Arthropoda; class Insecta; order Lepidoptera; family Lasiocampidae; genus Dendrolimus; species Dendrolimus punctatus. The sequence continues at coordinate 9,428,038 of CM022549.1, forward strand.
AAAAATGATCAAAGTATATTATTTAAAAAGTCCAATAGGAATTCATAATAACATTTATTTATTAAAGATGTCCCTAATTTTTGTTTAATATGTCATGCTTTAAATCTCTCCAGTAAAGGTAAGTTAGGTAACTTCTGAAAAATTATTTTATTGGAGCCATAGAAAATATACTATTGTTCATAAGTAACCAAATGATACACAGAAAACAAATAGTGCTCTTAGAAACTACTCAAAACATAAATATTAAAACAAACCAATTTCCGTTGAGTGTATTTTTTAAGCACTATCTTATTTTTTCATAACTTTTTACTTCATAGTTTCAAAATTAAAAACAAAATATAAAGTGAGTAAGTAACACTAGTACGATTTTTAAAAATCTAATGTATCATTCTTTAAGCCTCCAGAAACTTATATCACTCTAAGACCATTAATGTACTTATAAACAGAGCTTACGTAAATAAAAACGTTAAACGAAGTGAAGCAATTTTTTGCAAACTTTCGTACGTAAATAAACTGAGTATCGCGTCTGTATACTCGTAACGCAGTGCTGCGATTGGCATCCTATTCCAATATCAGCAGCCTTCAGCCGACCAAATTTTTAGAGTCCGAGACTCCTTTTTATTGACTTTCTAAGTGTACATAAAAAAACATCAGACTGACTGGTAGTTTCTTGCCGCTTTTTCTCCTTTGAACAGCGATAACGTTTCCAAGCGGTGTACATAGAATAGGAAGTTGATTTAAATTTTGACTTATACTTACCTATGACCTTCAAAAAATGTTCTCCAGTGGAACTTATTTTAAATGAAAACTTTTGAATATGAATTTGACGGATGGGCGGTTTTATTAAGGTTGCGATTTTGCGAAAATGGCTACTGAACCCTAAAACCTACAATAACAGACCCTTGCTAAAGAAATAATTCGTGGACGCAACTAAATATTCCAAACAGAGGGAGTGTGGGACAAAATTATGATTCGTTACTTCAAAATTACAGAGCGGCGGCCTAATTGAAAGATCGCAGTCCGATCGGCGCTCGCGCCGGCATTTTTACTCTCTTATTAACTTTTTGAGTCATTTTTGGTTCCTCAAGGTGTTGGAAAACTACTCGTAACTTATATTGGAAATCTGTTTATATCCTATTTAATATTAACTTTATATTTTTTTCTGTTGCATGAGTTCAGCAGACAGGCAGACGGCCCACTTAATGGAAATCGGTTACCATCGTCTATGGATGGATTTGCAACATCAAAGGTGCTACAAATGCGCTGCTGCTCTCTTAAGACAGACCAGAACTAGGTCATTAATGCCAGAACGCAATACAAGGTTGTTATGGCGGCATACTCTAGACCAGGGGTTGTAGCCATCCAGTCGGGCAAATACCCTACCACCTGGTTGTGGTTATATCCTGTATAAAGATTATTATTAAATAAAATGAAGTTGTATACCATTACAATAAAGAAACCTTAATTAGTTACTACCTATTACGTTTATTATATCCTACCTTTAATCCTTAAGACTATAAGTAGAATAACTTCTGAGTGTAAGCTCAGAAGCAATTCATACTACAATCAAGGAATTAGACAAAGAAAACACGAAATCTGTATACCTACCTATTCCAAATTTTAACAACACAAATATAAAAAAAACCCATTTCTACATTTTTTAATACTTAGAAAATTTATACTTGAACTGATTAAATTACAATAAAAACGACATAAAAACAATTAAGTCCATTTAACATAGTTATAGCAAGCTGCAACAAAAATTGTTTCTCTGACAATGTTGTAACTTGCAAGTCACACACTTCAAACCAACAGAACCCAGCCCCCTGCAATACATTTTAAATGCGTTTTAAATTAACACTCATTCACTCATAACGAACCATATTTATCCCAAATTAACCACTTAATACTGTAACAGACAAATCAATGAGCTTTTAAAGACCTCAAATGTTACACAGCCATTGAAAAAGTCCTTTTAAAAAAAGTTTAGTAAAGTCATTTACACGACTGCCAATTTTTTTTGTATCCATTGTAGCTGGCACAAAAGAAGACACATCAGTATCTTTAAGAAAAAATGTTCTTAATTCGAATAAACGTCAAATAGTTGCCAGTTGCCAGGTGGGTTACTTCACAAGTTATGGTATTTCCAGGTCTTTTCATAAACAGATCAGTGGTATTTGATAAATTAAAAAATAGACAATAATTAATATTTAAACTACTACTATATATATGTTATTACCTAAAACCAAAGTATTATAGTTTAAAGTTAATATTTATATGTAGATTGAAATTGTTCCACATATTTTTTTTTTTTTTTTTTTTTTTTTTTTTTTTTTTTTTTTTTTTTTTTTTTTAAATACTTCTAAATATCTAAAATGATTTAAATATGAAAAAGATTGTTATAATTCTTCTATTAATCTCAAATCAAATCATCATCATCATCATCAAATTATCAGGAATGTCTATTACAGTAGAAGACCAAAACCAGAAGTTAATAAAAAAATCACCACTGTCAAATTGGACTTTAGATTAAAGATCTCTCTTGAACAGGTCACAAGCATGTAATTTAGGTAAAACTTTATTCTCTAACTAATTGTTCATTGTTCCTAGATGTATGCATTGTTTTTCTCTTTTTTGTATCCATGTTCATAGTAATGAAGATTTAAGTTAAATTTTAACTAAGTGTTAAATTGTTCTAAATTTAAGCCTATACTAGACGGATAATTTCTTTATTTCAATAATATTTTCTTAAGTTTTCGCGACTTGTATACATAACAAACTACGTTTTTACGTTTTAATCGCAGTAATTTATTTGAATTGAATTTCTTAAAAATGTGTCGCAATAATAATATTATATAATGTGTAAATTTCTTTATTTCAATTTCGATAATAATAAGAAAAAAGAATTTGAAGATATAGCAACGAACTCAACCAAAGAGATCCGTATAAATATAAACACGTTTCATTCAATGTCGTATGAATAATAATGAGGTCGTATCCTTTCAGTTTTGCGCCTTTCAACCAAATCGATACAATTTGGTCGATGCATCCAATGTCGACATTATACGCACTATATAAAACCGCACAATACTAATAGATAAATTGCGGTATTCCTGTACAATTTTCATACGATAGCAACACCGCCAAATAAAACGCGGGGCGCGGTTAAACATGGCGTATACAGACCTCCATATGTTACGAGATTAACTTGTAAAAGCAATGGTCATTTGTCATCGGACGCTGAGCTCGGTTGATTGAGGAAGTCATTTCTTGTGTTATGAACGGAAATAGTATTTTTTTACATCCCCATCGCGGCGGGATATTAGGAAATATATCTATATCATTAAGTTGCGTTAGAAGTGTGTTAATAATTATATGCTTATATGGAAACGTGTTAAGGAATAAACGGTTTACCCGGTTTCTTTTTATTCACTGTGAAGGAATTGCATGGATGTAACGTTCCTTTAAAAAGTACTTCATATCACAGTGTACGTAAATAAATATCTACTAAAACATTACTCTATACTACCTTAATTTATGAAAGAGTCCCTGTATACCGCAAGCAAGCTCATATACAAAGTTTATTTAACTTTATACATTTTAAAACCCCGATGACGTCTCCTTTGGAGATATATGGCCTTACTTACAATCGTTTGTTAAATTTTACGAAACTGCTCAGCAACTGATTAATGAAAATCTTAACCATAAACTCCTCTTAAGGATTAGAGATGGTGGTAAAGTAACTCATAAGTAACTGTCAAAAATAATCAATATCGAGAGGTAGTTTAAGTGACTGCTAAGAGGCAAAATGGCGATTTTTATTTGAAACAGCCATTGATTAGAGGCTTAAGGGGTCTATTATTTAAGAGATGGCTAATCATTTCTTAACGAGATTATTATAAGTAAGGCCCTAAAAATAGAAAAGAAATATGTTTTAGTTGCCCCGGTAACGCATAGAAAATAAATACCTATTTATATTAAAATACGTGCTGGCTACTTTGTCACCTCTTTACTACTTTATAAATCACTTAGACTATAAGTCGTTAGTAAATACTCACATCTCTATATACAATCTACCAGTTTTGCTTCATCAATTAAAACGGACAAAATGCACTCAAGTCTTCCCACCAAAAGATCTTATCATTAGTCCTTAATATATCTTAATACGTCCCAAAAAAAGGCAATCAAAGAATCACTAGTGTCGACACAGAGTTGCCTTTCGGAATTATTATATTTTATTATCCCACAAATTATACTCGAATACAACCTCCTGTGGGGTCCGCAAAGGTGTCAGAGCCGACACGTTTATATTACCCCTATTATGAAAAAAAAACGGAGGCCGAAAGGCGGGTGCGCCTTTAATAGACCGGCCATACACAATCCCTTTGTAAGCTAATACAGGCGGTTTTGCTTAAATAAAGATGATCACTTACTGACAATAATTCCTTGCGAATTGTTGCGAACTACCTATAAAGACCAGTTTTCAGGTCATTAATGAAAACGTTCGAAATCACTGTAAAAATATTTAAAACAGGAACATTGGAAAATAACTTGATGATAAATTTATTTAAATAGAAATTGTGTATTTTATCGTTTTAATTACGTCTTTTTGTATCTAAAAAATAATTGTAATTATTTTCTCTTATAAATGACCATGTTCAAATTAATGTAAGTATTTTAGAAGATGAGTAGTAGTAGTAGAAGGGTTTGCCACAAGGGCAAGCAAAGGCATTTTAGTCCATACAGCCAATTCTGATGTACAAGTCTTCGTATAGTAGCGCAGTTGTATTGTAGGCAACAACCGATGCCATTCAACAGAGTTCTTGTGAAAACTCGAAAGACCACTTTTCACTATAGAGTTCACATTTCTCAAAAAAAACATAATTACTACTCCAAAACTATCAATATCCTCAACTATTGTTCATTTTAGAGTAATTTTACACATTATTAGGAAATAAAACTACACAGCACAATGTCCTCTTTTAGTGCCTGCCCAAAACTCTCTTTTAGAACATGACTTCGTTAGTCGAATTTGGGGGATTGTTTTTAAATATGAAGTTGCAGACTTTGTGGATTGAACCAATCTCATGTAAACCAAACTTTTCATATTCTTCAAATAAATAGGCAGATGACTAAAGAACAATATCACGCCTTCCTCCTAAGTTAAATTAAGATTTTGGAGAGATCAAACAACAGAATGTTTGATACCACTCAAGAAATCACTAATTAAACAGTTGCGATCCCGCAATTGCTTTTTACTTGTAACAAAATTGATATGATCTTTAAATAAAACCTGAAAGCGTATCATTAACTTTATAACATCCCGCAAAACATGTTGTAAATAGGCTATAATCTTATCTACAGTGCATACGCACCTTAAAAAGCTGGCCACACACAGGCTTTTTTATACGAATAATGCAAGTTTCAAGTCGAAATCGCTGACTAATTGATTGTGAATAGGGAGCTTTATTAAATTTACCCAATAGGGTGCTCGCCGTTTTAGAATTAAATTTGCGGGGAAAATTAATTGTTGAAATAAATCTCGGGTGGCTTTGTGTTGAACCCGTTTGAATTTCGAACGAATAATGTCTTTTTGTTTATGGCTTGTATTCTCTTATATCTTGGATTGTCTGCAGTCTGTTTATGTTTTAGTTAAAAACTAGCTGCGTTCCGCGGTCTCTCCCACGTGGTGATTGAAAATCGCCATAATTCCAAAATTGAAGAATTCTTCTAAAATGAAAGTGCCTAAGTTACTCCTTATTACATCAGTTGCCTGCCAATAAAAGTCCCGTCAAAATTGGTCCCGCCATTTCAGGAGATTAGCCGGAACAAACAGTCAGATAGACAAAAATGATAAAAATGTTATTTTGGTTTATGTACCGTATGCAATAAATAATCGTTCATAATAATCGTAAATAATCGTTTTAGGAAGTTATTTATTTTCAAACAATACCTTATTTTATACTTGTGTATAAAATGTCGAATCTATAATAAGATGTCCCTGTACGAGCTGCCACAAAAACTCTTTTGTATGGCTTTATTTTAAAAACTTAGGTAAAGATTTTCGTTTGAAGATTAGTTTAAAACATTTAACATGACTACACATACACACATACACAGGTCGTGTAGAGTTTAAAGAAATAAACAAAAGAAAATAATTGTTTTGGTTAAATTATTAATGAATCTTGAATGAATGATATGCTTTATTTTAATATATATAATGAATATATTTAAAGATACAGTTAACAGAAATAAAATTTTACAATACAATAGGCAAAATACTTATCGCTATCAGCGATTTCTTCCAGACAACCTTTGGATGGACAGAAAATTTGTTAAGAACCGAGGTATGTTGTATTATTCTCACTACCGAATCAGTATCTTATATATATATATATATATCTTATAAATACTTACATGATATAATAATATAAATACATTAATAAAAATATAAATATTACACTAATACGATATATGTAAATAAAATATTATAAAATACACTTACATAAATTAGTATATACTAGAAAAATATGACAATAACGGCTGCATCCTTAATTTAGCTATTTGAGCTCTAATAATCCTTCACAAGTCTATTGAAAATAGGCAGTGATCTCCTAGAATTTGTAAAATGAATAAGGGAGAGGGCAGTCAAACGACCTTTTATAATATTAGAAAAAGTGACCACCTCATATTTTGTACGAGTGTACCTACTGACGTCATAAGTAGGCACAAGTACACGGAGTCAAATAGCCCATTAATTATTATTTGAAAAGTAATTAAACTATTTACATATATCATGATCATGACATTTCAAAAGTTAGACCGTTAGATATTATTTTAACGCCTGTTGTTTTATATGTAAAAATATTAGGATTTATTGTAATATGTGTCCGCATCTATGTAGGTATGTATGGTGTAAATTTATTACTGGACATGTCTAAAGGCGTTGATTGCCTAAAACAATATAATGAACATATTTACATAAAAATTACAACCGTTTTTTTTAAATATATTTATATAATTAATGCTTACACTTGTTGTTTTCAATAACAATAAAATAGCCAATTTATGACCAAGTATAGTTAACCTTGGATAAACATCTTTTCATAAGAGTTGGTTTAATTAATGAGAAACTTTGCAAAATATACTTAATTATTATTCATGTTTTATAAGCTTAACGCAGTGGTACGTTGAAAAAGCTGTAGGCTGCGTAAGACGTGACGCTGTACGCGATCGACGAGTGCTTATTATACAAACACACCCCCTTAGTGGTCTCTCTCAGACGCCAGACTTGGGGCACATACGCTGGACGGTGTTTACGTCCATATGTCAGGCTATAAAGAAACATAATTAGTCTTATTTTAATTGGAAAAATGCATAAATCATGACTATTATTGGACTTTATGTCATATTTGAATAATATTATTTTGTTTTTGTCATCACTGGTTCACCATTTTTTATTGTCTTTTAAATTATTTTATGTCTATAGTTACCTAGTTTTGCAACATTTAGTAGTAGAATAAGGCAATTTATCATAATAATTGCATGCCCTATGGATAATGGTATGCTGAACTAATTATAATCTAACATCTGTTCAATATATCAATGTACAATCTCATAAACAAGTAAATTTAATTTAAATTAAATAAAACATTCAAGGCCATGCCAAAGAAATACGCTACGTTCAACAAGGAAATTGCTTTTGTCGAAACACTGGTATAGAGAACGTGCAGGATCAATAATAAAATATTTTTTAACAACTTAATAGACGCCGAAACTTGATAGATTTTCTATAAGCGTACTTATTATTAAGTCAAATAATAAATAAATACTACTGTTGCGGACAGAGAGCACCCCTCTGACCCGCCCGCCGGAGCACACCTACTCTCCGTGCCCTGCATACCGCCGACGCCCATAGCTCACAGAATTAGCAGCTAGGCGTCGGACGGTACGCGGGATATAAGAGCGACCTTGCAGGCAAAAATTCTTCAATTATCATTGACGACTTACCACCCTCTCTCTCGACTCTCTCGCACAATTTGTGAATTTCATTACCTATTTTCTTTATGTACGTATATTCTAAGTTATATAAATAGGTTAATAATAATCATACAGTCCAATTTTATATCGAGTTTCATTTCCAAAAAAGAAGCAACTGCCACTAAACTACCATCACTACAATTAACTTTTACATTCACTTTAAACTAAATAATAGCTAAAACAACAAAATAAATCCTGTATATTAATAATTAGACGTCGTTACGCAAAATGGATCCAACCCACAAAATGTTACTTTTGAATTATTAAAGATTAAAGTTTTAGCTGTATTTCCGCATTGATGCAGTTAAACTTATTTGTATAAAAAATATACATTTTCGCTTATACTTTTCTAAGAACCCACACAAAGAAGTACATCAATGCGGAAACACAGCTAAAACTTCAATCTTTAATAATTCAAAAGTAACATTTTGTGGGTTGGATCCTTTTTGCGTAATTACGTCCAATTGTATAGCTTAATTTACAGACGAAGAAAGCATAAACAATAAACGAGTCCCATATAACCGTGATTTGGGAACGTTTCCAAAACGCTGGTCGCGTTAGCTCGTTAGAAGGCAAGCGTTGCCCAAAATATAGGCCAACCTTTTGGCAGCCATGAAATTTGAAAGTTAATACTATATAAGATGTTATTTTGAGTCCTGTTGTTTACATGTAAATAACGTTGGAAAAATACTGTATGTAACATAATATGTCAACTACTCTTTAATATATTCTTACGGTATACAAATTGAAAATTTAAACAAGAGAATCACTAAAAATTCCGTTAAGCAAGAAGGAAACATTGTTTACAGGTGCTTAACAATAATTAACATAATATTTCCAGATACTTTACTTAAATGAAAACATTAGCAATATTTCAAAATAATATCGTAGCGATATTATTTTGAAATATTGCTAATGTTTTCATATTAACACTTAGTAAAAATAAATTATGGCGCAATAATTATTCAAAGTTCACAATGCAACTTTGTTTAATATATATTTAATGTGAGTACATAAACACATATTTACATATTACACGACACAAAGTAGATACATAAATTCTGAGAATTTTAATATACAACTATATTAATATTCTTTACCGTAAATATTAACATAATATATTGTAAAATATTTTAATCGTTGAATCAGTAATTGTTTTTAATATTTGTTTTCGGAACTAAGATTTTTTAACTTTAAGCAAGATAAAGGAAATTATTTATTACGCGTTAAACATAATATCATGAATTTATGTTCTAGTAAATTTAAATATACCTGAGTAGGTGTCTATGTACACGCAAATTAGTTACAATAGAATTGTAGAGCTCTATCTTATATATAAAATTCTCGTGTCACAATGTTCGTTCCCATACTCCTCCGAAACGGCTCGACCGATTCTCACAAAATTTTGTGTGCATATTGGGTAGGTCTGAGAATCGGACAACATCTATTTTTCAACCCCCTAAATGTTAAGGGTAGTCCTCCCAGAAATGTTTTTTAAATTTTGTATATAAAAAAATATGTTCTATTTTTTTATGATACAGCATTGAAAATACATACAACCCTATTTTCAACCCTCTACGATCAACGCCTTTTTTAATAGTGATATTAGTATTTTTATAATTTTCTACTAGGATGATTTAGATTTTAATTTGAACCAGGTAGATGGCGCTGCAATCGGGTACCAGAATTTTGCTGCAATTTAGGTCTTCTTTTTGTTGTTGTATGAAGTGTGTTGAAGTATGTCCCGGAAGGGTTTAAATAAACGATTGGACCCAGTAGGTAGCGCCGCGATACTCCTAAACGCTGGGCCTGATTTTGATGAAATTTTTTGTTTGTTCAAGTGGATTTGAGAATAGTTTAGATTCAGATTAATATTTGGTCCCGGTAGATGACGCTGGAATTGGGTGCTAGATTTTTATTTTTTAAAGGCAGGACAACGTCTGCCGGGTACAGCTAGTATATATATAACGTAAAGCCCCAAATGATGTAAGTTTTTAGTTTTAACACTGGCTGAAAAGTATGCAGCATTTAATTTGTTACCATGTGTTGACGGTAGTGACGGTAAATAAAACATCGTGCACATTAAAAGCTGTTTAGAAAAAGTGTGTGTGTACTTAAGTACACGTGTTAGAAGTTATACTTCTTTGGCGTAACAAGATATAAATCTTTTCAAAAATTTTATCTTTCGCCTTATTCTACGTTTGTAGAAAAAAAGGACACTAACAATAGAAAAAATAAAATGTTGACTATAGCTAACTTCAGGGTTTCGGTTTTTCGAGACGGTGTGCGCGCGCATCGTAAAAATTTACTCTCATCATTTGTCCCTAATGCGCTAAAAGAAGTATAACTTCAAAAACAACTGGAATAGACTACCTATATAGAGAACACGAGGATTTTTTTTGTAGATTTCTTGTCTGTTTGTCCTTTTGACTCTTAGTCTGTTTGTTTGGGATTCACTTAAACTACTGGACCCATTTCGATGCGGCTTTCGCTAATCGACAGTTAATTCTTAGAATTAAACGCTGCGCTACTTTTTATTCTAGGAACCCCGGGGAGTTTTCTCTAGGAATGATTTAAAATGGCGACCTTTCTCGAAAAGGAGACATAGTTATATGTACAAACGAGATAGAAAGAAAATAGCCCAAAAAATTCCAAACCGATAGGATATTCGACAACTCATATTACTCAACTCAATTAGAACCACTATTCCGGACACATTTGCCGCATTTTATTATAATTGCTCCAGATTGAGCCATTACTGTTGCCAAGCAATAATTACTTTAAAAAATTGCCCGTGTAAGAAAGAGCACCTTAATAGTGTCTGGACTTTGGACACGACAAACAGAGAGACACCAAGTCCTTATACAATTGAATGTAAACAATAAGTAAATCAATTAAACTTTTAACATAACAAATAAAATGAAGGCATTAAACCCACTTCTAAAATTTCTTCCCCTTGATATTGATTTTAGATAAGCTAATCGATATCCGAATCAATCTACTGGTTTTTACCCTAATTTTTAATTTACCCTACTTTTATTTCTATTTATAAAATAGGGGTTTGTAAGTTTAAGGTCAGGTGTTCTTACCTTTTTTTAATTGGCACTACGATGGGAACAAAAGGTGTTCCGTTTTTTGTACTATGTTTAATTTAGTTAGGTATTATCGAAGTGGGTGGGGCTAGTTTATCTGATTTTATGAGTACCTACTATATACAATTATATATTGTGTCAAGAAGTTTGTATTACATTAATTCATTGAGCCCATAGTGGGTATGTCAATAAATTGTCATAGTCTACAAAATGAGTACTTTTTAAGTTGTCTAGTGTTCTGTGTGTAAGAGTTATATAAATTATTTATATACGTGATAGAGAAGTTCTGGAATAATTATATTGAAAACAGCTCTTGTAAAACTCAGAAGGGTTTATGGTAATAAAAGAAGAAGAACTGGTCACTATACTTATAATCAGAGAACCTTACCGCTTAAATACATTTCAAATGCTGAATTGACACACTCAATAGAAATTTTTATGATTTTTAGAAAACCTCGCCAACCCTTCAACAACTTTACAGTATAAGAAAATTTGCAAATTGCCACAACCGAAAGGGGATTGAAGTCATTGATAAACTATTTTAACTAAAAAGTTTATGAATGATAAGAATTTGTTACATTATCGTTTAGACATTTTAGATGAAATTTTATATAAGACTGGCTGTCCCAGCAGATGTCGTACTACCCGGAAAAGCTTCAGTCGATATGCCGACAGCAGCGCCACCTACCGAGTCCAATTATGAACCAACTCAGAAACCTTTGGCTCTTACACAACAACTTTGCTAAAGATCATCACGTGATCAAATGTATAGTTTACGATTCTATAAAGGATATACAGACAAACATTCATTTTTGTATATAAAGTTCTACATGTATTCAAATAAATCGAACACAGTAAAAAATCGCACTTCTGTCAACATATAAATAAAATATCGTGAATACCGTCTATATACAATTAAGAGACTTTAATATTTTCTTAAGTTTTCGCGACTTGTATACATAATAAAACTACGTTTAACGGTTTTAAGCGCGGTAAATTATTTGATTTTTGTTGTTCCGACGTTTCGGCCACTTTTCAGTTTCAGTCAACTAGTATTGTTAAAGTTTTATTTAGCCTACCGCCAACTTGTTCATTTTAATTATTTATTTTTAATTTTGTTAGTGGTTATTTTATGTTCTATGGAAGCCTAATTTAATTTACCACCGCTTTCCAACATGTTCTGGCTTGAAGAGAAAAGCGGCCCAAGAAACACTTCAGCAAACATGCCTTACTTTACTAATTTTATATAATATTAAAATGGGTGGAAGGAAAAATAATTATTATTCCTTCCACCTATTTTAATTTACAATACATACACATTCCTGCTCAAACTCTTTCATTTAAATACAAACCTGATTCAAAGACTTATACATCATACTTATTAAAATTTCAAGTGACAATTTTCTTCCAACGTTGTTTGGACCAGTTTTATTCATTTATTACAATTGTAACTGAGAACATATAAAAAAGTATTTATTACATTTTATTTTTTCATCGATCCATGATTTATTATCTTTGCACTTTAACTTGCCCATTCATAACATGTATTTAAGTTCATATACATTGCACCAGATTAAATAACTCTACATGCATTGAACATAGATCCATATCTGTTTCTTATCGATATTTTCTATCTAATAAATACTTCAAATTGAATGTACTGGACCACCATAGTTGAAAACAGAAGCCACATATAAATCATTACGTATCAGTCGACTTTTACTATTTATATATTATGAGAAACTTAATTAATTGAGGAAGAGGCAGCTGGAAATGTTAAAACGTATGTTACTTAGCTACTTATAGAAGATTGTTGAAACTTTCGGTGTTTTCGGAACGTTTGATCGGCGGTTCCTTAGGCTGGTGTGCACCGACTTTTAACCGATGGTTAAAATAAAATAATCGTTAAAAACGTATGCATAAACAGTGATTATTTTATTTTAATCGTTGGTTAAATGTCGGTGCACACCGGCATAAGTCTGGTGTGCAACGACATTTAACCGGTGGTTAAAATAAAGTAATCGATCAAAATGTATGCATAAAGTGATTATTTTATTTTAACCGTCGGTTAAATGTTGTTGCACACCAGCCTTAGTTTTACATACGCATAAATAAATTTAAGAATATCAGTCAAGCTCTTGTTATTCTCTGTACAATTACAGAATCTGAAAGCATTGTAGACTATTTTTTGTCATTTGGCTAAAAACTATACATATATGTATAATAACAGCCCATAAATGTCCCACTGCTGGGCGAGCCTCCCATCATAAGGAAACGGACAGTATACCCGCCCCACAATTGCCTAAGGCGGTTTAGCAGGTTTGACACATCGGTTACATCGATGTGCAGGTTGCATCACGATGTTTTCCTTCACCGTTGTTAGCACATTAGCACAACAATTGTAACAATATGTACATTAGGTCAGAAAACTGCCTAAGTAGTGCATGCATTCCGGCTAGGATTGAATTCGCGTCCTTTGAGTTTGGGACGCGTGCGCTAGCCATTACGCTACCACGACACGACGACATTATTTAATCCAAAATACCCCAACTATCAAAATCTGATACTTATCGAATCTCGTTTCTTATATTATATTATTAATCTCAATATTTTCATTATTTCGGATATAGATTAGGCACTAGAACCTAGTGAGTTATAATTGAAATTCTTATAACAGATATAGTTTATAATTTACAACAAAAAAATATTCAGGTACAAGTCTCCCTTACGATAAACTAGTGGTAACGGCTTGATATCTATAATATTATAAAATCCTAAACATGCTGTGTCTGAACATTGAAGGTATAAAAAACAACTGCAATACAACTTTATTATTATAAACAACTATGGAGAACATGATGCATTTTAGATTTCTTATCTGTTTGTTCGGGATTCACGTAAAAAGTACTGGGCCGATTTCACTACTGTTTTCATTGGTCGACGGCAAATTCCTAGACTTAAAAACTATGCTTCTTTTTATCCTGGATATCTCAAACTAGAAGATTAATGGTTACAAATGTAAAGGTCGACGATAAAGGAGATGGATGGATTGTATGAAGCATGACATGGTGATACGTGGTGCCATAGAGGACATATGGCAGAATAGAAAAGAGGTATTATGCCGACCTCAAATTGGGTGAAGGTAAAGAAAGAGAGGGAAGTACATGATAATTTTACAAGGCTTTCCTTTTTATCATTTAGATAAAGATCCCTAAAAGACCCCTTCATCTCGTATTCCTTTATGTTCCTGAACTTTCCACGAGTTACTTATTCAATTTAATACAACGATGTGTGATCAAAAGCATTTTTTGCCAATGAGGTCTTCAATTATTAAAATTTCGAATCATTCTTGAGATAGTCACGACGGCCATTATTAAACACCGAAATTATAATAAACAATCTTTTAACAAAGGACAAAGTATAAAGATATCCATCCAGAATCCATGGGTGTTCAACAGAAAGGAGTTTCGATCCTTTGTTCACAATTTAATGTATCGAATCGCGAATATCGATTCTTATTGCCCTTTTATTCACTTTTTGGGGAATAAAGATGATTATTAAAGTATATTGTTTGTGGTAAGGCATTATTACCACACATTACAAATGCCTTTCCCTTTTTACACGACTTCCAAAATGAGGAGTATTCATTCAACGAAATACTGCGAATCGGTGCTAGGCTCACATAGAGTGAATATTAACTATAAACACAAATATAAATTAAGTAATTAAAAGGAAAAACTGTTAATCACAATTACTGAAAAGTGGCTGAAATGTCGGAATAAAAAGTCAAATAAATGCCGCACTTAAAACCGTTAAAACGTAGTTTTAATCATGTGTGCCGATCACAAAAAGTAATAGTATGAGAAGTATTATTTTATAAATACGCGTTTTTTTTGATATTACATTTTATATTGTAATATCAAATGAGATACCCATTTCTCATTTGATATTACAATAATAAGTTTTAAGTGGGTCGCCTTTTAGTATGGGATGCGTCTTGCGTCGATACTCTGGGGGCGTCCTATCTTTCAGTCACTAGCGTTTCTGCTGGTACAGCTGCTGCACAACTGGAGGCCCTAAAATGCCGCAAATTATTTCTATCTTTTTATCCGTGCAGGAACGGAGAAATAATAAAATTTCCTGCAGCCGAGTGGCTTGTCGTAAGAGGCGACAAATCAACCTAAAGCCAGGTGGTAGGGCATTTACCCGACTGTATGGCTACCACCCTTCGTCTAAAGTATGTCGCCAAAACAACCTTGAGTTGTGTTCCGGCATTATTGACCAGGTTTCAGTCTCCCTTAAGAGAGCAGCAGCGCATTCGTAGCACATTTGGTGTTCCAAATGTCCACAGGCGATGGTAATCGCTTTCCATCAAGTGGGCGGTCTGCTTGTCTGCTGAACTCATGCCATAAAAAATGGGCAAATTTCCAACTGAAAGTGGTCTGGCACTAGATTTGTATATATATTTTTATTTATTTAGAAAATTATAAAAATATATGTAATTTATTTACGACCAATCTAATATATAAAAACTAGGTGTACCATTCAGTGGGATGAAAAATAGATATGAAAAAAAAAAAAAAAAAAAAAAAAAAAAAAAAAAAAAAAAAAAAAAAAAAAAAAAAAAAATAGATATTGGCCGATTTTCAGACCTACACAATATGCATGCAAAATTTCATGAGAATCGGTCAAGCCGTTTCGGAGGAGTTTGGTAACTAACACTGTGACACGAGAATTTTATATATAAGATGAATGTTTGTCTGTATGTCCTTTATAGAATCGTAAATTATACATTTGATCATGTGATGATCTTTAGCAAAGAAGATTTCTGAGTTGGTTCACATTGGACCCGGTAGGTGGCGCTGCAGTCGGCAAATCGATTGAAGCTTTTCCTGGCAGGACAACAACGTGTGCTGGGACAGCTATTAAGTTATAAATTATTTTTTTGTAAGTTTAAATAATAAGTTGGTAATCATGTTTTTTACATGTGGCAAATACTATCAAGAACAATAATATAACAAATTATTGTGTCACATATTTTTGTAATACACATTTAAATTAACATAATAAGTAAAAGTAACAATAACTAATAGTTTTGAATAACATATTATTTCATCACCTGTTACTTATAGAGTAAAATTAATCGTTTTTAACGTCTACATTGTGTCATTAATCATCACTTGTACTATAATACTAGAATATGCCCGCAATTCCGTCCACGCTTAAGTTGAAAATTCCCGCGGGATCCCGGGGACTCAAAGTACCGCAGCATTTAAAACAGAATGTAAGATATCGTTTTAGTAAAACTTGTGTCAGAATAAGCAAATTTTTAAATTTCCAGGATAAAAAGTGGGCAGATTTTAAGTTTAACTTGCTGACGATCAACGAAAATCGCACGGGAACTGAACAAGTAGTTTTTACTTGAATCCCGAAAAAACAGACAAACCGACAACAGACGAGAATTCAAAAAAAAATTGCACCATGTAATATATAATATAATATAATAATAACATCGATACATACTAGTAGTGTATTACAGTTGTTTTTTTTAAACAGTTTCAATGTACAAACAGACTCGGCATTTTTAGATTTTTTAACATTATAGATACGAGAATTGTTTTTGCTCATATTAATTAATATAAAACATATTAAAAACGTTAATATAACACCGCGTAAAAGTAATAATTAATATTAATTTAAATTTTTTCACTGCTTCAAAAATTTAATACTCTTACACACATAATAATTCCTTTATGCTAGAATAAAATAATAATTATAACAAATAAAACATTTTTGTTGTTGGCAATGAGACAGTAATGAGTTCTGTCACTGTAAAAAATATAGTTTCTAGTCACCTGGATTACATATTAAATCATTTGGACATTTTTATTATTAAACAAAAATTACTTTTGTATAACTAAAGTTTTCAATGCATAAAGGAAGTGTAATAGAAATGTTTTATATTTTAAACTTACCAGAGATAACATACATAAAAGTATAAGACCAGTGTTACAACCCTCATGCGGGAAATATAATTTTATTTTTAGTTTCTTTGACAAGTTCTTTGCTGTTATTTGTCCAACAGAATATAGAGATACTAAAATATTTTATTTTCTATACTAATTATTTATTTAATATTATATATTATAAAGAGGTAAGGTTGGTGAGTTTGTGACGTTGTAGAGGGTAATCTCTGGATCTGCTAAACCGCTTTTGAAAATTCTGTTACCAGTGAAAAGCTACATTATTCCTGAGTGGCATATGGTATATTTGATTGTGATTAATAATAAGTATTTTTATTTTTTCCTGATACCCAGCAAAGTGGGTATGTGTCAGCTAGTTAAATTATAAAATAGTACAATTAAAGAAACTTAAGTATACTGTGTTCTACCTATAATCCCTGATAAGTAGAGTAAGGTTCCCAGAAGGCTGGCTACATTAACTCCTTGGATCGTTCTGCTGATCTGTTGTCCGAGATAGGAATCAGCCTTATCCATAGGATTACCCGAAGAGGCAATGAGTCGTTTTGACAGATCTTTGTAGAGGCTCATGGCCTCCAGATCGCTGTGACTTTCTAACAGCTAACGACAATAAATATATAATTGTCAACAACGGTTGCATATTTCCGCCGCTTGAGTGATTCAGATGCTTACAACAACAACAAAATACAGGACAAATCAAATGTTGCTGAAAACTTTAAGAGTGACGTTTTGCCTGTAGAAGGCAGCCATAATAACAATTTTCAAGCTATAGGTACTGTTGGTTAAAAGTGGATAATAGTTGTAAGATATTTTACATAGAATGCATATTCCTATTTGTGTTAAAAAAATAAATTGTCGATTGTGTAAAAATGCTTTGCTTTCGCTCTGCCGCAAGAAGACTTTCGTTTGACATCAGATTTCCAATTTAGCTGACATTATTATTTTACTGATTAAAAATCAGTTTCGACTGCTCATAATATAACTGTTACAGATTCATCATCTTAAGAATTTTAGTCTACTCAATGGATATAAAATTCGTCATTATGATATCGCGGCCATTGAAATATGTTTTCATTTTCACAGTTGGTAAATGCAATCTATTAGTTATTAGCACTGATCCGATACAGTTGATAACGCGTGATAAGGCAACATAAACACGAACTACTTAATTGAATTATGTTTACAGTTTTGCTTTGGTTTAGGGATGTCAGTAATATTTATAAATGTTTTTTTGCAGAGCAGCTACTTCAGTTATATTTTGCTTTAGTTAAATTTTGCTTGAAAATTTGTCTTTTGAGATGTCTCTGGAATCCACTTAGAGCTTATAGAGTCGATTAATGCTGTGATTCTGTATTTTAATGCTCATTTATTAATCCTCTTGCTGGTTAAAGCTCAATATAACTTTATTGTTAATTTTCTCTATGAATAGTAAGGTAAATAATTGATAGTAAGATCTAAAAACCCGATGTGAAAGACCTAGAGACTGTTTAAAAATGACCGCATTATCTATACGAGGCTTCAAACCCTACGCTGACGTAGTTGGTCCGCCTTTTATTGAATACACTTTTGGGATTGCACCAGATAGACCATGTCTTGGTAACCGTAGTGTAAGGTCACCTCTCCTACCTTCTGCCCATTAAATAGTCAATCTAACAAAGGTCGCCGATGTATGCTGCATGAGCAAGATAGATAACAGAAACTTGAAGCAATCTACATCGAGCACTTGACATCGAATAGCTGAAGAAGATGTTGTAATGTGCAGCTAAACTATTCAACTTGACATCCTTCACTCCTTTCAATATTTTAATGATAAAGCTTCCTAACTTACGTCATCCTTCCAAAGTGGAAACCACTGCCTGCATGTTCCCTATACGTACGGCAGTGTTGTACAATGCCCTATGAGGATCGATTTTTCCTGAAAAATACTTAGGTCCTTCAAGTCCCGTATATCATATTTAGGTAGTTTTAGATATGCGTTCTCTATCCTCGATTGAATCACTATTTAACATCAAGCGTGATCCTGATCAAACGCCTAATTATTCGTTATAATAAAAACATGGATGTTAGTCTTTCTTACAATTCGGATGCTCTGTATTGTCATAGACACTTATAGTGGTCCAAACAATTGAAAACGGATTTATTACCATTAAACTATTTCGTCGATTCACATGTAAGATTGTTATACCTAGTCATAAGGTGTGCAAATTTTTGTCACATTTAAATACTTACACAGTACGATGAAGTGTTCTTCAAATAGATTCTTAATTCGAACGATTTAAATTCAATTAGTGATATCCTTCAGGCCCAATTATGCAGCCCTACACTAGCGTACGGCGGAGCGTGTCGCTCTGTTTAGATTCGGTTTGACAGGACGACGCTGATTGGCTGACGCGTATTTAGAACAATGGCGGACATGAACATGAGTGCTGGGAGTCGTATCGCAAATAAACAAAACGATAACAGGCTTATGGTAATGTAAACATTTCCTTGTATGTAGATACTTTATACGATGTGTAAATGGGTCCGCTTATGTAGTAGACGGGGCCAGTAATATAGTTGTCAAAACTATATAGAAAAGTAAAACATAAAAATGTAACAAATGTTTACTTAATATAAAGTTTGTTTATATATTTCCTCTCTACTACCTTGGATGTCAATTGATTTTCTAAAACGTTTAAGTACTTACAGGTAGCTTAGAAATCGGATACATTTTATCCCAGAAACATGACAGTGCAGAGTAACAGAATCAAATGCCAAATAATGATCTTAAAGCAAAACCGCCAATTTAGTTTCAATATAGCTATACTTAAAGGTTATATCTTATTAGTATCTAGTAAGTATATTATAATATTACTTCCTAAGTCAATTTTATCTTACCTTCGGCCAATCTCACTCTAATTAATTTTATAGCTGTAATTCAACATCTTATATCAACAGGCTCTTATATTAGGTTTCCATGTGTTTAGTTAGGTACCTACATCATTTTTATTAATCTACATTCAAATATTATTAGATATATTTTATAGTTATGATTTAACTGTATTTTCTATATATAAAAATAAATCCACAAAGTAAAATAGGCACTGAAGTTGAAATAAGCGTTTATGGAAAAATATAAAGTTGAATAACTTTGAGAAACCGATTCGCTTATACTTAAATATTTTGCGTAATGTCTTCAGCACACCAGCACAGTAAAATAGTGTGTTCTCTTATGAAATTATATCAAACAAAATCCAACGGAGTAAAAGCACGGTGCTGTTAGGTGTTGCTAGTTGGAAAACGCTATTAAAGCTAGGATTGCGTTGGATTTCGCAATGCAAACCGCATTCAATCTTAGACTAGGAAACCGAGTTTGCAATTTAAATATTTGACAGATCATTAGTTGAATTAATGAGTTACGAATCTAAGGGCTTTTATGCATTAGTTGCTTTTAGTTAATTACCAAAACAAGCAGCAATAAGATTGTCTGTGTTTGCATACCTACTCAAATTTTATAAAACAAAAGTCAAATAGCTTGTAGAATACAGTCTCTATTGTAATCTACAATATATTTGAATTATAGGAAATTCAAATGTAGAAAATCATCATTATTGTGTATTTGAATTGTTTCACTAATCAAAGAAGAGTTTCTTATTCTACAATAAAATGTCGTTCTTATTTCATAATAACCATGACATTTCCCGATTTATAGATCAGCTATATACATATTTTTATAGTTATGAGTACTAGAGTCATACTTATATCTATTATTATTGCGATTCTCTCAAAACCAATCTTGAGGAGGGTGAAATAGGGAGCAAACATTTATGTGGCTAACCAACCATCAATTTAGTAATACCACCCTGTAAACTCATGTTAGGCTCTGTAAATTTATATGTAGCCTTTTGGTATGAAATAAAGAAACGTGTGTTTGAACGTTTCAGTCGTAGCTTAACATTTTATTAAAAAAATATAAATGCTAACAAAATCGTAGGTGATAACTAGGTACTAACCTAAGTATAATATAATAGAAATTATGTTTGAGCATTTGTAAGTCTTTGTTTATATTTTATACTAGCTTTTGCCCGCGACTTTGTCCGCGTAGAAAGTCTTTAACTATCCCACGGGAACTCTGTAATTTTTCGGGATCAAAAGTATCCTACATGTTGACCAGGAATATAAGTTACCACCATACAAAATTTCATTTAAATTTTGTACAGACAGTGAGAAATAAAAAAATTGAATAAAATCTAAATTAGTTCTATTTCACTTCTTACATCCTCCTGACTCGGTTTTCAGCATTGTTTTTCATTGTACAGAAAGTGGACCTCTACAATTTTATAATATGTATAGATTTACATACAATTGTTGTTTACCAACTATATAGATTCTAATCACGAAGAGAATTCCCCGGCTGGCTGTCTTCATATGGATATTGTTACAATTATTCAGTGCTGACTTTAGAAGAATATTCTATGTATAAGCGGTATAAGCCAGTACAAAACTACACAAAATCTTTTCTTGGAATTTGATAGTGAAATCAACATCAATCAATCAATTTACCAAAATTTATCAAAACGACTCATCGACTCTTCAGGTGATCAGAGGGCTGGTGCCTACCTCGGCCAACGGATCAGTATGGCGATCCAGCGAGGAAACGTAGCCTGCCTTCTGGGCACGTTACCCATAGAAGACGGAGATCTGGGCTCAGTATTCTACATATAGTCTTGAGGGTCTATGGGTAGAATACAATACAAATAAGTTAAGTTTTCTTACATTGTATTCAATAGTATGTAATTTATATTATAGTTATGCGTATTATATTATAAATCACAGAGGTATGTTTTGGCGTTATACTGCCTCCTTAGGTATTTATGAATGTACTCCGTTATGAAAACAGAATTGTAATGAATAATAAAAAAAATATTTAAACAAAAATATTTCTATAATGATTTTTGAAAGTAAGATGATTTAGTGTGGTGTGCACCGATATCTAACCGGTGGTTAAAATAAAATAATCGATCAAAATGTATGCATAAACAGCGATTATTTTATTTTAACCGTCGGTCAAATGTTGGTGCTCACCAGCTTTAGACAAGCACACTGTCAGAAACCCAATTATTACATATTGCAATAATTAACAGAATAATAACAGCCTAATGTTGTATATTTTTAAATGAAGTTATGCACAATACCATGGGGCAGCCGTGCAGTGGCAGAGTCGCAGTTCCAATAAAGACTCGATTTGCTCTGTGTAACAAAGCCGTACCTAATAATAGGCTATTCTTATACTAACTAAGCCAGAGTTGACTAATACGTTAGAGGTATTTAACCATAAACAGTATTAGGGAACCTATAGACTACAATCGAAAGAATATTTGAAGAGATTGAAGAAATATGTATGTTGTATCGAGGAGGTCCTTGTTAAACTATACCTCCCTTCTTCGCCATCCAGAAAAAGAATAAACTTTTAAACAAAGAATGCGCAAATCAAAACGCTTCTGCCAGTGTCGTCCTCATGTTTATCGTTGGAACAGGATATAGAGAAAATCAATAATATTTTTCTAAAAAAAAATTCAAATTGAAAAAAATTAATCAAGCTATGTAAACTATCTAAGTACAATAATTTTATAAACGAATACAATGTAATTAAATAATATGATTACATCGCGTAATAACAAATTCTAGTGGTTTGTCAGGCCTTCGGAGCAAAATGGGAACTCTGGCGACTGGTAAGTCAGTAAGTAAGAGTTGAATATTTGTTGTTTTTGCTCCTTCTTCTACGTCCCTTTGCCTCCTCCCACAAGGAAAATGAAAAAGTAAAGTAAACAAAGCGAAAGGTGTATGCCAAAAGGTATATGGCAAGTGGAGATCCATTGTCTCTGCTTAGCACTATAGGTAATGAGCGTGATAATAATGATATGTTTGTAGACTACAATAGATATGATGTTGCACAGTGGTGTCATAAGTCAATATATTTATTTTATTCGCTTAAATAATGACTTCGCAGGGTTTTCGAGTTCAGAAATTTCGTATAATCTGGAAGTAAATCTATGGGTACATTTATTTAGATGGAGCTTTGTTGAACAATGACGTTAAAACAGCTGAACGGATTGGGATGAAATTTGGCACAGAGATAATAGTTTAGATTTGCACATAGGCTAATTCTAATCCCGATAAAATGTACATTTCCTATAGGACATCTCTGTCTATAAACTGTCCATTATCGCGACAGATGCTGCAGGCTAAGGCTGGTTTATAACATACCTCATCCCATACTCAGTCAAACTGTAAATCTTTCAGTGTAGGTAAAAAGTGTATCAATTTTCAAATTTACTACCGGCGAATAAAATTGTTTTCCTTATATCTTAGACAAAATAAAACGTAGTTAATTAAGGCATTTTAATTGCTCTTTAAAACAACACTTTAAGGTGTCTGAATGCGTTAACGCTCGTAAGAGCCGGTATATGTGCAACCCCCGCAATAGTAATCAGGGGGCAAATAATAGTGTTGCTTTAATTAAACATGGCGATGTCGGCCATTTGGCTCGAACCATAGTGAGTTTTGTTAGCCCGGAATGTTTATGCGCTATAAATAGTGGTGGAGTGGATTGAAAAACTAACTGCAGTGCTAAGATTAGTATTCTAGAACAATACACAAGCGCAGAGTGACGCTTGCAATGAACATTCGTCTAGATAGAAATAGGAATTCACGAGGCAAGGTGCTCTAGGACTTTTCGAAATATCGTTTTTATCAATTACCATCTGTCCCCGAGTTTAAAAGATTCTTTAAGATGATAAGATTGAAAAACTTTAATATCTTCATTAAAATACTGGACAGGTGACCGTGCGTGATTTGGGAGAAGTTAGTGCATAAACAGACAGACAAACAGACAATCGCGGAAGGCGACTTTGTTTTATATTATGTAATAAAGAAGATATTTAAAAAATCAATAAAATATACCATAAACTTATTTAGAAGCAGGAATCCAAAAGATCCCTTATTTTACATATAAAAACAGCCTTACTTTCAAGCGCAATGTAATATAGTGCTTATTCCACATAAAAGATATCTATGCCATGAAGGAATTTAAAAAAATACAGTAGCAATTGGCCATAAGTATTATCTATGATAATTACATCATACGTCGAAAACGACTTTAAATCAATTAATTATAATAACGTTCAGTTTAATACGTTTATTGACACCGTTTTCCTACATCGGCCACCTGTTGAACACTAATTTAACATAACCCATGCAAACTTTACACGAGAACTCCAATTTAGTATAAGTATACGTGTAGAACGTTTCCAAATTAGTTCCGATATCGACCACCGGCGGTGTGGCCGGCAAGGCTCTGGCCAAACCGGTTAGTAAAGGACAGGGCTGGCTCTAGTAGAGTAGAGATGATCTTTAAAAACTTATACGTCTAATTGTCTAACATATGGCCATATGTGAAGTGACCTCGCACAATGCAATTTTAGAAACATTTTATTGCACACCAAATTATACAATTACAAAAAGAAACATATTTTCAACTTCATCCACGCTTGCATCTTGCGGCACTACCTAATTTAAAAAAGAATGTAGGCTATGGTTTTAGTGGAAATTATGTCGGAATAAACTAATTTTTATGGATATGAGCAACTTCAAAACCGCTCCCAGGAAATTTTCGGGGATGCCCGGGATAAAAATATCACATATTTTATTACATAAATATGCTATCGATCAGTGAAAACCCGCATTAGAGAATTCGTTTTTTCAATCTGGCCATTTTAAATCATTCCCAGAAAAAATACCGCGGGATTCCCAGGATAAAAGACGGCCCAGTAGTTGCTACGTAAATCCCGGACAAACAGACAAGAAATCTAAAAAGATTGCATTCTATTACAGGTTTAAGCTATTGCATAGCTTTTATCGCGGGCTTTGAGCGCGGCGACCATTACCACGCGCTAACTATGAAAGAAATGTTGAGGAAAGAAGCACATAAGTGACGGTTGTCACAGATCTCTAAGCTTTCCCAAGGTGACACCCGCCACGTTTCTCGTTTGACGGTTGCTAATCCAACTTGGAAAGGCCTGACGGGTGTAGCTTGATAGGCTGATATTGTTTAACTTAATTGTCAACCCTAAATGAGATTATGGGATTTATAATTATGATGGACGAAACTTGAACGCCAGTCAGTCTGATGATTCCGAAGAAATTAAGATATTTCTCACACAGACTTTTAGCATAACGAAAGTTTTTAGGGTTATGTATTCATTTTGCCAACAAATGGAACCATTTCCCCTGGGAATAGACTTATTTATTTAAGGATTTCTCAATATTAACATAAATCTTTAAATAATCTGGAAACACCACCAGTAAGAACCAAGTGTTTCGCTTCATCTTTTCTGGTGTGCGCTGCCGCCGAAGCGTGGAATAATTTGCCGGAGTCTGTTTTTCCTGATAAATAGAATCTTGAAGTCTTCAAGTCACGAGTGAATAGGTATCTTCTAGGTAAGCGTGCTCCATTCTAGACTGCGTCATCACTCGATATCAGGGTGAGACAGTGGTCAAACGCAAACCTATAAATCTAATAAAAAATAAAACAAGAAAAAAGAAATAGCAGAATTCGGCCCCTAGAGGACTTCCAACGCTGCGTTTACTGAAACGTGGTCTCCATTCCAGGACAAGTCTGCTCCATCGCATGTTAGTCCTGCGACAGACGTCATTGGCCCACTACTACTTCAGCTTATTAGTTTTGGAAGACACGTCTGATACCTTAGTTCGCTTACGGATATCTTCTTTCTGCTTCTACCCATAAGAGAAATACCCAACATAGCTGACTCAGGTGAGGACTGCAGGAGACCAGGATATGTGGCGCAAACTTGGGGAGGCCTACATCCAGCAGTGGATATTTGTTGGCTGAAGGAGAAGAAGATAAAGAAAATTAGCCTTTTTCAATAACAAATATTCGTAAAGGAACGGAGAAAGAAAACAATTTCCTGCGGCCTGTCGTAAGAGGCAGCAAAATAACCTGCAGCCAGGTGGTAGGACATTTTCCCGACTGGATGGCCACCATCCCTGGTCTAAAGTATGTCGCCATAACTATCTTGATTTATGTTCCGGCACTGGTGACCAGGTTCCAGTCTCTTAAAGGAGCAGCCGCGCATTTGTAGCACATTTGGTGTTGCAAATGTCTATAGGCGATGGTAACCGCTTTCCATCGTGTGGGCCGTCTGCCTGTCTGCTGAACGCCTGCTATAAAAGAAAAACAATTAAGACAGTAAAATCGAAACATAACGCATAGAAATGAGTATGGCTCCGATATAAACGTACCTACATTAGTCCATACGTAAGTGGCGGTTGTATTAAGCGATTCTAATTCATAATGATCGTGCGCAGGCGCATCAAAACGTGGAACAACAATGAGAGCATCGATCGATGAGATAACGTCCACCGCGGGCGTCGATGAAATGGCTTAATCGACCCACTCGCTACGGGCGTTTTGTTTCACTGATATCTTCATTTTTAAATACTTACATTTTTTAAATTATTTGCAAGATAAAACTACGTTTCAACGATTTTAAGCGCGATAATTTATTTGATTTTGGTTATTCCGACGTTTCGGCCGCTCTTCAGTGGCCGTGATCACGGACGACAAAGATGTCATTTGTCCAACCAGTATTGTTAAAAAAAATTTTTACTTTGCCTACCGCCAACTTGTTCATTTTAATTATTTAGTTTTAATTTTGTTTATGGTTATTATTTATATTATATATATTATTATGTATACAAGTCGCGAAAACTTAATAAAATATTATTATTTTATTTGGGGTCATTCAGTGGTCAGATGACAGAATATTGTTTTTTTTTACAATAAATTCTAAAATTATTCGTACTAAAAGAGCTGGCGCTAAAATACCATACCATCGTCGTAGTTTCAAAATTTTGTTACATGCCGTCAAAGAAATGCGCACACCTGCCTGTTGTTAAACGCTAAAATTTGCAAATATTCAATTAAAATATTAGTGTCGAACTAATCCTCATTGTTATTGCATTGCGTCAAAGCTTGCCAGGTGTGCGGATTAACTCAGTGAACGCGGTCCTTTTGTTGTATTTTACAGTTTAGTATAAAAGAGAGAGGGAATCTCTCACTAAATTTTACCATGCCAGAAATCAAACCCGGCGCTTCTGCGATACGGCGGCCATATTGATTGTCAGTCCTAAGATTTTCCTTGCATGCTTTAACAACGTGTTGCGAATTATTTAACCTGTTTATAAAACAAATCTGCGCCCACTAACCGGAAATCTTAGTACTTAAATCTTCCAAATAATAAACGATCGAGTACTGTATTTAACAATATTATGGCGTTGCTAAAAAACACAATTTGTTAGTTTCAAATTTCACCTTCGTTTTAAAGATAAAATGCGAATCGCAAGAGAAAATACTCGTCTGGTGTAATTTTTCTCGTGCTAAGAAAAACAGAACGTAAGATGCAATAAATCAAGTATTTAATTTTGTTTTTGGATACCGACAAGATATCGATTAATCTATTTGTGAAAATTCGTTTACCTACACTTTATTATGGAGATGTATTGAGCAAAGTACTAGGTATAGTCAACGTGGGGAAGTCCGTCAGTGGGGGTATTACAAATGTCCAAGGGCGATGGTGACCGCTTTCCATCAAGTGGACCGTCTGCCTGGTTGCTGAACTCCGGCAATAAAAAAAAATCATTTCAATTTTATTTATTGTTATAGGTGTACATGAAAGACTACTTATTAAATAAAATGTATAAAATACTCATCTGACTGACCTTATATCTGACCTTCTTCAATATATCCTCGATCACTGACAATAATCCCATCCCACCTTCACACATACCGTCGCTCTATCAAAAGCTCCGAAAGATAACTTTGCCAATGTACTTTTGCAAACAGCACATGCCAATTCCAATCCTATCTCTTTTGTAATAAGGTAAGAATGAATGTAAAAATAAATTTGTGAAGGAGATGAGAGAAGCCATATCGAATGCGTACATAATCGGACTTAATGTCAACACTTCACGGATGGCTGTGTGATTCTGTAAGGACAATGCAACTGTGATCGCTTTGTTGTTTAGAAAAAAGTTACACGCTTGTTCATTCCGTTTCTAGGTGGAACATGGCATTTTAAAACTTTTCATGGCGTTTAACGCATCTTTCTTTGGCTAAACGTTGTTTGGAGAGACCGCTTTGAAATTGTTTCAACGTAATACTTGTATAAGACGGGTCCATAAATTGAATCAATTTTATTGAAAGAACAGAACTGAACGCACAGGGCCATATTCAGTGACATTGACTTATTCAAGTATGGATCTATGTTTAGCTTAGTTGATTCGTCCAAATTGAAATGTAGAAATTAATCGATTTTAGTCAACTTTATTAAATTATTTATTTTATAATGAAAATTATCTTTACATTTACATACTATTTATTTACATTACTATAGCAGTTCCAAAGGCTCCATAGGAAAGTTGATAAAAACGGCATCCTTATCATCTCTAACTATAGAGTTAATATAATACTAGTTTCTGCCCGTGACTTCGTCCACATAGAATAGTTACTATGGGCTAACGCTACTTCTGTCACACATAATTATTGCGAAACTTTAACCGTTTACGCAGCGGAAGCTCTCAAAGGAAAAAACACCCTGATTTTGAAACATTCTTCATTGGTGCTCAGCTCCTATTGGTCTTAGCGAGATGATATATAGCTTATAAGCTTATATAAATGGGCTACCTAACACTGAAAGAATTTTTCAAATCAGACCAGTACTTCCTGGGATTAGCGCGTTCAAGCAAACAAACTAACTTTTCAGTTTATCTATCAGTATAGATGTAAACTATTGAGTTTATATGGATGACATTTAGCAGGAAGGTATATTTATTAAACATATGTATCGTTACAAAATATATACAATGAAATTGCAAAAAATATAAAATTTGACATAAAGTCTAGTTACATCCTCAAGGGCGTTTTTTTTTTCAATACAATAGGCTGTTAGACAGGGGATCAAAGATCAGAATGATGTTTCTTATTTAAAACCGCTAGGTGGTGAGACATTTAGTTCCAAAGTCGTCTCCCTCCGCTAAATTTTGAGCTATAAACTACCCTCAGACAGTGACAAAGCAACTAGGGGAGAAATGTTTATGTTAAAGCTTTTTGCATTATATAATAATTACAATAGCCCATAGTGTCCTACTGCTGGGCTTGCGCTCATTCTTTAAGAGGAACGAACAGTATAGCCGCTACCCATGGCCAAGACGGATTGGCGGGTTTCATCACAATGTTTTCTTTCACCGATAGCACGTGGTAATGGTAAAAATACGCACATTATGTAATAATTTTAGTTTCGAGAGCGTAACTAATCTACCACAGATTCAGCCCAACTATAATTCCATACAACTCACAAACGGCATGCGCAGCAGGAATATCCCTAAAATCAATTCGGATCACAACCTTCACCCCTACCGCCACACAATACGATCTGACATGCACTTCACAAAACCTCAATACAGTCCGAAAAGGTATCTCGCGACCTTACAACAAAGCCTTACTAATTGCCTAGCGCGGATCTCGCGGTGAAATTAATCAATCGAGTTGCGCGGGAGTGTACCTGCCTAATATAAACGTCGTAGTGTCGGCGCGCTTTGAAGTACGCCCGGCCTCCAATTAGCGCGCGCGCCGCCGCCTTTGGTGTCCGCCGCCCGCTTTGTGCCGGCCGCGGTCGGACCTCTCGTTCCTTCGGACACCTCTCTTTATCAGCCCTCCCCCCGGCACAACCTCCGCGCCATTTGTGCCTTGCGCTTGCGCATCACCCTTTTAACGTGTATTGCGAACAGTGATAATTAAAAGCTCTTAAGGTGATGTGTATATATTTATACTAAATTGTGTCAACGTGTTAAGGTGGAGCTTCAGCTGCGTTAGTGTTAAAGCTTTACGCTGTTTAACGCAGATATGGCAATGGGTTTAACGCGTTATTTAAAATGCGACACTGTTAATAACGTTAAATATTGACGGATAACGTATGTAGGGTATAATACACTAATATGCCTTGGCATAACGGCGTTTTTCTTTAACGCTTTAACGCTCAGATGTTAGATTATCTATACATGTAATAAAACTGTAGAAGTCGAATTTCTGTACAATGAAAATAAATGCTAAAAACTGAGTCAGGGAGATGTAAGAGGTGAAATAGGACTAATTTAGATTTTTTTCAAATTTTTATTATTTTGTTTGTCTGTTTGTATGGGCTTATCTCTGAAACGACTGGACAGATTCAAATGAAATTTTGTATGGTGATAGCTTATATCCCTGGTCAACATATAGAATACTTGTGATCCTGAAAAATTAAAGAGTTCCCGTGGGATCGTCGCGGGCAGAAGCTAGTTTAATTTTAAAAACGTATTTTAACTTTATGTTATATATAAAGACGATATAGAAATTATTCTCTTAAAAAATACTCATTACGTATTTGGATACGATTTTTCATGCATATCCGACTGCTTCGTTACGTTCTGCCAAAAGAACATGCTGAATCGTTATGTACGAGTATTAGATATTTTGCCATTTTGTAATGGATTATATTACGTTTTTAACGGAATCATTTGTTTCTTCAATGCATCTGCCACATCTGGGACTGAAATAATGTTCATGTCAAAGATTGTCTCACGCAGATACATCTAAGACTATAAAGCGTATAAGTCGTGCGCGAAAGGTTTGTTGATGATCACCCCTCCTGCTTTCTACGACTGGGACCAGGGCTTGTCTAAGTAGTACTAAGAACTAGACCACCGCGGTCGCGGTTGTAAGAAGCAGTAGGCGTTATCATCGGCAAACCTTCTGTGCACGGTTTGTATAACTGTAACTTATTTTATAGTTTCTACTTTATTAAATACATATCACTACATTTGTTTAGGCCAATTATTTCGATTGGTTCATCTCCTTGATTATATGATCGGAATGAAGTCAGTCGCGCCAACATCTTCCGATCTGTGCCCTGCTAATGAGGCTCATTGGCGAACGACATTGTGTCGTCACGTAATGTGAATGGAGGAACAAATCCGCACCACCACCCCAATAAGTCGAAAGTCGCCTACCTGACCGCGCGCGTATAACGACCCGCGCCGTAGCCATATGAACTACCTATTTTAATATTTAACCGCCATTGTGTGAATTTGTGTATCACCAAAAAAGACTTTATTATATACCATTGTGTGTGCAAACAAATTAAACTTCAACGAACCGCTGCCAGACGTCCCCAGGCTTGCCGATTTGGGAGAAGTGCAGTTTCGGGAGGTCAAGGTTAATGGCTTGATTTTTCCTTCCCATATCATCAATCGGATGCAACGATTGATTTGATTGTCCTGCCGTCCACTGCTCTTGAGCTATATTATCGAAGGCCGCACCAGTCCATGAGGTAGGGCAATATATATTACAACCGCCGCCACGTGGTGTGCTATAGGGAGGTGGGGAAGGACCTGAAATTTTAACCTGGCACCACCAACATTAATAAGCATTTTTTAAACTACATTTTTAAGTTGGTTTTAATTTACACTTTTTTTACATTGTTGTCTTAAACTAATATATAAAGCTGAAGAGTTTGTTTGCTTGAACGCGCTAATCTCAGGAACTACTGGTCTGATTTGAAAAATTCCTTCAGTGTTAGATAGCCCATTTATGAAAGTCTATGTATTATTGGAAGACTAATAGGAACGGAGCACCAATGAAGAATGTTTCAAAATTGGGGTTTTTTAATTTACTTTTTGTTTGGTTTGGTATTACTCGAAGGGCGAGGTGGAGGTTTCAATAAGGTTGGCGAACATTTAAAAGTGAGTTAACACCATAGCTTAACAACGGCAGCTCATTGAAGATGGTATTATGCTATAGTCTGAACGCGTTCGCCTCATAACCGGCCTAAGACGTGACCGCGGCCTCTTTGATACATCCTTTTTTCTCTCACCATTTACAAGTTTTTTTTGTAATTTATTTCTGTGTTATGGGTTACAATATCGGTCGGAAGGCGGCTACCGAACGATCTAAATGCCTCTTACAACAGTTTTATTTATGCAAAAGTGATATCTGAGTTATAATTTATTGAGAACAGGGTGGCCTTGCTGTTATTATTGTCATGTTATTAATATATTTACCATATATCTTATGTGATTGATTACTTGCCTTAATACAATCTATTACGTGAAGAGAAAAGTGTGAAATATTTTGTACTACTTTTGTAGGATTCCGTTTCTATCTACCACGCCTTACCAAAGATGAAATTCATTCATTCATTTTGGATATGTTAATTTAAATGAGAGTGCCGACAGCTTAATTAAAAAGCTTAAACAAATATTTTATATACCTTATATATTATATAATTTAAAATTTAATTTACGCATTCAGAGTAAAATTAACAACAGACAGTTATTCACATAATCGTTTTGGTATATTGTCAATCAAATTGTTAGCGGTAGATATACCTAATTAGATTATTGGATAGAAAAAATTCAAAATAAAATCGCCACATAGCACGTCGCGATGACGTGAAACTTCGGAATGTAATGCGGTCATATATATTATAAATATAGTTAGCAGCAAATTCGTTAATAGTCGGTACTTATATCTTATCTGCCGTTTATATGCCTTACTTTCGGTTAAAATTTGACATAGGCTTGACAAGTAATGTCAAAATTCAACCGATACTAAAGCAAGTGAATGAATATTAAGATATAGGAACCGGCCATGAGTCCATTATGCTTAAGGTCAATTAATGTGTCTATGAGTTTGGGCGGACACTCCCATCTGCGGCACTCGCGACGCCATTGTGCCGCACCGCTCACCGCAGCCAAATTAGCTTTGGAGGGGATTTCCATTAACGTCGACACACAGCCGGTTTCTATATTCTATTCATTCATTCAGTAGCCATTAAGCCTGGTTTACATTTGCATATATTAAGTAGTTATCTTGCGAATAAGCCCTAATCATCTTTAGGATTAACATCTACTTAATTCTGTACTAAGTAGTTAATTAGAAAATAACTATCAAAACCATTATATTTTTTAAAGGATGAGTTTAACAAATTGGTGACGGCCCACCTGATGGAAAACAGTTATCATCGCCCATTGACATTTGTAATGTCTAACATGCTACCATTGTGCTGCCGCTCTCTAAATGGAGCCTGGAACGTGGCTATTAATACCGCAACACAACTCAAGGTTGTTATAGCGGCATACTCTAGTCTATAGAACAGGGCATAGACCAGGTCTTGTCTTCATTTGTCACTCAAAATGTAATAATATCCATATTCTACAGCGAGATCTATTTAAACTATAAAACTCAAAGCACTTACTTATTAATTATATAATAGGCATCGGTATAGAAGTATATTTATACAATTTTGAGAAACATCTTTTAACAAGATTACTTTTTAATATATTTAAAAGAAAATATTTACATTAAATTAAACTGAAATCTAAACATGATACACATTATGTAAAGAAAATTATAAACCATTTCGTAAAAAAAATGTTCATATTTTTTTTTATCATATACTTTTAATACCATTCTTTTTTCAGTAATAATTATAAGCTTACACTTTATAATGTGTTCTTCCCATAAATATGCGTAATTAGTAAAATGAATGACAATAAACAGGGTAAATGGTTTGAAGTAAGTACATAATTTATATTACTTACGTTTTATTGCTATGTGAATTTTATGAGCTTTGTATAAAGTGAGTGCTAGCGAAAGGTGAAACAATTAATTAACCCTTGTCATAAAATATATGATAGAATGAGGTAGCAATCTCTTTCAATCTAAATAACCCGTAAGATGTGTTGAACTTTTACTAGTAATAAATTTACGTCTGTCTTTATAAATCACAATAATGTCTGTTCTTCTGTCCATGTTGATTCGTGTCGCTTTCTAATAACAACATATACTAATTACTATCAGCGTAATGAATCTTTTATAAATATCTAGTAATATAATTAATAACTTTGTGATTTCAAAATACACGCCACCATGTATGAGGAAATAACTATTGCTATTTTTAGAATTTTTGTGTCTTACTCTGTCTGTGTATTATTTAAGATACTGTAATGTATGTATGATACACTGTAATGATGTGTATATGTCTGTAATTTATTTTAGATTTTACTTTAGTTTTTTTAGTTCTGAGTTAATTCTAATACAACTATATATTAATTATTAGCAACAGAATCTATCTATCAATAAAATTATTATAAAATTATTATTAGTAAAATCAATCTAAAAATGAAGTGAATTCTAAAAATTTAACGAAATAATTTGGTGTAAATTATTTTATTTATCAAAATTTGAAATAGACAGTTTTGAAATCGCTGTTCCAATCAAAAAATAAAAATACCCTCTACCCCAAAATGTAACAGAGAAGGTGGCGGTTTATGTTTTTAATAAATAACAATAACAGTCCATAAAACCCCACAGCTAGGCTCTGGGCCTCCCACTATATATTTCATTAAAATAAAATTATATTCTTCTGTTATATATATATTTAACACAAATAGAATAGTACTGCTAGTCTTAAAGTTTTGTGTAATGGTGTGCAATAAAGACTTATCTATCCATCTTACCTATCAAATTACGTAAGTAACAATATACTCCTATACTCCTATACACCCTTATGAAGGAGTACAAGCGTGACGGTAAAGAATTTCGTTGTTTTCTGAATCGACACGGGCGGTATTGGAGACGCGCATCCTCTTTGTAGAACGCCGCGGTATTAAAGTGCGATTAAACTCGACGCCCGCCGACCGCCGCGAGGCGAGACTCACCGGCTCCCACTTTCGATTTTACAACTGTCTGTACCCGAAGTCACAGTGTGAGGAGAATAGTAGAACAACACCGGATGAAACGCAACGTTATCCGAAGCTCTGTCTCATAGTTACGGACCATAGACCCGCAGATGCGACGCTACGGTCGCGCAGTGGAATGTTAGGAACATAAATAATTAATAGTAATTAGTATTTAATAGTTATAGTAACAATTTAATAGTGTTAGCAAATTTAATAATAATATAATGTAACATTTTAATTAAAACACTTGATATTTTCTTAAGTTTCCGACTAGTAAACATAATTAATAAAACTACGTTTTAACGGTTTTACGCGCGACAACATATTTGATTTCTATTATTCCAATGTTTCGAATTTGACATGAAAGACACAAGGTCTAAGAAATCTGCAATCAGTGAACATCAGATTAAATAAAGAGAACCGTTTTGCGTGTTTGGGATCCGGTCATCAAAATTATAAAGACCCAAACTCAGCAAAAACCAACTCCAGACTCAAGATGGTACGAGCTCTTTTTGAGTACACGGTAATACAAACCAACTTCATTGTCAATTTCTGTTATTTTACCTCCCACTCGTTTTAATATTTAATAAAATGATTAGAGCTAGGCATGTTGCTATGTTATGTTACGAAAAGGTGGTAAATTAGATTAGGCTATCATAGAGTAAAGAATAACCATATACAAATGAAAAAAATGAAAGCTAAATAATTATAATGGTAGGCTAAATAATCTTTAACAATACTCATTCACACTTGACATCTTTGTCCTCCGTGATCACGGCTACTGAAAAGTGGTTGAAACGTCGCAATAATAAAAATTAAATAAATTACCGCGCTGAAAACCGTTAAAACGTTTCATTATTTAGTAAGACTTGAACACATTTGTAAGTTATCATTTATATTCCACTAAGTTCATTTAATTGTCGCGACACTTTTTAGAGCGCTTCATCCAATGAATTTGCCACAGGACTCAGATGTTACGCTATTATAGATATAGTAACGTCACTAAATATAACCTAGATTTGATCAAGTAACAGTAGTAGCAAAGCAGTACGAGCTAGGAGCGAGTTACAAAACTTATCCACTGTACAACTCTGTGGCTCATCCGATACCCGACGCGTGTGTCCGTTCCTAATTAATATGATATAATAATGAAAATGAATGTAACTGGATGCCTCGAGATGACGGCAATTGGTACACCATTTTGGGAATATTCTTCGAGTTTGGGAACTTTTAAGTTATCGAGTGATTAAGCAGTTAGTTGCTTCATGGGAATAGACAAGTGGGTTTTTGTTTTTTTTTTTAATAGTATTAGTAACGTAAAGTGTATTTTAAATATTATAATGTGAGTCCAATAACCCACCTCCAGTTGGGAGCTCAAGCTCATTCAAGGTAATGACAGTATCGCGGCACATTAAGCTGGATACTTATCTGAGAGCTCTAACTGTAACCAAGCAGATACAGTAACAAGTGTTAATGTATATGCAGGAAATGATCTTCGCTCGCAACGTCCAACGAACCTCTTTAAGCCATGTACTCATCAACGAGTTGTAACCATAATCGCGTTGAAACAGTAGTGTATACTCGTGAATGATCTTCATCGCACGTCCACGGCCTTAATGCTATTACTTATCACGAGCTGTAACCATAACATGTGGATACAGTAGTGTGCTCGTGAATGATCTTCACTCGCGACGTCCACAGCTATTTAGCTATGTACTTATCAACGAGCTGTAACCATAATCGTGAGGAACAGTAGTGGCTCGTGAAATGATCTTCACTCGCGACGTCCCACGGGCCTCTTAATGCTATGTACTTATCAACGAGCTGTAACCATAACCATGTGGATACAGTAGTGTACTCGTGAAATGATCTTCACTCGCGACGTCCCACGAGCCTCTTTAGGCTATGTACTTATCAACGAGCTGTAACCATAATCGTGTGATACAGTAGTGTACTCGTGAAATGATCTTCATCCGACGTCCACGAGCTCTTTAGCTATGTATTATTAACGAGCTGTAACATAATCGTGTGATACAGTAGTGTGCTCGTGAATGATCTTCACTCGCGACGTCCCACGAGCCTCTTTAGGCTATGTACTTATCAACGAGCTGTAACCATAATCGTGTGGATACAGTAGTGTGCTCGTGAAATGATCTTCACTCGCGACGTCCCACGAGCCTCTTTAGGCTATGTACTTATCAACGAGCTGTAACCATAATCGTGTGGATACAGTAGTGTGCTCGTGAAATGATCTTATCGCGAGTCCACGAGCCTCTTTAGGCTATGTCCTCATCAACGAGTTGTAACCATAATCCCATGGATACAGTAGTGTGTACTCTTTAAAAAGGTCGTAAGCAAAAAGAACAGTGACTTATGCGCTATCTAGTCGTGTAAAATTGAATAGCTTTCACATTACCATCTACTAAACGTTATCACTCCTACTACACTTCATCAATGCCACAAATAAACAAAAAAGAAACAAGTAAAACTGCAAAAATAGCGAAATCTAATTATCTTGATAAAAACCAGATTTTATCAATATTTCCGTCTTGACGTTGTAAGTAGATAAACTATAATTCATGCCACGCCAATATAGCAATAGTAAAGAAAAGCAGATTTCTAATAAATGAAACAGTAAACTAGTTACTGAGTAAACATATTACTGTAGAAATAAATATTTTTGATATAATTATTGGTTGTAGATGCTTTTGTTATATCGGCTCGATGTTAATGCATGAATGAGGATTTAGAGCCAGCGCACATGTCATAATTTATGATTTCCTATTAATGAGTTAACTGATTAACTGCGGGTATAATTTGATACTATACTCTCTAATACTAGCTGTCCTGACGGACGTCGTCCTACCCGGAAAAGCTTCAATCGATTTGCCTACAGCAGCGCCACCTATCAAATGTATAGTTTACGATTATATAAAGAAGATTATAGAGAGGGTAAAATTAGTGAGTTTGTGACGTTGTAGGGGATAATCTCTGGATCCACTAAACTGATTTTGAAGTCTTTCACCAGTGGAAAGCTACATTATTCCTGAGTGACAGGGTATATTTGATTGTGATTAATAATTTTCTAATGCTCAGCAAGTGGGCACGGGTGAGTTAGTTTCAAATAAACTTAAGTTTTAACCACTGAACACGGCATGGATCTTGAGCAGTCGGAATAGTAGGGTTCGACCTGCGCACTGAGCGTAGCTAACTGGCTCACTACCTTATTGTTAAATAAATGAATGCCTAATTGTGCAGTATTTGACGACCTCTGTGGTTGAACGGGCTAAGCCTTTGCCGGCCTACCTCACCTCAGCAAAGCAGAGGTTCGGAGTTCGATTCCTGTGTAAATTTCGGAAACAAATTTTCTCCGATATTTACTAAGGTCTGGGTGTCTAGTATCGGCCCAAGAGTAATCCGTTGTATATAACCCGAATACAATCCTAACTTAGTAAATTTGGGGATAAACAACATGTGTGTTTGTCTGTCGATTATTTTTTATAGTGCTATTTGTATGTCATTAGAGCACGTACCCCTACTATATGACCCATTCAGGAGGAAGGGTGTCTTCAAAATACCACACTGTTACAGGGCCGTGATTCCACGCATGTTTAGCCTAGTGGTAACCTGCCACTTACTTGCTCATTACTATAGTATATAGTAGTGATTCGGTTCCCAAAGAGTTGGTTCTATGTTTTTTCACTTTTCCAACAACTTTTTATACGGTTAAACTTTACTAAAATAATGTTATTGTATTTTGGATCAACAACCCTATTTAATATCCCGTCGCTTCATCTTCGTGAAGTGGTCATTAACTGTTACATCGTCCCAGATGAATCAGTAAGATGAGTGAAGAGAGACATCGCTAATCACTGGTAGGAACCTCACGGATCATATCAACTACATTATGACCAACATACGGGTTAATTGTGCGATTATTGTAAAAATACGCTGTCGGCTGCGAGTGCATTGGACAACGTCATTAAGCTGCCGTAAAAAGGATTAACTATATGTTAATATCCGACATCCTGTCTGTCGGCCATTTTTCCATGTCATTTAATTAAGATTATACAATATTCACTAAAATTATGATAATAAATTACTAATCAATAATCCGAGACGCGTCACAAATCGGTCGGCATATTAATTTAGCGACATTAACATAAATACTCATACATAGGGCTTTTTTATAGGGCTGCCACTTATTGAAGAGAAACTTTTTAAGGCAGTAGGTATAGAGAATAAATGTAATTAATCACCCTACCCATTTAAGTGTGCTTGCAAAATGGCTGTTTCGAGAAAGACACGTTAAAAATATTTTTAGATATCTCATATCTAAACAACATGCCCGTGTTATTATAACTTTTAGTATACTAGTATATAGTGTATACATAATGCTTTAGGAAAATTGTGAAACAATACATTCATAGGGGTGAATATCATACATCTCGATGAAGATTGAATTCTTCAATGTGCATACTTTTGTGCTTTTTTTATTAATGTCGTTTAGCAAACACGCAGATGGCCCACTTGATGGGAAGCTGTTACATCAGCTACGAACATTTGCAACACCAAAGGTGCTATAAATGCGCTGATGCTCCTTGGAGTAACTGGGACCAGGTCACTAATGCCGGAACACAACTCAAGGTTGTTATGGCGACATACTTTAGACCAGAGGTGGTAGCCATCCATTCGAGTAAATGCCCTTGCACTTGGCTGTTTATCAGGTCTTGAAAAATTATAATGATGTTACTTAATTAATTTCTTACTTTATATATATCCCCCTCCCGACTTACAATTTTTTCGAAAAATTCAAGTAGTAGGGTTAAGACATACTTTCTAGTAAAATTAGAGTTTTTAAAATATTGGTTATTTTCTGTTAAACGCATTATTGTGGTTATACAGCTACGTGATAGATGTAAGAAGTAAACATTCGACAACTGTAAAGCATATTTCATTGATCATACAGACATATGTATGATTGGCATTTTTTTTATATTAAAACGACTTTACAATAACAAAAAGTGAAAACCTGATATAGTGACAGCCCTATAAACCTTTTTAGCTCCCGCGCTTGATGGCAAAGGTGTGCCGCTCTTATTATTATTTTAAAACCTTTATTTATGGTATTGCGCCTGATTAAATTAGCAAATGTTAGGAAGTTTCATAAAAACTTGACGTCTCAGAAAGTTATTCATATTTTATATTAAAATTATTAGACAGTATAAGAAAATACAGAAATAATATCTTTGTGCTCTCTGTATGTGTAATTTTAGTTGCCAACTGAAAATTTTCAAATAATATAACAGTCTCTACGATCATTTATAATCAGAATATATCTAATGGAAAGATATTATCAACAGTTCTTCTAAAAGAAACCAAATAAAACTCAAGTCTCTACTAAGCTTTAAAAATCAGATTCTTAACCCTTTTTTATTGCAGGAGTTCAGCAAACAGGCAGACGGTTACCATCGCCTATGTATATTTGCAACACCAAAGGTGGTACAAATGCGCTGTTGCTCTCTTAAGAGAGACTGGTACCTGGTTACCAGGTGATTGTGTTCCGGCATTAGT
The DNA here is from genome assembly GCA_012273795.1 of Dendrolimus punctatus. NCBI lineage: Eukaryota > Metazoa > Arthropoda > Insecta > Lepidoptera > Lasiocampidae > Dendrolimus > Dendrolimus punctatus. The sequence continues at coordinate 9,468,560 of CM022549.1, forward strand.
GGCCAGGTTTCAGTCCACTAATGCCGGTTGTTATGGCGACATACTTTAGACCAAGGGGTGGTAGCTATCCAGTCGGGCAAATGTCCTACCACCTGGCTGTGGATTGTTTTGTCGCCTCTTACGACAGGCCGCCCGGCCGCAGGAAATTGTATTCTTTCTCCGTTGTGTGTATATAATGATTCCTAAGCAAAGTAGCCACTATGTATGTATATTGTAGTACAGTGAAACCTGGCTAAGTGAGGCATTAAGGGACCTGCAATGTGGTTTCACTTATAGAGGTATTCACTTACCCAGTGTCTCAGATATTCAGATATAAATAAATATCCGTCTCATATACAGAGGGTTCCATTAATAGAGGTCAGAATACAGGTTATTTCAGTTATAGAGGTGCTATTTTTAAATAAAATAACGTGTTATGTAAACATTATAAATGAGTTTTAATTTTTAAAATAATAATAAAGGTAATCAAAACCTAAAACTGGAGGTCATTAAGGCTCAATATTCCTTACGTACTTAAGTGCGGAATTTGTGGGTAGAATAAGAATAAGTAAATAAACAAACAAAATGATGGATACATACACATAATGTATTATTTATGTATATTTTTATTTTATTACCGACGGTTGTCTGGAAGAATTCGCTTTTTAGCGATAAAACTGATTGTTTTTTCTTTTGTTACAGGTATGTTTTGGTGGACAATAAAGAGGTATCTATCTTTCAAATCCTCAATGGCTCTTATTTTAAGTACTAATAAGCCAAGTGCGTCAATACTCAAGCCTACTAGACTACGAAGGTCTTCTTATTGTTGTTGTCAAAATAAACCTTCTACGAGTATAATTGGTTTTCACTCTTGCTTGAAGGTTTATGACAGATTACATCCACGTTACAATAAGTAAGTAGTAATTGTGTCCTAGTGAACTTGTTGAAATAATAAAACTGTGTTTTAACGGTTTTAAGCTCGGTAATTTATTTGATTTTTATTATTCAGACGTTTCGGCAACTTTTTAGTAGCCGTTATTACGGAAGACAAAGATGTCAAGTGTCAATGAGTATTGTTAAAGTTTTATTTGGCCTACTGCCAACTTGCTCATTTTAATTATTTAGTTTTAATATTTTATGGTTATTATTTACTCTATGGGAATCTAATATATTTCAATGACCGCGCTTAAAACCATCAAAACGTAATTTTATTATGTATAAAAGTCGCGAAAACTTAAGAAAATACTACTTGAATACATAAATCTAGAAATTGCAAAAACATTCAATTTAACATGTCTATGTGCAATACAAAGACGGGATACTTATGAAATTCTATTATACTTTTTAATTTAGTGTCTAACCCGAAATATAGGTTCTATTATAACACGGTGCGGCCAATTTAACGGTATACCCACAAAGATGAAAGAAGCCGCGCTAATATGCGCCTAAGGCCAGGACCACATTAGTTCCGCTAAATCTCCAATCAAAATAATGTAGTATGAAACATCACGTACTGGAAAAAAGCTTAATGCTAATCTAATTCTCATTGGCCGCGATTTTACAATATTTCATTTGTCACTTTTTAATGAGTTAAAAATTCACATATAAATCATTCATTACATTCAATACAATAAGTATTTAACAGTTATTCACAACACATGATTAATCATAAAAATTATGCTAATAATACTAAACAGTATATACATTTTATCTTAGTTTTGTTTAGTTTGTATATGTGAAGAGTGGAACTTTTTACCGTCGTCTGTTTTTCCTGAAGAATACTGTATGTCGGTGTCTTCGAGTCTCGCGTGAACATGTATCTTGTAGGCAAGCGTGCTCCACCTTAGACTGCATTTCCACCTGACATCTGACGCAATGTCAGCCAATCGCAAACCTATTCATTATAAAAATAACCATTTACTATGGCAAAATGGCTGAAAACTCAGTTTAAATAATCAATATAAACGTGCATTCTAAAGATAAATCTTAAGGAAATATACACAAGATTACTTTAGAAGAATCATTATTTAATTTCTCACAAAACAATTAAAAATAATAACTAGTTTGCCTGGTGCAAACTATATTGTAGATCTATTATAGTACTGACATATAAAACCCATTAAATAATCTTGGATACTTATGGTGGTGGACATACTATCTATGTCCCTGAAAAGGTGTAGCCTAAGTACAGAATTATGACGTTTTTAGGGTCTTACTGAATACGTAAAACTTAGTTTACTAAGAAAGATTGTTGACATGAATACGTTAAAACTTAGTTTAAATTGTAAAGATTGCTAACATAAATACGTTAAAACTTAGTTTAAATTGGAAAGATTGCTGACATAAATACGTTAAAACTTAGTTTAAATTGGAAAGATTGCTGACATAACTTAATTAGGATAATGATTTTTTAAAACGCACGTACAATGTATTCTCAGCCTAACATATTAAGCGCCCATTACATTATTGCTAGTTAAACGATAATTTCGGCCGCCACGGGCGTTATACTGAGGAAGTTGTAAGTATAATATTTTATCTAGTACCTACCCACTACTATAATAATTATGATTGAATGAATTTATGTCATGTCTACCATCATTATCATCATCTTAGTGTTAAACCTCAGTTGTATTTGGAACCCAGACTTCCAGCTTTATTATATTATTATTTTCTTCTCCAGCGGTCTTAGGCACCTTTGTCGTGAGTACATTGACACGCATATCATCTCTCACAACTTCAAGCTAATCTTCTTCTTCTACTAAACTTACGGTCTTATTCCTGTTGAGTTAGAGTAAGTTTGCAGGCTTTTTTAAGGTTTATAAAGAACATTCCATAACATCTAATACCCTCAAACCCAATTCGGATATAGCGTCCTCTTATTGTCAAGAAATTGTGCACCTCAACTATTATTAAAAAATGTAAAATTTAAAAATAGTTTTAACAAAAAATATTTTGATACGAGTGTGTCCCGTTAATTTTTTTGAGATACCAGGTATGATTATTATGAATTACTAGGATATGCCCGCAATTTTGTCCACGCTTGACTTGAAATTCCCGCGTGATTCCCGGTACACAAACTTCTGTAGTATTTTAGTATACAATGTAAGCTATTTTCTAGTTTTAGCTAGCTCGTTTTAGTGAAAACTGTGTCGGAATTAGCCAATTTTTACGAACCTGAACAATAACATTCCACTCCCGAAAAAGTTCCCGCGGGATACCCGAGATAAAAAATATCACACATTTTGTCGCATAAAATTTGCAATTTATATATTGATTGAAGACTGGCTTGGGGTGCGCGGGCGACAACCGACACAAGCCAACCCTCGCACCCTGCTGAACCCCCTATGCCGCCTGTCTTCGCGATTTATTTTAAAATTATATATTATTCACACATACAAACAAATTTGCTAAAAACAAAAATACAGCTATTCCCCCCCCCCCTTTTCTATGTATGGTTTATCTAACATAAGGTTTTGTAGCCTATATGTAAATGACGATAACATTTCGATGTTCTTTTTTAACCGACTTTGAAAAAGGAGGATGTTCTCAATTCGTCGGGATCTTTTTTTTGTTTTAGTTTTTTTATGTATGTTCACCGATTACTCCGAGATTTATGATCCGATTTACGTGATTCTTATTTAGTTTGATGCGGAATAGTTGCCATTTGGTCCCCTAAAAATTTAATATAGTTTGGCCCAGTAGTTTACATTTTACGAACATTTTTATGTTCCCGTTTCTTGGGATCTATATTTTTTAAGAAGCGCGGCACCGTTCGTATATTTACCCATACATAGCTAGGCACTAAAAAGTAACAAATAATATAAAAAAACTTCGTTTAAAAAAACCGACTTCAAAAACTAAAATGTATAAAATAACTTATTTCTAAAGCTATGTATTATTATTAATATAAATTATCTAAAACATCTCGAACTCGGTGCAAAGAAAAACATAAAAATGAGTATATTTTGAAAATTAATAAGAAATTTTGAATATTACACTTGGTCGATGTTTATGGTAACTATTTGACCAATGCGGGTTTAATCTACTTATATTGGGAATCCCACAACACAAAACTACATCATCCAATATAAAAATAAAACATAGTAGTTCCGGTTGCCTTCAAATTTTCCTAACGTCCTCGGTCTACGCTCTTATAAGGTTTTTTATGTAATAAAATAAAATAATTGGCATGTTATGACATGGATGGTTAGAAAGTAGATAAGATTTAAGGTTTGTATACACTCAAGTTAACGCGATGACATGATTTATTATGCTATAATTTGTTCGAATATGGGTTTTATACAGGCGCTACAATGTCCTACATTATAATAAGCTTTTTTAAAAGGTTTTTAAATACAAGCTTTTGAGATCCTGGATATCATGTTACAACAGAATGCTAGCCAAGACAAGTAAAACAAGCCCAAACACGACGGGGCTATCTTGTTTACTACAGAAGTTCCTATGGCCACCTTCTGACTCTATCATCAGATCAGCTCCATGGTACCGTATTATTGCATTTCACCCGAACTTACATACATACATAGGTACATCCATCGCAAGTTAAATAAAAGCTTGTAATTAAAAGGGCGTAAAAAGATATTTATGGTCTCTATGGGCGACGCATCAGCTTTTTTAGTGCTCTAGATGTCCATAAATATACATGTGTTTGAATGTTTGTCTCGATTAGGCTGATATCCGAACGAGCTCAATAAATTTCCATAAAAATTTTAGGACTTAAAATGGGATCTATTTTAACATTTGGGAAATAAGAATTTTATCCTAATTTTTCAACTATTTTACACTTCGATATATTCAAGGTTGAAAGATATGAATAAAGATATGATTATAAATATTTATCCCTAATATAATTTTTCCATTATTTCCATCTACTAGTTACTGTGTGTAACTATATTACATTAACTTAAAAAATACTATTAAATATAAAGTGACTTATAAATAAATAAAAATAATGAAAATTACAAACAATATATGAGGCCTACGTCGCTGCCAGTTGAGAACGTTCTCAAAACGCTGACTGCATTTTGCCACTGTTTGGTAACACTAATACGCCGCCCCAAATATAAGCTAGCCCTTTGGTCACGTGAGCCCTCTATTAAACGTGTTGTTAGGTCTCGATAGAGTCAATGAGATTCGGAGCCCCATGGCTCTAGAGTTTCCACACTGAAAGCTAGAAATATGTATTCATTGCTAATAGATGCATATTTGCAGTATTTCCGGCCCTCCTGAAGTTCGGCTGCCGCGCAAGCTGTCATGGATGTGTTTCGAAGAAGGGAAAACTTATATTAACATCTGTGCTATATGTGCAATTATAGTGCAAAAGAAGTGGCAGAAGCTTCTAGTATAAAACAAAATTTAAATGACCCTCTCAACCTGCCGTAATTTTAGATACCGAACCATATCTCTGTCAATAGCTATCGCTTCATGTTCGCTTAGCATTGGTATCTAGGCTATAACTTTATAGCCATCGCATGGCACACAAATGACTTTTAATGTGTTAATTACGGTGATTTCGACGGCTTGTTTGGTGTTGACTTAATTGGAAGATAATAGCCTGGCTTTGTAATTTGCAATCCTATATAGAAAAACTTGTAAAACATTCTCAATTAGAGGCTTTCACAAGTTGTTAAAAATTACATTTTTACAAAGTTAATTAGCTTATACTAAACAGGTTTACGAATGTGTCCTTAACTTTAGTAACAATTGGACATGTGACACATTTCCCAATACATTCTAAAACAAATTAAGTACCTACATAATAAAGACCGAATATTAAACTATATTTTTTTTATTATCAAGAAATTATTTTAATTATGATACTGATGATGAAGAGAAATATCTTTACATGCAAATACTAACATATGAAACCAATTAATTAACCTTGGCTATGCGTGGATTTACCGTCCATTCTCCTGGGCCCCTATTTTGCCATTACAATGTCGTCAAAATGGTGGACCACTGGCGTCACAATGATGGTTTTTGTATGAAAAATAGAATATGTCTAAGGCGGATTGGCGAGTTTCACATATCGATTTATAGCTTTCTTCACGCTGTTTTTCCTTTTCTTCTGAAAATGTTAATACCTATGTAAATTAGTGCATAAGATCAAAATGGAAATCACTTACTTTAATTCAATAAAGCAGGTGTGCTAGATACGTTTAACTTTAATGTCCTCTGGGGCCCAGGTACTCTTATCTTATTATTACAAACCACTAATTTCAAGTTGACTTCAATAAATAATATTAAGAAGAGGCCCCTTAGGTACTTACGGTAATTTAGAGTAAAAAGCCGATACAACCTTATTAAATATTTAATCTCGAGAAGTAGTTATTTTGAGATATTAATAGTTAAACATCAATTAAATTTCTATTTCCTCCACATCCGCTAGCGACCTGTCTAATTTGCAACTTGTACCGTAACCTAGAGTGTACGCCAATTATATCGTTAGCTGGCCCTAATGACTCACCTTGAGGCACTCGATCACGGTCTCACTGATCATTATAGACAGTATTAGAGATCTAGCATACATACTTATCCACTTGAATTGGTAAATCGATGTTATCAGCACCGTCTTAAGCGTATTGAACGCCGGTGTGCGAAGTGACAATCAGTTAGTGCAATCAAAAATATGTAGTATTAAATTTTTAAGGAATTCTAATTATGTGGCAAAAAACATTAATTAATGTCGTCTCATTTGTTTCTCAATGTATGTCTGTCCTTGTATGTCACAGTCATTAGTGTTACACGACTTGGATTTATATGATAAAAGACAGGAAGATTTAGTAGTTTAGCTTTTTTTAAAGCACGTGTTCTGCACACAGGAAGACGGCCAACCAGATCAAAAGCGTCTATCGTCGCCTGCGGTCATTCGTAACACCAATGTGCTACCGCTCTCTAAAGTCAGGCTGCAACCTGGCCACTAATACCGGGACACAAGTCAAGGTTGTTAAAAAATAGCGAAACAATCAATACTATATATAATATACCACCATCGCCATTATCATCTAAATTTATTCCTGGGGTCGTCTGGAAGAGATCGCTTTTTAGCGATAAGACCGCCCTTTGTACATACATAACTAGATATAATTTTAGTATTTAAGTTCATGTATTGGTGTACAATAAAGAGTTATCTATCTATCTATTTATCAATAAGTCAATAATGTTTTTAAGATTTTTTATTACTTGAACCAGACAAACAGACGGACGACGGCCCACCTGATGGAAAGCGGTTACCGTCGCGTATGGACGTTTGCAATATCAGGGGTGTCGCTGACCCGTTGCCGACCTCTAAGATATTTTATAACGCACTTCTTAAAAAGTGCGTATAAAGAAAACCTCATCATGTTTACTACGTTAAATAGCAAAGTCTTATTCGTTGTTTATTTTGTGTACTAACATAACTACATTACTTTAATTTTATATTTATAAACCAGTATAATAAATCTCCAACTTAATTAAATATATAATTTGTACTTAATAATAAAGAAAGAAAGAAAACGTTATAATTAATAATGAATTAATTAATGTATTAGTTGAAATATTGTTTCAACTAATACATTCATGCAACATTGTTAAATAAATAATAAACACATATTAAACAATCCGTAATCACATACAATTTACTTGATTACAGTTACGTTATTAAATACAAGTAAGTCACAGGTCACAAGGTGCAAAGTTAAATCAATTACAAATAATATGGTTGTTACAATGTTGCTTTTTATGATTACAATGTATCAAAAGTTAATTATTTTATGGTTTTTAGGATACCGTAGCTATGTTAGCAAAAACAGCACCTAAGAGCGCTTTCAAACTAGCATATTTTTGTGCAAAAATACCATCGTTTTGACAAAAAGACTTCCAGACGCGCTTTAAAAAGCCGAACGCGCTTGTATGGGCTTATTCCGGCGAGTACCCTCGAATACTTGAAACATGAAACTGAGGATTAAAAATTCTTTTTCACTGTACATTGAAAAAACTTGGGTAAGTCAGTTTCGGTAGCTAAGAGTATTTACTGGTATCTAAGAAAACTCAGGAATTGAATGAAAAATTGAAATGAAAAATTATTATATTGGGTAAATTTTATACACTACAGACGGAGCACATTATTCACATAGTCCAAATAATGATTGTCCACCAAATTTCAACATATTTTATTTATCTCGCCATTACTGGGGAGCTAAAGGAATAATTGTGTGTGCTTTATTGGGTTGACAGGCGTCGAGCCAGCCGACGAGAACGATAACTACCCCCATCTCGAAGTGAAGTGTGTTCTCCCAGGGCACACTTCAAGCACTTTATTGCGCTGGATCGACTGTTGCGTAACTATGTTCTATATCTCAGTCTTTCCAACACACAAAAGCGCAGGGTCGTCAGGGAGGAGGGGGTTTTTAGTGGGTATTGAGGTTGCTCGCCCGTGCGGCATCACTCGGAGTCTCCACACTCCTCTGTATAGTCCATAGCGGACGGAACGCAAATAAAGCATACAATTGCTAGCGTTACCGCCCCCCGTGGATTCGTGCCGTTTCCTAGTGACGGCCCAGAGAGTGCGTAAATCGGTTAGTCATTTTCCCTCACCTCAAAAAAAAAAAAAAGCCGATCAGAACGATACTATTAACAACCTTATGTCGTAGATCTAAAGCTCTTTTTGGCTTGTAAATATTTGCCAAATCCGTGCCACCTTGTATGGAGGACTCCCTTAGATCTTGAATAATCATAATGATCTTTCTTAATTAATTTTTTTCAGTTTTACTGAAGTCAAACGACGAGATATTTGTTCATTATGTATTCTCTTTTATTTATGATCTAGGAAGTGAACATTCTAAACAATCAAAATGCAATGCTTACAAATACTGTTAACAAATATTGGTTAGAATCCTTTGATTATGTTTGAAATGTGGTTTACTTTCGATTAAATGCTTTTTTGATACTTATTTCAAATTCATTTTATTGCGATCATACCTACATACGATTGCCTGTTGCTGTCAGACAAGCAAAATCCAATATTTAAGAACTTGGTCAGAAAATTCTATCTGCAATATAATGATATGTAATTTTTATAATTAATAGATATTATATTGCATATATTTATATGTTTATTATGTTTAAATAGTTGCATATTATCACAATATCTTGTATATGAATATAACTTATGTGTATATTTGTATATATAGTATAGTTATATATTTATTATTAAAATGTATGTAATCGTACAATAATTATGTATACCACCATAGCCACTCCCAATCACAATATTCTTGCCACGGGTTGTCTGGAAGAGATCGCTTTTTAGCGATAAGACCGCCCTTTGTACCCAATTAAATTATTACTAGTAGTCCGTAAGTTTTCTGTAATGGTGTACAATAAAGTGTTATCTATCTATGTATCTACGATGTGAGCGTCTAGCAATAAGTCGTTAGTACATCTATATTCTGTAGCAGTGTGCAATTTTTTATACTTATATATAAATACTTTAATCTAGCTTACACTTATTTCTCTAATCGGATAACAAAATAGTAGTAGAATTTCGTCAACTTTACGGATCCCTTCAATGTTTTTAGACAGCCACACACTTGCCCAGTTTTTTTCAACAGTACAGTCGGCGAACGCAGTTTGTAATTATTGTAATCTTATGATTACAAGTAGATTGTGGATCAGAGAAGTGAAGCAAGTCAAAACAATTATAAATAATATGTTTTATAATTGTACTTCTAGAGTGTATCAGTAGTTTTTTTTATATGAATCACGCCTTGTATTATGTGTCATAATCGTGGCCTCTTGCAATAACGAAACCCAAATTAAATGGTTATTTTTCTCATCTAATTCTGAGTTTGTATGAATTAAATTTAGAAATAAACACAAAGATATACTTTTTATGCACGGTGCAATTTTTAAATACATACATAACTTCACGCCAGGTCCCTTGCGGGGTAGGCACGAACAACAGAGCGCCATTTAGGCTTTTTCTTACACACCTCACTTGCTTCTTTGACATTCATAGTTCTTGTCATGCACGCTCGCCTGTTCTTAAGGCTCCTGACATCACCTTCTGCTAGTACACGATCAATTTGATCATGGAAGGTGTGTCGTGGCCTTCCGCGACTTCTGCATCCATCCATTTTTGCATTGTATATCTGTTTAGTCATTGTCATTGTCACAATGCAATTTTCATTTATTTTATTATCCAATACGCGTACATTCATATACATTAGAAACACATTTGACTGTAGCACAGAAACCTCATGGGTTTTTCGTGTCGCAGAGAGTAGTGTACACTCTATTGTTAAGTATATCAAGAATAAGAGCAGAGACAAGTAATTTTTACCATCATTTTAGTGTTTAGTTCCGATTTGATAATAAACAGGGTTATCATCATTCTAGTATATGGTTCTCTTTTAGTCCCAGATCTGGTGACCCGATGGTCCACTTTAGGAATCAATATAGAATGTTTTCATATTATCTTTTTTTTTTTTTTTTCAATAAAAATAAAGTTACAAGATTATACATAAAGTTACTTTGCCAAACTGCAGCGCAGTTTGTCGGCAGCGTTCTCACGGATCGCATTACATTATTATACCTTATAACTTTCGTGTAGTGAAGTACTTATACTATTTTAATGTAAATTATAATATAAACTAATTTAAAGGATTAAGCAATATTCATCGTTATCACCGTTATCTAAAGTACATATACACAAAGTCCATTGTAACCATAAAGCATCTTTGATTGCTTTATGGTTATTTTTGTACTTATGGTATAGCGAAATAAAGAAAAAGGTAAGTAAATATTTATTTCCAAATGCGACACACAAGACATTATAATAGAAAACGGACATAGCCAAACGCCTGGTGCAACTTGTCTCGTGACCAAAATACTGTTCTATTCTCAAACGATACGTAGCCATTCAGGGGGGTAAAATGGGCAGTCTTTTAGGCACGTTTCCAACTAACAGCGGTCTGACACTAGATTTAAGAGTTATTACAAAAATAATATATAATTCCCAGTTAAAAATATATATTAATATATGTATTTACTAGCTGTCCCGGCAGACGTCGTCCTGCCCGGTAAAACATAGGGGTTGATCGTAGAGGGTTGAAAATTTAGGGTTGTATGTATTTTTGTATGTTGTATCATAAAAAAATAGAAATTAAAAATTGTGTCTAAAAAATTAAATAAAAAATTTAGGGGTGGACTACCCCTAACATTTAGGGGAATGAAAATAGATGTTGGCCGATTCTCATAGATACCGGATAAGCACAAAAAATTTCATCAAAATCGGTCAAGCCGTTTCGGAGGAGTATGGCAACGAAAACTGTGACACGAGAATTTTATATATTAGATCTATGAAAAAAAAGAGAAATCAAAACTACATTTTATAAACAAGCAATTATATCTAAGTACCTACTGTTAATGTACCATTAGCCGACTCAGAGTGCGGCAGATAATTATATAAACCAACGATCAAGGTAATATTATAAAGGATTTACGACGAAAACACATGCGACAACTAAATAACGACTCACAATTACACGGTACATAGTAATTGGATAAAGAGGCAGTTTTAACCTTACAAGCCGAGCTGGTGATCGGCCGAAGGCTTTGACCTCGGAACACCGCATTAATATTCCCTCAAAAGAGCCGTCGATTAATTGATTAATCCTAATTTTGTGTTTCGTGAAATCATAATCGTGATTCACATGTGGTTTGGTGTTACAAGCAGGACTGGAAAAGGAACTAGGGAACGAGAGTGTTATCAGAGACAGCCAGCTAGATAGTTAATTTACTTTTCTGTATTACGCCAGTCTCTATGGTTCAGCGGGCTAAGCCTTTGCCGGCCGACCTAACTACAATCTAGAGGCTTTGGGTTCAATTCCCAGCATGGTAAATTTTGTAAAATATTTGTTTCTTATATACTATGGTTAAGGTGTCTGGGGTTGGCCCCAAAGTGGTCCGTCGTATATTAATCATTACACAAGCGTAACTTGCTTAGATTTGAGATATACAATTGTGTGTTTGTTTGCCGATTTATTTGATACTTACTTTTTTATTATGGACTAAAAAACAGCAGACAACCACCTGATGAAAAGCAAGGTACCCTTGCTCAAATTTGAAGAAATTTACTAAACTATTTTTAAAGATATCAATATCGTAGCACTCTGAGAAAATGTAGCCAGGAGTGTTCATTCCAAATTCCTAAAGTAGGCCTCAGAGACTTCTTGAGAATCTTTGGAAGGAAAAGAACGTACTGTTGACCACTGATACGATGGCGTCCGATGCTTTGATGAACGATGGCGTAAAATAAAAAAAAAAAAAAAAAAGAATATTCTGAACATCTTCAGAACTCTTCCCATTATATGTAAATCGATGACACTTTTTAATCTGAGTTTAAGTATTTAAAAAACATTTTCGATATATATACCCATACACATATGTAATATATAATAAGTATGTACGCGCATACTTGAGAACTACTTTACCAATTCTGGTGAAATCTTTGTGTATTTGAGTCCCACACAAGCCCTGGATGGTTTAGATTCACAATTGAAATTGGTAATAATTAAATGACTATAGGTGCGCACTTCCGAAGAGTTGAATAATTTATGGAGTCTGTTTTTCCTGACTAATACAATCTAAGAGTCTTCAAGTCACGAGTGGATAAGTAAGTACCTTCTAGGCAAGTGTGCTCTATCCTAGACCGCGTCATCACTGACCATCAGGTGAGACAACCGTCAAACGCGAACCTATACAAACGTAAAAATAATATTCTTACACACTTTTTTTTCAATTTCTCATGTCATAACAATTAAACAATAAATTATACCAAACACAAAACAACAAAACTTATACACATACATGCATTACAATATAATTACACGCACACTTCACAAACAAACCAAGACACACAAAGAGCCTAAAAATTAATAACCCACACACCGAAAAGAAAAACAACACACATGGCACTAGATGGGATAATATATATAGATATAAGGCATACACTGCACATGCACTTCCTCACAAAACCAGCATGTAACAGATACACTCTTCATTAGTATAAGTATAGTATTAAAATTAGAATAAATTAATATAATAAGTTATTCATAAGGTACACCACAACACAAATATCACTGAATTAATGTCACACACAAGAACCAAAATAACCAATAGGCGTGTTTAAAGTCTCAAAATTAAGTTGTAAAAAAGGGTACGGAACTCAAATCCGTAGAGTTGTTAAAAAAATCAGTTTCTACATCAAAATGAAGAAACAATCGGAAATCGTAAGGTACTATTTAAATACACATGGAATATTGTATTTCTTCATTTCATTAATAAGGGACATGTAAGAAAATTCTTTGAGCACAATTAGTGTGCACATACGCGTAATGAAGGCAGAACTTCACCTGTGCAGTAATGAGATACAATATGATACCTCCCGACATCCTCCAATCTCAATCGGTCCAACATGAAAGAGACAGCGATTTATTTCTTTCTTAATGATTTTATGGTCTGGTAACACAAACTTTTAAGTCAGCGCATGCAATATGTGCAGCGGTTCTCTAGAACGTTTTATCCTCATACAATAAAGAATTAAAGAATTTATTCGAAACCAATAACAGAGAGAAACAATTTGGTGTCGCAAACAACTGATGTAGTATAATACTGTGTTGCAGTTGTTAGCGCCCACTTTCAGACAACTCGTTTGTTGTACAATTAAAAAGAAAATAATTTTAAAGTTTATACATTTGAAATTTTCGTCTTAATATTTGTAATGTATGTAGAAAAGCATAGATGTATGTTTGTGGTGTGTATGTGTATGTGTGTGTTGTGTGTGTAGTGACAGACTTATTAGACTGGTGTAGTTAGTTTAATAAATTCTCGTTGTCGTCATAAGGGACTTCTATTAGCCACTTGAATAATTTTAATTTACATTCGCGATGAGTAGTGAGAGTATATATTTAGTAACTTATTAACTCGGTTGTAAATTTTGTAAATAGCTGATTGAAGGGGACTACCGCTGACATTTCGCTGTGCTCTCTACGACAACAGTGTTGTAAAATTTCGTGGAAGCTATATTACAACCCGTTCCTGGGAAAATTTCCGAGGGATTCCTGGGATAAAAAAATATCACACATTTTATTGTATAAAATTTGCTATTGAACAGTTCAAAAATCACATTGGAATTCGATTCTTTGTAATCTGGCCATTTTCAATCATTCCCAAAAAAATCCCGCGAGATTCCCAGGATAAGAAGTAAACATCCATACATACATTCTTACAAACTTTCGAATTTATAATATTTATAGGATAAAAAAATCAATTACATTATGATTCATAACTCAAGACATTGTCTGGGCAATGTTAACTAAATTAGCCTTACTTTTCAGACTATCACCTACCACACCGAAAGCTGTTTATAGATTTAATTTATTTGCCGCCTTCGTAATAAATCGCCTTTGAACCATACTTAGTATAATATGAGCTATGGCTGCATTGTAAACGCGTAAGAACGAGCTTTTAAGCATGTATGCAATAAAAATAACTTGTCTCTTCAAGTAGGTAACTTATGGCATTATTTCACGCTTTTTAGCCAACTTGATTACTGCACATTCTAAAGGCTAATTACTTTGAAATATAATTATGATTAACAATGAATATTTACGATTATGGATGGTTTGTCGTATTACTGCTTGAATAAAAGTACTTGCAATTACAATAAAGCACTTCATTTAATGGTCCATTATACTTACTCCTTGTTTACATTATGTTCACTAACATGCAGCAAGCAGGAGAGTGACGAGGGAATTGGTTCTGTCTGAGTTGTTTCTTCACTACAGGAAGATCGGGAATTGCTATCTTCCACTGAAATCGGTTTTGAGCACGGTCGGTAAATTTTTAATATGTCCAGCTGGTCAGCAATCTGGCCAGTCTACCGAGTTGAAGATCTACCGCGGGGTCTCTTGCCTTCAACTTACACAGTAACCATAAATCTTTCCGTATTCTCTGAGTTCTTTGAGGTTGTGTGGTCATATTACTTCAGTATACGTGGTCGGCATACTGCTGATAACATCTGGTGATATAGTCACTACTCTCGTCGCTTTTGCGCACCGCTGGCGAATGGAATAATCCGCTGGAGTTTGTGTTACCCGATTCTATATAAACCTATGGTCTTCATATGTAGTATCTTAGAAAACTACCCTCTGATCACGCACGATTCATCGCAAGAAAAAGCTTAGTTGCATGTGCCTTTTTAAACAGCAGCAAAAACACTGTCATTTAATGTCCAGCAATCACACTTCTTATATTATACCAGTTGTTTTACTATAACTTTTTTTTTTATTGCATGAGTTCATCAGACAGGACGGCCCACCTAATAGTAAGCGCTTACCTTCGCCAATGGACATTTGCAACACCAAAAGCATTGCAAGTGCGCTGCTGTTCTCTTTAGGGAATCTGAAACCTGGTTACTAACGCTGGATTACAACTCAAGGTTGTTATGGCGGCATGCTATAGACCAGGAGTGGTAGCCATCTAGACGAGTAGATACCCTATAAACTGGCTGTGGGTTGTTTGGTCGCCTCTTACAACAGGCTGCCGGTCGCAGGATATTCTTTTCTTTCTCCGTTCTTATACTGAACTGTAGGAATTCGGGATTGGCCGTGGTCGAATATGTGAATTATAAATCATGAGCACTATGAAATATATAAAGGCACTTAATACGTTTAATGGTACACAGTGGTAAAGACAGACATGACGGGACAAAAGAATAAATGAGAAAGACGTGGTGTCAAAAATATTCAAATATAACTTGACATCTGAGGTGCCAGTGCCAAATTACAAATCAGATTTTAACAGGAACACTCCGTCCCTGCACAGCAAAACCCTTTAAAATCCCTCTTAAAACACTAATCCATGATTTACTAACCTTTAACGCATATTAACACTAATTTGAACCTTAACCCACATTTGCTAAACTTCCATAACAACCACCCCACGAGATGTGGGAGTCGAATTACCAATTACAGAAACAACAAAGACGCTGCACAATCATTAACCTCCGTTTACTCACATCCTTATTATAAGCATCCCTAATTGTTTAGATATATCTCAATTAATATAACCGTTTCGTCTTCATAAGTAATCGAAGTTATTGTGTTTTAGCAAAACGTAACCCTTGTAATATCGTTTAAATATGTATTTGTTCTTTATTTTAAAAGTCCAATTTTGTAATAAAAAAAATAAAAATAATATAAATTATACTGGCGGCCTCTGTGGTTACTGCGAGGTTTAAAATACGAAATTTGAAGTATAAACGAAAAAAACTTCAAAACATTTCCAACTCTATCTGTATGAGCATAGTATTTCAAGGTATACTAATATATAAAGCTGAACAGTTGTTTGTTTAAACGCGCTAATCTCAGGAACTACTGCTCTGATTTGAAAAATTCTTTCAGTGTTGGATAGCCCATTTATCGAGGAAGGCTATAGGCTATATCATCATGCTAAAACCAATAGGAGCGGAGCAGCAATGAAAAATGTTTCAAAATCGGGGGGCTTGAAAACAAATTCCACGCGTACGGCGTCGCGGGCACAGCTAGTGATTTAATATAATGCGTTCTATCTCATTCTCTTGCAGGATTAGTTAGTATAGATTTATGTTTATCTCTTTTTAGTGTCGCTTTTTCGTTTCATCGAGTTTCAAAACACAACTCACTTAAGAAAACCTGGTTGCCTGGTTGAGAATCACCATACCAAATATAATATAAGGGCACCCATAATGTTCTCTAGCTGGGCAGTGTTCTTTGTTAGGAGGCAGCGGCTATTACCCGTTACACCGAAAAATTGTAGATACTAGAATGCGTATACACACCTGTCATAAATGCCAAAAGCGGATTGGCAGGTCTGACATTGATTATCTCGATGTGCAGGTTTCATCACAATGATTTCTTTGACATGTAAGTTACAGTGATAATTGTAACAATATGCACATTAAGTTCAAAAACTACCCTACCTACCACGACTTTTTACGAACCCCTAAAAATCGAGCTATCTGTTTAGCAATATTATTTTGTATTCAAATAAATCTATACGACAACAGAGCCAAACCATAACAAAAAGTCAAAATTCATAAAAACTGTTCCGAATGTAGGTAGTTGTGCAATGTGTGGTCTATGGCCCTTTTGCATTGTCTCGTAAAATAAACATTATTTTGACAGCCGACCTCCGTGTCCCCGTAAATGTGCGATTTCCGGCGATTCTTTCAAGTTATTGCTCGATATTTATTGCTTACTGTCTAAACTGTCTTGTTAGGTAAAGTGGAATAAGTTTGTCAATAACTTAACATGTTTTACACAAATATAATTAAGGCTTGTTACAACATGAACGTCTTTGGGGATTTTTCGGGCGATAGCGGGAAATCAATGACGTGATCATTTTTCAGATGCATTATTATTTTATTGTGAATAATCATAAGTAATATTTCAAAAAAACATAAAACTAAATTATTTATCTCTCTTATATTCTGTTTTCTGTCTTGATTTAGGTAGTATGTATTTATTCTGTTTTGATAAAAATTGAAGAAGTAAAATGGGTTCAATTGTCTCTATTCAATTGTCCATAATTTGGGCGTGATTTGGTGTTTTTTTTTTAAATTTATTAACTGTGACTTAGTAACGGTGACTAGGTAAATAATAAATCTTTGAAATTAAAAAAATACAGTGCCTTTGGGACATAAAAAGGTAGGGTATTTTTTTGTAAAGATAAAAATAAAAAAGCAAAAACTCGGTTTTTTGAATTTTTCAAATAAATTTTGAGGTTACGTGAAACAAGTGCAAATACAAAAGTTGTAGATCTTTTTATACCTACAACTTTGCAATTTAATTTTTTTCCATAGGACTTGTAGTTTTGCCGGAAATCGAGATAAACCGTTTTTTACCCTTAAAAACTCACCCCCTTCCACTTCTCGACCTCAGATCACCCGTATATTATTTTCACTTTCATTTTTGTTATATCCTCTTCCTTTTCCAACGGGTCTCATCCTACTATTATTATTATTTTTTTTCAAAAATTATCGAATTCAAAATAAATGAAAAGAGCGTACATTTATTACGAAATTTGCCAATTTAATAAACTTAACACGAAATAATTAGTTCCAAATTAATGTCGGTGTTACATTAAAAAGCTTAAGCTTCACACTTTCATTCGATATACAAGTAAAAATAAGATATTTCGTTTAAATGTATAAATATACAATACTTACAAAAGTAGAGCGAAATAAATAAGGCTATTTTTTCTATGGTTGAAAACAAGCCAGGTTTCCTATAAATCAACCGGCTCCCATTACGAATAGGCAAGATCAATGGCACACATGCGCAGGCGCTTCAAAGGCTTATCTAAACGCCCACTTAGCGATATTTCCATAATATTTGAACACAACCGTCTGTTTAGCGTTGGCACACATCGGTTGCCTGTCAAAATATTTGGCGTCGCGAGCGCTACCAAAAAACTGTGTACATAATATATCAAAGGATGCGAATGATTATTAGTATGTTGCGACTATAGACATTGAGATGGATGGTTAACATTTTATTGCTTGCTAAAATAAACTATTAAAATAAATCTAATAAACGCGCGTCATTATGAACTATGAAGGGTTCCGTTTAGGCAAAAACATCCAATATTTACGTTATTTGGCCACGAAATCCTAAAAAAACATTTAACGTGCTGTTGTGTATTATGTGTATTGGGGATATATCTATTTCAAATATAAAACATCTGTATACATAATATTTAATTTAACTCTTTACCCGTAGATGTCAGAAAAGCTAAATCACTTGCCATATTTAAAATGAAAGTCAAAAACCTTTTATTATTTACTATAAAGCTTAGTTTGTAATAAAATATACTTTTTACAAGTACGAGTATATACGTACTGTATTTCAAAGGCAAATGGAATGAACTATAGTCAGTTAGGGAGTATCTATAGCTTCTCGGAATACGCCAGCCTTAGCTCTGGGGCTTTCTCCACAATCTATATTAAGTAGCCTTAAAATGGCCACTTGCAAGATCAAATCGAATATGTGTCTATATACATATTTATATATGTGGGTTTTATTTGAAGAAAACAAAACAAACTTCCTTAGATCAGTCTCACGTCGTTTATTCATGAACTGTCTCTTCTGACTCACTTTTGACAGTGACATTAACAATATCAGATCTATGAATTTGAAAAAAAAATGTGTGGCATGGCTACCGAGTCGGAATGCGTCTTCGAATCTCACACACACACACATATATACATACAAATATGTACTGATAGACGCAAAGTATGGCCTCAGGTTCTATATCACTTGGCACTATGAAGATTAGTAATACGATTCTGCAAATGTGGCCATTTAACCCCATTAAAGTGGGTGTTACAAAAAATGACAGACTTTCACTCAGAAATGTATCTGTTGTCGAGTGGTTTCTTTCTTTTGATATGAAAAGGGCATGTTGAATGATGATATCGATTGAGACGTATCACTTCCTCTATTTATTTGCTTTTGATGATACATACGTGTTCTTCAGTTTTCAAATTTAAATTTGTATTGGCCAAAATGTAAGGTAACAATGAGATTCTCGTTCTATCATTTTCATGGTGCGCAAATTTAATATTACTGGTCGCCCGTGGTCGAAATTCTTGAGCAATAAACACAAGAGTATATAGGTAGGCCTTTGTGTGTCAAATACATGGTAGGGCGTGTAATGTTTTTTTTTTATTAATTTGTGGTCTGGTAATTTATAATAACGGTTTAGTTGGTTTATACAAAATACTAATATAGATACCAACCCAATAATTACAACCCATAATTGTCCCACTTCTGGGCTCGGACATCCCAATTTCTTAGCGGAATAGACATTAGGTATACCTGCTACACTTGTCTAAGGCTTGGCGAGTTTGTCACATGGGTTACCTCGAGGTGTACGTATGGTGTACTATCAAAACTCTTTGTAACTTTCAGAGATACTACATTGATATATCTGGTAATAACTTATAAGTAATTTAAAATTATTATTCAAACTGCAAATTTTAATGAAATAAATCTAATAACTCTTGGTTTGTCGTTATATTACGTCAGTAGGTTTCAACACATGTTTTCCTTCATTCTCTTGATTGTGGAAATTGCAATAATCTGCACATAGATTAGAACACTACCTAAATGGCACATCCTTTTCCGGCCGCGTCCTTGCCTTGGAGTAGGGACGTGAGTGCGTTAACCACCAAGCTGCACGACTTTAGTTGTTTATTTATATAGGTTTATGGGTTGGCACTTGTTGGCAGCTAGGCCTTTAAGCCAGATCTTAGTTTACAATATAGTTTCTTCATTTCCTTAAGCCTATGTGTAGGTAATCAGCTAGTACCATCCAACGGAGTTCTTGTGACCACTCAAAAGGCCACATATGGCTGACTATACAATTCACATTTCTCACGAAACACATAATTACTGCTCAAAAACTATCAATATCCTACAACTATTGTTCATTTTAGAGTAATTTTACACATTTTAGAAATTAAAACTGCACAGCACCACATCTCCTTTCAGTTCCCGCCAAAAACTCCGATTTCGCGATGAAGAAATGGCGGCGATAGATACTTAATTATCATCAAAGTATTAATATATAAGTATATAATCATTTATAAATACCGTTATTTTCCGACTACTTACAAAAATCCCGGTAATCCACTTAATTTAAACTTTACCACGCCGCTAATTAAGACTAGGAACGAGTAATCAAATCTTTAATTAATTGCAACGGTCCCGATTCGCTAATGGTGCAGCTACATCTGCGATTATGTTAAAGACTTCGGTCTTAGTTATTTATTATTATTTTTATTAACTCATTATGAATAAATCTGTGGCCGAATGGGTCTTATTTAAAGCATTAAAAATATTGCTGTTAACAAATTGTCGCATTAGTATTATATGTATTTAACATCATTGACTTTTCTAATAATGTATTAAACCTACTGCCATAAATCTACTTGAAACAGTCATAATCTGTAATCATCGCAGATGAAAGCGGACTATAAAAGCTCATTTATTAACAGTCAAACTGCATAATCATTCTATTTTTGAAAATCATCGAATTCGAAATTACAAATTTAAATGTCGAATCACCGTATCGCTTTGTTTTTTCTCTCCAGCCAGTGTTCTAGTTCATTCGCTAATGAAGATTTTCATATGCGGCCGTCCTTTTTTTGTCTGTGTGTGTTTGTTTTGAGTTCACCATCAATTTATTTTCCAGTTTTAAATTAAGTACCGAAGCTTGCTGTCTCGTCTTTCATAGTGATGAGATAATTTTGCATCTCTGTCTGGCTTTAGTTTGTTTTGTGCGTGACGCGCCACGCCCTCGCGCGGTCGCTTTGACCGGTAGCGGTGCGACTCGTTATCTCTTTTTTTGTCTGGCGGTGTGTGTCCAGCCTAATATTTGAGTTGGGAAAAGTTGTTTTGTTATGTGGGAGGTGCATTCGTTATATTATGTTTATTGGGTGACATCTAATATTTCTCCGCGGCGTTCGTCTTTGATAAGTTCTAGAAATATTGTCTAAGTAATATATTTTTAGAAAGTCGTGGCAGTGTAATAGCTAGCGCACGCATCCCGATTTCATAGGGCGCGGGTTCGAATCTTGGCTGGAACGCATGCACCACTTAGGTAATTTTCTAACTTAATATATCTATTGCCACAACCACCACGTGCTAACATCGTGTTGAAATCCATACATCGAGAGAACCGATGAGTCAAACCTGCCAAGCCGTCTTGGACAAGCGTGGCAAGTATGTTGTTCGTTCCTCTATAATGGGAGACCCGAGCCCAGAAGTTGGTACGTTTATAGGCTGTTATTAATATTATATTTACACAAGTAATAATAAACAAATTGTACACTAAATTTTAATAATTTAACTCTCATACTTTAGGTAAGTAATAAACCGAAAATACTATTGCTTGGTAATTCCGCTTAAAAGATTCAAAATTCATTTATTTGAAACATGGGACATAAATTTGAGATGACATTAGAATACTAGGTTCACATGTTTTGCCTATAAGGCGTGCAAATGTTCAAGAAAGAAGATACTTAAAACACATCATCACAATTATTATTATAAAATTTACAAAGACCAAAATTATACATTAATGTCAATCATAATTATTGTCAAAAAAATTATCCTAAAAATTCGTTAACAGAGTTGATAATATTTGTAATATTGAATAAGTAAAAGATTGGTTTAAACTGTTAATTTATATTTAAGAATAAAGCACACGTTTTGCATTTGATAATGGTGAATAGAAAAAAAAAAGCAGCGCTAGTGCTGTTCATGCAGTTGACAGTAGTGCGGAGACTTTTTATTTAATCGACTAACACACCCTCTAAATTAAAGTCTCCTTTAGAAAATTATAAACAAGATATACCAATTAGACTTCTAAATGATTTAAATTTCTCTCCTGATAATGCTTTAGTAAATATATCAGCACATTGATTATTGGTACACACATAATTCAAACTTATGATACCTTGTTGATAACTTTCTTTTACAAAATTATATTTAATATCTATGTGTTTACATCTTTTATGAAAATCACCATTTTTAATCACACTTATAGCACTTTGATTGTCAATATTCAAGCATATAGAACTTTGATTGTATTCTTCTAATTCATTCAATAATTGCTTTAACCATATGGCTTCTTTAGTTGCAGCACAACATGCCATAAACTCTGCCTCAGTTGTGGATAATGCTACACTGTTCTGTTTTTGTGTTGCCCATGTCACAGCGCCTCCATTTTTGATAAAAACATAACCCGTTATTGATTTTCTTGTTTCCAAGTCATTGGCAAAATCAGCATCACAATAACCAATTAAGTTTGTGTTATTTGCATGTGACATATAAAGCAATCCAAAATCTTTTGTATCTTTCAAATATTTGAATATCTTCTTTACTGCATTCCAATGTTGTTCATTGTAACAAGTCAAAAATCGACTTACCAAACTGACTGCAAACATAATGTCTGGACGGCTCACAGTAGCAGCATGTATGAGTGAACCTACAGCCTCTCTGTATGGGTAATTTTTATCTGGTAAATCTTTACTTTTCTCAAGTCTTATATGAGGGTCAGCAGGAACACTGTTAGGATTAATGACACTCATATTAAATTTATGAAGTAGTTGGTCAATATATTTACTTTGATGTATAAAAATATATTTTTCATTTCTTTCTATTTGCATGCTTACAAAATTGGATGGAAAACATGTTTTTATATCAAAATATTCCTTTATCCCATCAATCACCTTCTGGACCATGTTTTTATCTTCATAAAAAATTAATCCATCATCAACATATAAACAAAGATAACATTTCTTTCCATTCATGTTTGCCACATAAACACATTGATCAGAATGACATTGTTTAAAATTAAATTTATTTAATATTGAATTGAATTTAATATTCCAACATCTAGATGCTTGTTTCAATCCATATAAAGATTTATTAAGTTTACATAATAAATTAGGTTTGCATTCAAGACCTTCAGGCAATTGCATATATATAGTTTCCTTTAAATCACCATTTAAAAATGCTGTTGTGATATCAAACTGGATAAAATCTAGATTGTTTTGAGCTGCAATAGATAATAATAATCTAATTGAATCATACCTGACTGTGGGGGAGTAGGTTTCATGATAATCTATACCTTTTGTTTGCGCATAACCTTTTGCACACAGTCTAGACTTGTAGCGTGGACCTGTTGGTTCATCTTTGATACGAAAAACCCACTTGCACTGGATTGGTTCCACTCGTGAAGGTTTCTCCACCAATGTCCATGTTCCATTACGATGATGAGCATCAAGTTCATCTGAAATAGATTTTCTCCATTTTTCAGAGTCATTTGAATTTATTGCTTCATTGTAAGTCAAAGGAATATAACCTGAAAATCTTTCATTAATGCATAAATAGCTATTTTCTTGTCTTTCTTTTGATTTTTGTTTATGTCTTGGTCTTAAACTTATTTTTGAAGGATATGTGTTTTCAACACTCTTATCTGGTACATATGAACTGTCACCTATGCTATCTGAGAAGTGTTCAGTTTCACTGTCTGTAGATATTGATAATTCAAGGGAATTTGCATCATCTTCACACTTGGATTCTGTCAAATCTACCGGAACATAATTTCTTTTTATAGTTGATTCTAAAAACACTGCATTTCTACTTCTTATAACATTTTTAGATGGTGGTATTATAAATCTATACCCTTTCATATTGTCAAAATATCCTATAAATATTGCTTTCTGCGCTTTAGGGTCCCATTTCTTTGTTTTTTTCTTTAGGTATATGTACCATAGCCTTGCAACCAAATATTTTTAAATGACTTATGTCTGGCTTCTGACCTGACCACATTTCTTCAGGGGTTTTGTATGACAGTGATCTTGTTGGAATTCTATTTATCAGGTAAGCAGCGGTGTGAACTGCTTCTGCCCAATATTCTTTTGAAAGTTTTGCATTAAATAATAAACATTTTGCTTTTTCCACTAAAGTTCGATTCATACGTTCAGCAACTCCATTTAATTCAGGTGTATATGGTGTTGTCATTTGGTGAATTATTCCAGCACTCTTTAGAAAATCTGACATTTCTTTATTGACATATTCTAAGCCATTATCAGTGCGAATATACTTGATATTACATTCCAATTGATTCTCCACTTGTCTTTTAAATTCTACAAATTTTTGTTTTACTTCAGATTTGTTATGTAGAAAATAGACATATACTTTCTTTGAAAAATCATCGATGAATGTTAACAGATATCTTGCTCCACCCAATGATTTTGTTTCCATGGGTCCACATACATCAGAATGTACAAGTTCAAGTAGCTTTTGAGCTCTTGTGCCTTTATTTTTGAAAGGCAACCTTGTCTGTTTGCCTTCAAGACAAGTTACACATAGTATACCATCAGTCTTCTTTGACAGATTAACTCCAGTGGTATTTTCATTCAATTTTTCTAAATCGGTAAAGTTTAAATGACCCATACGTTGGTGCCACAGGTATACATCCTTTTCATCAACATCAGATATGTATGCAAAGTCATTACTCATGTTTAGCCGGTACATATTGTTGATCAAACTCGCTGTCGCAACTATCTCTTTATTTTGATTTAAAATAGCACAGCCTTTGCTATTAAATGTTACTTGGCCACCACTTTTAATTATTTGGCTAACAGATATCAAATTAGTTGCTAATTCTGGTACATATAACACATTTCTAAAAAGAATTTTCTTGTTTTCACTTTTGTCATTATGTACCTCGAGACTCACTTGACCAGATCCTTCCACTAACAAGGATTTGTCATTTGCAACTCGTATTGATTTAATTTGTGCAGATGTTTCATTTTGTAACAGATGCTTGTGTTTTGTCATATGTGCTGAAGCGCCAGAATCCACATACCAATTGTCATTGCCACTATCAGAAGCAATAAATGCTGCGGCATAAGTAGAGCTCTCCGAACTGTTAATTTTGTTCTTTTTTAAGTTTGATTTACATTCAGTACTTATATGGCCATACTTGTTACAACTGTAGCAGCGTGGTCCTTTGCGTTGTAGTTTCTTATTGAATTTCTTTTTATAATGGTTTGTTACAAAAGCTGTTGTATCTGTTACTTTGACATCTTGTAATATTTTAGCCTTTATTGAGTCTGCGCTTATAGTCATTCCTGAACTTTCAATTGCCATTATCATCGGCTTATATGTGTCGGGTAGACCTGAGAGTAGCAAAGTCCCGAGCCACTCATCATCCACTTTAAAGCCTATATTTCGGAGCTTGTGTGCAGTTGTCATTATCTTTGCCACATACTCTTCAACGTTTTCACATCCTGCAAGAGTTGTCGTGCATAAATCCCGAAGTAAACCAACGCGGCGTGTCAGCCCTGAATCGTCAAAAGCTTTTGATAAATTATTCCATACTTCTTTTGCAGTTTTGGCTTCTTGTATGTGTATGTAATTTACAGAGTCAACCAACAATATAAGTTTTGCTTTTGCCTTCAAATCTTTCTTCGGATCGATCGAACCTTGACTTTCTATGCATTCCCATAACTCTTCGTGTTGAAGATAAGTTTGAACAGCAAATCTCCACGTTGCGTAGTTCTCGCGACCGGTTAGTTTATCTATTAGCGTTACTGGATTTGTCACGGCCATTTTCTTTTGAGATCCACGTGTCGCCGTCGGTGAATTTTATTATAACTTGTTGACGAATATTGATTATTGTATCAGAGGGCATCTGGGCCCTAACCTGATAATATTTGTAATATTGAATAAGTAAAAGATTGGTTTAAACTGTTAATTTATATTTAAGAATAAAGCACACGTTTTGCATTTGATAATGGTGAATAGAAAAAAAAAAGCAGCGCTAGTGCTGTTCATGCAGTTGACAGTAGTGCGGAGACTTTTTATTTAATCGACTAACAAGAGTAAAAACATTTATCCAACCACCATTTATGTAGTCTTTGTTTAAAAAGATTTGTGGGCAAATATTTAAAATCTTCTGGAAGTTTGTTATAAACCTTCACCGACATATAGTTTGAATTTTTCTGTAAGGACAATTTGCAGCTGGGGAACAATAATCTATTGTCTGTTTTCGCCCCAAGTTGCCGTGACCGCAATTCGTGATGTCTAGGAAACAATCTGGGATTTTCTTTTACGAACATTGATACTTGTTTTATATACATAAAAAGCACAGTTAACAGCTGAAGCCTTTTAAAAAGTGGCCTGCATGGTTCTAAATAGTGTGCGCTACTAAGTGCTAGTACTAGTTCTTTTGACATCTAAATACTTTGTCTACGTCAGTCGAATTTCCCCACATGAGCAAACCGTATTGGAGGACAGATGCAACATAACCGTGGTATGCTTGAAGAGCTGCTTCTTGGGAAACTGTGTTCTTAATTATTTTTAGTGCAAATACAAATCTATTTAATCTAGAATAAATATTATCAATCTATGCCTTCCAATTACATGAGCTATCAATCAGTAGTCCCAGAAATTTTACAACTTGCACTTTATCTATATTACCATATTGAATATTAAGTTCATTTAATGTATTATTTCTTAAATGGAATTGCTGAAAGGATGCTGTAAAACTTTCTTGGAAATTAAAAAAACGAGAAGTTTTCGTATAACGTAGGTTTTATTTATCTTCACTATGTAAAAATATTACCGGCAAAATGAAAATTTTACTGTAGTGTCTTATGTCTATATATAATGTGAGTAATTCATGTCCGTCGTTTGTATATTTTAACATCCACGTTTTTCTTATTATTATAGGACCACAGAATAGTTATCTATATATTAATACGTGAAGCAAAAAATTTGTACCCCTTTTTACGAAAATTGCGCGGACGCAGGAGTATGAAATTTCGCACAAAATTAAAAATACATTAAATCAATATAAAAAATATCACTACCATATATTTGACACACACACGCATATATACTCTTTTAATTATTGTCAAACTAACAGTGTAGCCTTGGCGAAATCTGTGATTATTGAAATATAGTCTGATATCAATTATTATTGTCGGATTTCGACCACGGGCTATAGTATATTTAAAAAAAACAACGTATGCAAAGCTGCATTAGTAAAAATTCCGTTCTTTACCCATAAGTCAAAACCCAATTTCGTTATAATTAACCGGATTTATTGGGATAGTAAATATTCTAATTCACGTAAAGAGAATGTCGCGTGTCGCCGCGACTATCAGTCGTACGATCGCGCGACTTAACCGTGCGCTCTCACGACACGGGCCTACAAATCACTGGAATTACGGACTGGCTCATTAAAGGTTATATTTTAGTGGAAAGCTTTTGAAACCAGGACAAATTCATCATAAATATGACGTGGATATGCTGTATAGAGACATAACATTACGAAGGGTGGGCGGACTATGCTTGTTTTATTGCTGCATTACAGCAGATTGGCAGACGGCCCACCTGATGGAAAGCTGTTTCCGTCGCCTATGTACATTTGCGATGTCAGAGATTATGTCAACTTTTTTGATAAATCCCAAATCGTAGCGCTGTGGGAAACCTCTTTTTAATGCCTGAAATGAGCAGACAGATAGACAGACAGCCCACTTGATGAAAAGCGGTTAACATCGCCTATGGACAATTGTAGCACCGAAGGTGCCCCCTCTCTTTAAAGGTAGATTGGAACCTGCGCACTAATGCCGGAATACGACTCAAAGTTGTTACGACGGCATACTCTAGACTAGGGGTGGTAGGCATCCAGACGGGCAAATACGCTACCATATACCATCTGGCTGTGGATTATATTATCACCTCTTACGACAATCCACCCGGCCGCAGGAAATTGTATTCATTCTCTGTTCCTGCACGAATAAACTCTCCTCTCTAACCCCAGCTGGAAGTTCATTTCAAACCCCACCACGCGCAAGAGAAATCTTCTAGAGACTCATTACGTACATGAAGCGGCTCAACGAAGTGGGGATGATAGCCCAGAAAGAACACAGCAGTCTATGGTTAAGTCGGCTGTCGGCTTCTATGGGTTCAAAGTAACATAACAGGCCGATTTTCTAACTTTTATCTGTAAATATCTCTGAAAAATACATCTAGAATTGACTCCAATTCGACTAACAGATTCTGACGACAATTTTAGTAATACGTATAAGAATTCTAGATAAAGCCAGAACAGCAATACTTTCTTAAATCGACGGTCTTTGTGATTAAGCGGGAAAAGCCTTTGATGGCTTACCTCACTGCAACGCAGAAGCTCCGAGTTTGATTCTTGGTATGGTAAATTTCGGAAACGATTTTTTTCCGTTATTCAATATGGTCTGTATGTCTGGGATCGGCCCCAGACTAGTACGTTAATTGGAGATGTACATTATGTGTGTTTGTCTGCCGAATATTGATTATTTATTTAAATTCTTTAGGCATGAATGTGAAGTCCAAATTCAAATAGAAGGAACTAACTAACCCCGTTGGCCCAGCGACTCACAATGTGTCTTGGCCTCCGAGACGAGAACACCCCAACTGTTTTGGTCCTGTGCGATTTCTTGCCAGTTAAGGGTTTGAAGCTCACACAGATCAGCCTCCACTGTCCAAATAGAAGGACTTATTCTGATTCACTTTCGAACTTTAGTGTTACAAGTCCGATATTAGATTACTTATCTGAGATGAATCAACCAAATCGTTGCGTCCTTCAGTTCCCTGCCTTTCAAACAAACTAAAACAATGTGATTGATCCCTCTAATTCACCAGCATTACAATCCTCTAGCATTACAAACTCATTTTATATGACATCATTTCATATTAAAAAACAAATGTTAATATCACTAAAAAGACAATGCAACGAGTAATAAGTTTGACAATAAAAATCGTGACATTTCACAATCGAAATAAGGGAAATACTGTCATTAATTTCCGCGTGCACTTATTACGTATCTACATTCAATCATTCTCTATCGCTTATTCCATCTGTTTCAATATAATAATGTTTTGTACACGTGATGGCCAGTAATCGTAGGGTTGGTACTTTTTTATTGCAAGGCTGGCAAACAGAGAGACAGCCCAGGTCGTGTAACCTATAGACGTTCGCAACATTAGGGGCAAAGCCAACTTGATAAGATAGAGTTTAATACAATGGTCCGGAGATAGAGTTGCATTGTGTTCCTGCAAGTGTTTCCAATATGGAGTTAAGAGAGGGGTAAGAGAACGGGAGGAATCAGCACCCGTGGCTTCGATCCGCCGCCGTAGATCAGCTGTAATTAAGATAATGTTTCCAGCTTGGCTCCATCACCCTAAACTTTTTTTTTAAATCGAACAAGAGTTCTTTTTTTATATTAAAAGGTTTGCATTTGACCACGATCACGTCCAATGCCGGACGATGATGCGCTTGAAGATGGAGCACGCTTACCTAGATAGTACCTATGCACACGAGACTTGAAGATACCCGGATAGTACTTTTCAGGAAACACGGATTCTGGTAATGCAATCCGCAACTCTGCCGTATGTAGAAGGAACGTTGAGGCGAAACGTTTAGTACGCACTAGTAGCGTTTCGACTGTAAAAGTTCCACAGTTCTTCCAGGTGCCATTACCGTGCATCATGTTTTAGCCATTATCTTGGTCTTTTAATTATCCTTCGTATTTAATACCAAGTAATGGAAGTAGTCAAATAACCGGATGTCCGTTTCGAGGCATTTATTATCCGGCGAACGGATATCGAATAACCGATAGTCAAATTGATATATCGACTATCGGCTATGATGGATGGCTACAAATGAATACACTTTAGCCTTCAAATATAACCTAACGGGAGAGAAAGGGAGACAAACAGACTGGCGCCGTAACGCGTCACGTAACGAAGCGGTTTACTCTCCATAAGAAGTTATCACTTCAAAAACACCTAATAAATATATGCACTATAAAAAACTCTGAGCTAAAAATCGACCCAACTATCGGTCTAACTTTTAAACAAATAAAATTAAAGGTCACAATAAAACTTCTAAATCGAATGAAAATAAATATCTACTCCCTTATAGAGGTTGTTAATGAAAATCTCTACCCAAATCCAACTCAAAGGCAATCATGCGCGTTTTATTTTCTGTTAAGAAAACATGTCTATTGTTGTGTGTAAATATAAAGTTATTTCGCCTGCGTATTGTATTTAGTCGCGCCACCGCGCCGACACAATCGCGGTATTGTGCGGCGTGAAAGGGCCGGAATGGGATTGAAAGTTGTTATTCTGTCATTTTCCAAGCCACTGCATGGACATATTGCGTCTTTTTAGTGGCCCCGCCTGTTTGTAAAAGGAATGAGGGAGCGCTGACGGCCCCTTTCTGTTGTTCGTGTTTCTAGTTCAATACCTTTGCAACCTTATCACCTGACTCAGAGTCACATGATGTTCCATTAAAATTAATGACAATTAAAATTCTACTCCGAATATTGTTTTATGATATTATCTGCCGGTAATGAAGAGAACGAATGGTTTGCCAATCACGCATGTTCAAAGTGGGTTTGATTGTTTTCACAAATCGGATATCTAGAACAACAATAAATTTTCTTACTATGTTTTTGCACGAGGTAATGAATATCAAAGGCCACAAATTCAATTCTCTGATACTCAATAACCTCCACTAAACAATAATTAAGAACCATCTCAAAATGGAGTCGGCTTAAGAAAGCCGATTTTACACTACGAACGAAACCAATCGCGCCGTAGTGCATTACGAGAACTTCATATTAAAGAATCAAATTAGTAAGTATAAAGATGCAATAGTTTCCAGTTCTTACATTACTAATAAATTAACACGCAAATTTTAAATGTAATGTTTAATTTTATTTGGCACTTTGGTTCACGTAGACTCCGACTCTACTGTTATTCGTTTGAGTTACCAGTTAAAAATAAACATATAAGTTCGCATTCTCGATACAAAATATCAAAATTGGAACCCAACTTCTATATAATTACGTAGTACGTACATATAGGGACGTTCCTCCTGAAGCTTACAACATTCAAATGCTCCTTCATCCGTTTCACATAGCGACCACGGTTATTATGGTTGCCGCGAAAACGTCACTAAATTTTTGCTCACGCTGGGCTCACAACGATCCACGTCAAGAGGTAGGTCTGAGGTCTAGGTTGAAGTGGATGTTGACCACAGAACATTCATTCTCTCTATCGAGAAGTTGACATAAGTTTGACATAGGATTTTGATATAAACCATACATTAACCTATTATATTTGTGTAGTAATTACATCATCGCTCCATAATCCGTTCCACTTGAGTTTATGATTGTACTGTCTGCAAACAAATGGAACGTTAAAAATCACGGTCGTGAGCATGGTCGTTGTGAGTACCAAGAGGAACGTAGCCGTGACGTTTCAACATATAATTCACAATCATAAAGCAATCTCATCTGTCATTTGCGAGGGGCTCGTAACGATATTGTTAACATGCGAGAACAATACGAGACACTTGTCGCAATCCAGTCAATCAGAAGTGATCTTGTCGGCCACGGCTGAGTGTGTGAGGGAGCAAAGTACCGGTTTATTTAACGCACATTTTCACAACTTGTATGTGTAAACGGGACGGATATAGTAAAATTAAAACAATTTTTTTTTTCTTAGTACTTATTCATATACAGTATTTCGAAAAGTGGGGATGTTTTTTTTAATATGTGTTAAAAAAGTTTAAAATGCGAAACAACGCATCCATAATAACAGTGGTAAACAATTTTCAATTTTATAAATTACTAGAGTTTACCCCGCGGCTGCGCCGCCGAGGTTAACACCTCTAGTGTAGTTTATAGAGCAAGTGCTAAAGGTTATATTATATTACATTTTTTATGTATTTGCCCACGGAAGATTCACTTCATTTTATATCGCTAATTATACCATCACCCGTCTATCTGTCAACAAAATAAATTACAAAACTTGACCAAAAAGGCCAAAATGACCAAATAGGCCAAAATGACCAAATAGGCCAAAATGACCCAAAAGGCCAAAATGACCAAAAAGGAAAAATAACCAAATAGGCCAAAATTACCAAAAAGGCCAAAATGACCAAAAAGGCCAAAATGACCAAAAAGGTCAAAATTACCAAATAGGCCAAAATTACCAAAAAGGCCAAAATGAAAATTATCCCTTGTCCATCCTCAGTATTTAATTTACATACGTACCGAATTTCAGCCAAATCGGTCCAATAGTTTTCCGTAAAAGCATAACAAACAAACAGACAAATATCATTTTATCCCGGAAACTATCCCATTTTTCGGGATAAAAAGTATCCTATGTTCATCCTCGGTATCGAAAATATATATATACTGAGTTTCAGCCAAATCGGTCCAGTAGTTTTTACGTGAAAACGGAACAGACAGACAGACAGACAGACAGAGTTACTTTCGCATTTATAATATTAATAGGGATATATCAATTTAAATATGTTTCATTTTTTTATTTTTTTGACCAGCTCTATCCAGTCTTTGAGATACTTTAATTTTTCAGACTTGAGAGTAGGTTCATATATTTCATTACTTTTACTTCTCACCTCTATTATTTATCTATCAATAATTACTAACTAAGGATCGCTTGCATAACAATCGCCTTTAAATAAAATTAGTTAATCGTATTAAACTGCCTAAATACGTTTTACACAAAATGTATAGACAGTTCTTTAAACATATTTAGCGACAAATTTTACGTTGTGCAAATCGCAAATCGCATTTACGGGTGTTAAATGCGCTTAGTGTTTCTTAAATTAATTTAAGGAACGTTATGTAAGCAGCCCTAAATATTATTAATTTATGTACCATGTTTAAAAAAGAGTATGTATAGATTTTAATTGGAATCTATGTTCTTATTTATTATCTCATGAGCCAAAGCTCGGAACGGAACCCTAAAAGAAAGAAAGAAAAATATTTTATTTCAAGAAATAGCGACGCTCTTACACTAATTACAAATCATCGTAAAAAAAAAACATTTTTTTAAATATGTACGCCGCATTTTCAGCATATGAGGTTAACACTCAGCTTATTGTTGTTTGCTTATCAGACAGACACACTACCAGAGTCCATGTTTCCCGAAAAATACAATCCGGGTATCTTCAAGTGTCGTGTGAATAGGTACTATCTAGGTAAGCGTGTTCCATCTTCGGTCGCATCATCGTCCGACATTGGGCGTGATCGTGGTCAAACGCGAACTTATTTAATATAAAAAAGACCCATCTACAAACTAGTTTAGTAACATTTCTTTATAATGACAATATATTATATTAAAATTAATATTATGATAAAAGATTTACTTAACTTAAAACTATTCAACACAATGCGTTGTACAATGTCATCAGTAACCAATTTACGTTGATAATATTTTAGAGATTGTAAAACATGAAGTTATTTCAGAATTAAACTTTTTAGACATAATTTTTACGATGTTGTCACTTAATTACCCATTGACTTAAAAAATAAAAACTCATTAAAAACCATTGTTAATGTTATGATTTTTTACAGGAAAGTGTAAATTATTACTAAAAAAATCAGCCTTCAATTTATTGTATGGCGACTCCCGACTTTTCAGTTGTTTTATACATTATTACTATACATTATAGTAAAATAATGTATATGCACATTATTTTACTATTCATAAATTTTGTTATAAAAAATATTAGAGTAAATCACCAGCTTCCCACTTTCCGCCATAAATTATAATACAAAATAGAAAGTGGTCGTTTAGATTACTACAAAGATTATGACTTTGAAATATAGATTCAAAATTTCACTTATCTGTATCCAGTGCTGATGAGAACACGACAGAGATGAATATCTCAGCAAGTTTATTTCAAGTGAAATATGCTATAGGGCTTTCCAAGAGTCATCGTCCATTTGCCAATTTATATCTCTTTCTAGAATAAATATGAGCCCACGGAACATGGGTGGGATGCCGCTTGGCATGGGTTTTATAATTAAAATCCTCTTCTAGTCTTAATTCTTAATTACTTTATTATCGAGCGTTACGATTAGCAGTCCATTTCTCGGCGCGTGCATAGAGAGAGAGAAAGCATAGACAAACATATCATAGTGTTGCGACTATGATACAGATGCTACAGATGACAATAGAGTAGTTCTCACTCAACTGGGACTTTTTAATCATCTTACAAAATGCCGAACCTTCTAGATTTTGTACGAGAATAACAAGTTATGACATCATGACTTAAACCAATTAAATAGCGTATTAATTATTTATGGTTTAAACACTTATTAGAATTAAGTTTTTAACTTATAATACATTTAATTGAAAAACCTTATACCATACCATCACATGGTCAATTGTGAATCTAAAAATCTCGGTACAAAATCAAACACACACATCACACAAAATCATGTCACAAAAATGTCATCAAAATCCTAGAACCGTTTACAGCGCCCTTTACTTTACGGGACATATTGTTAATCTTAACTATTATTGATGTCACTTAAACAAACACAGAAACAATCATTCAAAATCGGTCCCTTAGGAGGAGTTTAGCGGCGCCACCTACCAGGTGCAATTATGAAACTAAACCATATCAAGATTACCTACATAATTGTAAACAAAATCCATAATCCGCTTGTATAATGTAGAGACCCAAAAATTTCAGAACACCGAATCCTAACAGTGGGATGATTATTGGTTCATATTATATTACCTTATATTAGTATTGTTACAGTTTTAGAATGAATGAATGAATCTTTATTTGTTGAAATACAGGTAATAGTACAAAAGATGGTTTACATATCGATTGGTCTCACTGTATTTGACCGAAACATCGTCATACAATGGAATGGAATATAATTATGCTGTATACAACTGGCAACCCTGCCTCGGTCGCCTCAAACGGATCTTTGGCACATTTCCACTAAGATACCAGCTCGACTCTGTTTAATTAGCGATCATATGTGTCTTTTTACATGTCTTTGTGATTGCCCACCGCCATTTATACTTTGACGTCACGCTCTCTGAATACACTAAGACGGACAAAACAATGTTATTTACAAGCTATTGTATGTACGGTACTTCTTCTTTTTTGCATTTGTTAGATTACAAATCTTATCTATCTATAACTAGTGTAATAATTAATGTCAAAGACTATATATAGACTTCTATAATAATTATACGCGTAGATTTGGACAAGGCTACATACACTGTTAATTTGACTTAAACAATAAACAAAAGAGTATATACGCGTGTGTGTCAAATACATGATAATGTGTGTAATGTTTTTTATTGATTTAATGTATTTTTATGCATCATTTAAAAAAATAAAATAAAGTTTGCGTCTCGGGACGGCTGTTGCAAATGTCTATAGGCGATGGTAACCGCTTGCCATCAGGTCGGCCGTCTGCCTGTCTGCTGACCTCATGCAAAAAAAATCTTTAAAACATTTGTCTGTTTTTTGTTAAAACATCACGCGAAGTAAGTAATGAATGGATTTTAATGAAAATCGATAGAGATCTAGCTTATATATATCCCCGAGCCCAGCAGTGGAACATTTACAGACTGCTGTTTTTATATATTCACAAGAAATTTCACAAGTTGTTTTTGCTGTATTCATTAAAATACAAAAGTGTCACATTTTAATTAACTTAATCTTCTTAAGAGTTAATCGCTCTTTAAGCTCTCTATGTGCGTCAATAAATATATAAATGGCCATTAATGTGTGAGCGTGAATAGAGTAATCGTTAACAAGTTGAATATATTAATTAAAGATTAAAATAGTAACTTTGGATTGATGTTGAGAGGGTACAGGTGTTTTCTTTGACTGTTTTTAAACGACGTAAAATTAATAGAAAGTTGTCTTCTAATATATTTTATCATAAATTGAGTGTTTATTACTTACTAGCGTGTCTCGCGATGCCGTTTACGTAAGTCTTGACGCTATCTCATAAAGGCACTATGTCATCGGGGCGCTATCTATTTTTCAAATAAAATCCGATAGAGAACCATCAGCCGCACGAGGGGGAAATTCGCGGCCGGTGTGTTGGATTCGCCTCGTGGGGGTAGCATTAGCCTCCTCGCAAGGATGCTATTCTCATGTTACGGTTTAGGCTACCCACTAGAAAAAACCCTGGCCGGTCGTCAAATGTCCCCTCCAGCCTATAATTGGGATGTCAAGAAAAATTTAGAAATTATTTTAGGGATAAGTTTTAACTGGTACCATAAAGGTAAAACTTCAGAAATATACATTAATACTATTTATTAATAAATAATTCACATAAAACACAAAAACACACAAGAATTAATGTTAATTTTATCTTTCTGTTTAATTAGCAACTAGCTCGTTCTTTATAGAACCACCATGACTGCCAGTGTCAGGTGTGAAGAAAACCAAGATATTACGACATAGCGATAACAATATTATATTTAAAAAAATTAAAAAAAAACTTGTTCAGATATGTAGATAACAACCACCTGGAAACAGTTACAAATATATGATTATCTTTAGGAAGAAAACACATCAAACACGTGAGCAATATTAAAGTAGATGTCACAATTTTATATTGTATACTAGCGGATTTAGTAGACGTTGTCTTGATCTGAAAAAATAAAATTTAGAACCCAATTGCAGCATCTTTTAAATTTTAAATTTAGTTTATTTCTAAATGACGGGACGAACAACAAATGTTTGTCAGGTAGGGATAGTTTCTAAGAGAAAGCGAAATTGTTGTTTTTACTATATTCCTAGCATATTTTTTATATTTACTCATCTTTCAAACCTTCCCTGGGCTCACAAATAATTCAAAACCAAAATTAACCAAATCAGTCCAGCCTTTCTCGAGCTTTAGCGAAACTAACGAACAGCAATATACATATATACAGATATTTAAAATTATCCTTCAGGAGATGTGAGTAAGGTCGGTTTTAATATAAGTAGGTTTTGGGATTCTGGTAGGGAAAATATCATACAATAAGACAGAGTGTAAGGGACAGTTATAATTAAAGACCTTCTTTCTTTGTATACCTTTCGTCAGCTCTAAGAATATATCGCGTGACCAATCCCACTCAATGTCACCGCGTCGTTCCATTTTCAAATGAATATAGACGCACCTGTAAGATCTTCCGCCTCGAGATTGCGCCCCGCCGGGATTGTGATCGATCCCAATCTTGATTTGAAGCTCATAATCGTCATAGTTTACTTTTTAGGGCAAAGGGTTTTTGTCACTCGGAAGTTGGTGTCCTGCTGTTTCTATTATGTCTTTGAACGTTTTTACTTGCATTTACTACCTGAATTTTATATACGAGTCATACTACCTATTCCCGACATATATCTGTTCGAGCAAGACTTGATATTTTTACCTTCTGAATTTTGCAAGATATCGAAATGAACCATAGATACATGAAAAGTTAACAAAAATACTATTTTAATCCTTACAATTCTCATTGAAACCTATTGTTCTATTTCGGTGTGTAATGCAGAGAAAAAAAGAAATATAAACTTTCAGGACAATCAACAGACAAAAAAACGGTAATCTATTGGACAAATAGTAGATTTGAGTTAAAGCATTTATTTTGAAATTATAGAAACTGGTCCAGTCTCAAAAGAAAAATGGCGAAAAATTGACTAAATGTGTGGTTTGTGTTTAGTAATGCATGGCACTGTTTATAATTTACAATCTTGGTAATTTTAACGTGAAGTAAATAAAATATAAAATCATATGAATTCAATTATTTCAACTATTGTGAGAGGATTGCATGAGGCTTAAAAATTATGTCGGTATTACTTGAAGAATTTTTCTTTAAGATTTTAATTTAAAAAGTAAATTAAATTCCAACCAATTAATTTAATTCCAATTAATTAAGGTAAATTATTTTACTTATTTATTTATTTATTAAATTCCAACATACTAAATGTGCCCTTTCCAATTGTTGTTAGACCCTCTATAAATCTGGATTGTTCTACACTCTTTGTAATTTATTCACTCAATCTCGCTTTTCTTCAATGTAATCAACATTTACCTTCTCTTTGCGCATATCGAATACATACAACTTCAGAATTAATCCGATAAAATTCAACTAACAAAGTGAAATTTGTTTAGCGCACTTTAAATTTGTGAGTTACCAGATTTAATAGTTAAATATGTAAATGCATTTTGGACGCTCTTTAATAGCTTCGTAGTAAAATAACGAAAACAGTGGACGTACAGTTAGCTCAACAAAATAATCAAACATTTGACTAATTAAAAAATTTGTACATAATTACGAAGAACCTCTGAAACTCTTCATGCTGGTACGGCCATATTTTGCGGAGCTAATTATATTGGGAAACAAATGTAAAGCCATGCCGTTTCCGCCAAGTCTCAGTAAAAGAGAAAGGCTCAAGAAACATTGACCCCCCCCCCCCCCCTAACCCACTTTCTCTATGCCATTCTCCTATTCCAATCCCATATTCCACCCCTTCTATACCCTACAAGGCTCCCTTTATCCCATCCTATATGCTGGTAATGCGTCAGCATCGCCCGTTGCAAACGTTTATAGGGGACGATAACCACTTCCCTAGAACTACGCCTTCTGCCTTTTTCACAGCTTCGCAATAAAAAAATGCATTATTTGACGCTTCGACAGTGATAATGATGAGTTATTTGTAAAAACTTCAAAATCAATTGCAAGTTTTTCGTTTGGAATTTTGAATACTACCGTGCAAAGAGAGAAATGTAATTTAAAGCGCAAATAATTAAGGGGATAATACACGAACCTTGATAATTTTAGCATTTGATTCTATACACACTTAGGCATTTTTAGCGAATGACAATAAATATTAGAATCTTCGGCTACTGAATGTTCGGCGTAACATATGTGCAATTCGTGAGTAGCAGGTTCGCATTGAAGCAATATTTTGCGTAGTATTTTCTTACGTTCTTGCCAATGGTAAAACTAGGTTTTAAGGGCGATTTTATGTGATTTTTATTTGATTCTGACATTCTAAAAACTGGTCAAAACGTAATAATAAACTATAATATAATTAAAATCGCATTTAACATTGTTAAAACGTAGTTTATCTATTATTTTTTTTGATGACAATTTGAGCATTATGTGCGTTTCTCTTGTTACAATTTGGTATTCGGTATTCATCCGAATACCAATAGCAACCGAATATTCGTGGCATCTCTAATAAATATCCCCATAATTTCCAGTCATCCTAACAAGTCTCCAAAAATCCTAACATGACAGGAAAGTTCCTAACTAGCAACACTAGATAGGGGTGTCACGAGCTTATTGTACCAAGGGGGGTAGTCAGTTGTGAACGCTGTCAACGAAAGGGCGTTTTCCATTTCACGGTCCGTTCACCACTGATGACACCGCATTCCGGGGAGTAAATGGCTCGACAAATGAAGAAGGGCGCAGTCGCGGACACGCCTTGCCGCGTCATAACTGTCAGTGGAGGGCAACTTAGCCCCCGTTCTCGAGCTAAAAAGCTTTTGTACTGACAAATTGATTCGATTAAACAGCGTTGCCCTATCTTATACACTTGTAGCGACTGCCATGACTCTCAGAGTTGGTTAATGGTCGAGTAACCGTAAAAGGCAGCGATTATAATGCTCGTTTTATTCTATAAGTTATTCGGTCAATTGATAGCAATTTAAAAATCTGCTGATTGGGTGTCAATTCACACACAAAACTTTTGTAGAGGAGACTAATGTCTTTATTATATTTTGTAATTTCATCAAAATTCCCGACATCTCAAAACCTATTCAACAGATCTTGTTCAAATTACTTTTCGCTTAAAGTATCGTTTAACTCTAGCATTGTAATGATTTTCAGAATTTTCCACTTCATACATAGTTGAAAAGTTATAAAATTAAAATTACAGAGAAATTTAAAAGTTATAGAAAAAATGATGAGAATACCTCTTTAAATATGTATTGAATTTATTTAAAATATCACTAAGAAACATTATTACAATTTCTTAAAACTTATTTAGAGATATCCACATGTCTGTGTATGTGTATGTATTCCTATATGTGGCAGGCATCCTTTCACTTTCATTATTTATCCTGCTCATATTACAATCAAATATACCCATTAAGGAGTTTATGAAAAAAATCTCTGTAACATACATAGACAGACGGAAAATCGAATGACACAAGCATGACGACTGCTTAAGGGTATTATTTTTGCCAAAATGACCACAGAACCCTAAAAATATTAATGTCAGTTCAAATAATATCAGAAACAAATAATCATACAAGCCAAATTAAGTCATCACTATCTAAAATCAAATGTAAAAACCAGTAGCGAATTAAAATTACATTATAAATGGCTATCAATAAAATTACAGCAATATTGTTGTCTATTATAAAAACTCGAATCAAGAATTCCAATGAAACCCCATTTAGTTAGTAGGCTTATATCACATGTATTACATTCGTTGCTATCGGATCGCATTTAATGTTGCCAGGTTGCCCATATTCAAACTTGCAACTAAACTCTTGTTTCGTCCAGAACCAAATCAGATTGGACTTTTACAGTAAAATACTAAAACTCTTTTAAATATTTTATAGTGTTACCAACCTTATTTCGAATTCGTGAAAAAGGCCACCGCTTCCTTAGATTTTCTGTCAAAATTTTCTTGATCCATTAACCTAATTGTTAGCCATAATGAACAGTATCTGGCAAGTGCACATCGATGTTTTCTACATATCAAACTTGCTAATCCGTGTAGGTATATTTATATTGCATAAGCTAAGAGACAGATTATAAAAAATCATCAATGCATTTATTTGCAATAACAACAATATGACTACAAAACCGTTTTTATCTATATATTTAGAAACGTGAATCAAAAACTTTGTATCTCTTTTACCAAAATTGCACGGTCAGAGGAGTATGAAATTTTGCACACTTATAGAGAATGAATGCAGAATGCTTATATTATTTTAAAATTCTTCTTCTTCTTTGTTCAATAATAGCTTGGCACGGTTTGTGCATTCAGCCAGAGTCATATTTTAAACTTATGCATAAAAATACATTAAACCAATAAGAAATACATTACACACACTACCGTGTATTTGACACACACACGCATATATACTATTTAGTTAGCGATTATAGAAGTGTAGTCTTTAACAAAAGAACCTTAATAATGTTCAAACTTATAATTTAAATTAATTATTACGATCGAATTTCGACCACGAGCGACCACTAGTTTTAATTAACAGTACAGTTAGCTTATTATAAGTTTATTTCGTTTTTAATATTGGTTAGCATAACTTCATATTTTATACAAAACTTAATTTTTGTAACACATATATAGTATCTAGTTATTTTTGTTGAATAAAAATCGTTATTTGTCTAAAAAGATAGTGATTTAAAATTATTTAATTAAGCAAAATATTGCACTTTTGCGCTTACAAATAGTCAAAATCAAGATATTTAAAAACGTTATCGATTAATTTCCTGACTGGCAACCCTATCAGGTGTTTCTTGTGTCAGCCGTCACGACGCGCTTATGACAACTGTCAGCCACCTTGCGCTCGCGACGTAGGACCGGTTATCATTAAAAAAAGCATTCTCATTGTCCACCTGAGAGGCTATTAAGTCCACAGCGCGTGCTTCTGTTTAAAGTGCAAGATAATGGTGGCGTGAATTTACGAATACTCCTAATACTCTCGGGATTTTTTAGGATAGTATTTTATTAGATTGTCATGGATAAAATACAACTGAAGATACTCTATCAGGGATCTGGGTTGGTGGCCATCCAGCGGAGCAAATGTCCTACTACCTGGATGTGGGTTGTTTTATCGGCTCTTACGACAGGCTCCCGGTCGCAGGACATTGAATTCCCTCTCCGTTTCCGAGTAAATAATAAAATGCCAAAATAAAATAATAATTATATTAAAAAAGGAGGAGGTTCTTAATCGTCGTGTAAATATTTTTTAATAGAATAGTTGACAGTAAAATCAACTGTCATCTTCCAAAACGTCGAAGTCGTCTATGATATAAATGAACGTGGCGAATTAGACTTCATATGTTTAGCCAGTCCAATAGCGTATTGAGCATCGTTTAAACGGTTATTATAATTATTATTGTCGCATTTCAAAATATGACAAGGTACTTTAGCGTTTTGTATAGTTTAAGATAATAATTTATAAATTTATTTATAATTTTAGTGTTTATTGTTGAATATGTCAGCTACCCAATTAATAGTTCATATTTTTTACACTTTGTGATGCTAATAAAATTTATAACCACGTTGCAGAATATTATGTCCAAAGAAGAAACAGTAAAAAACTTCAAGGACACAAACTTGTATTCATTGTCATATAATAGGTACAAGAGGGTGCTAGTAATAGCAACTTTTATACAATGACGTGATCTTTTTGCTTTGCGGCATAATCAAATTAAATATTTTTAATCGTGCTTGAATTGTTGACTTCACGAAATTCTGTGGAAATTGAATTTATTGAACGCACTGAATGGATCGTAATAAAT
Organism: Dendrolimus punctatus; assembly: GCA_012273795.1. Lineage (NCBI taxonomy): Eukaryota > Metazoa > Arthropoda > Insecta > Lepidoptera > Lasiocampidae > Dendrolimus > Dendrolimus punctatus. The sequence continues at coordinate 9,511,558 of CM022549.1, forward strand.
GACATGTTATTAAGAATAACTTAACTAAATACTTAAAAATAAACGAAATTATAAGTAAATTAATATAAAAAATTATTAATGCTGACTCGTTGAACCAGCCTTCTGATCACAGGTGCTATCAAAGAGTTTCTTACAAATTTCTTTGAAGAAACCCTTTGCCGATGGACCTCGCGGACCTAAAGTTTCAACTCCAAACGGCACAAATATACCCCCTTCCTAGGGTTCCATATTTGCGCCGTTTGAGATCTTCAGCTGTTGAAGCAGTGTTGCCAGCCCCTGACTTAGTCACTGGAAGATGAGATGCCGCCAGAGTGTCAACCCATGTCGCGTACACAAACGGGAAATAATAATAATTCATTCAGTTCGTTCAATCAATAACACATATACATACAACTACATTTATGCCAGTATTTCATATTGTATTTCAAATTTGACTTTATGTAGTATGTACTTCACATTTTATTTCATACAAAATTTCATATTACACTAAAAACTACAAACTATACACACAATTTGTTATCGCCAGGTGCAACATAATATTTAAACGAACTTGTTTATTAAGAAATACCTATTATATCGTCAAAGTAGGATATGCCAGCGACCCGTCTACGTTTCACTTAAAATTCCCGCAGGAATTCCGGAACACAATAGCTAGCATTTGAAAAAGAATGTAAGTAATAAGCTAATTTCTACGCACCCGAACAACTTCAAACAAAAATCGAAAAATATCACATACTTTAGTGCGCGAAATTTGCTATCGGTCTGTGAAACTTGTATTCGGTTTAAAAAACAATTTTAATCTGACCATTTTATTCCCATAAAATTCCCGCGGGATCGTAAACGTAGCGCAGATTTTAAGTCTACTTTTGTCTAAACTCTCTAAACAGACAAGCAACCTAAAAAAATGCATCGTGTTCTCCATCATTCATATAGTCTATACCAGTTTTTTTTTAAATAGCTGCAATGTGGAAACACACCATGTTTAGAATTTTATAGTATTATGGACTAAATTTCACTGAATTACACTTATTAGACTATATTTGCAAAAAAATCATATTAGGCTATCAATAAAATTATATGACAATAAATTACATTATGACAATAGCGACAAAAGTTGTTAAGGTAACTAACTAAACTCGTATTACAACATTACGTTTAAAATATTACACATTTTTGTCATATTTAAATAATATAATCAGATATATCTCAAAATAACAAAAAGCCAGGTCAAGTGGTTCGCTTGATATGATGTGTCAAAATATTCTTATAATGCTATTAAGTACAAATGGAAATATATTTGTTTATTTAGTCGTTACACAAAACACATGGCTATAATTGGCTAAATGATAAATTTGACAATAAATTCTTAAACAATCTACATATAAACTTACGTGTGTTACAATACCTTAATTTTCAAGCCATTATAAAAATAATTACTGTTGCAACGAACATTAATAAGCTATTTCACTCGTAGTATTATGATATCATAACGTATTTACTGGACTCTCCAAATAAAGCATAGGTACTGCAAGATTTTGTGATTGTGGTATGAGCGTAGGTTGGTAGGTATTAAAACTACATTGTGTTATATCGACTTGTGATGTCTTTATATTTTTTTCTATTTTATTTGTTCGATAGACAGGCAGACGGCCTACCTGATGAAAAGCGATTACAGCATCTTTGCTGTTACAAACGCCCATAGACAATGATGACCAATTTCCATCAGATGCGCTCATGCACCCACAGAATAGGTGTCAGGTGTGGGGGCAGATATTGCCCTAAATGAAAACACCTCTGAGCAAGTTGACTGTATTTATTTGTATATAGGCACCGCAACAGCAACAGGTATATTCAGGCACGATGATTAAGTACAAGCGGTACTGGCTTCACAAGATACACGTAGTCACGTTGGCTGAAGTCTTCTTAATACTTTAGTCTTCCTTGTATTGCTTCTTCTTGTGTATTATTCAATTGACGAACGCGTTGAATGTAATCAAAATGCATGCTGTAGGCTCGCTTCGCGCTTACTAAAGTACTACAAAAATGCAGACGTTTAGCAGCTAACGGAGCGAGCTACGTTTCCGCAGTAGGCGGGGCGTAGGCGCACGGGCTTTACGGGGATGAGGTCAGCGGGGTGATTCTGTCCGCAACAATAGGTATTGAGTAAATAGATAATACTGTTTATCTGCTGCCTCTTACTTAGAGAGGCCAAAACATCACCTACATTTAAGAACGTACTCAGAACTTTTTCTTCAATAATTATGCCTAATTCTTATATTGTTCTTATACTAAATATGTTTGTATGTATTTAATTTATAAAATATGTAGTTTAAAAATGTTTGTTTATGATATACCTAATAATCTGCACCACCAGATCGTCTACTAGCAGAAGAAGGTGATGTCAGGAGCTTTAAGAACAGACGAGCGTGCATGACAAGATCTATGAATGTCAAAGAGCAAGTGAGGTGTGTAAGAATAAGCTTGAATGGCGCTCTGTTATTCTAGCCTACCCCGCAAGGGACCTGGCGTGAAGTTATGTATGCATGTATGTACCTACATCGCTAGATTAGATTAAACTATTCTTTAAGTTAGGTTGCCTGGAAGAGATTGCTTTAATCGGTAAGTCCGCGCATTGTTTCTACTCATGGTAGAATAGAAATTAGAAGAATAGAATATTGTAATTTGGTATTTTGAAATTGTATATTTAGTGAGCAATAAAGTGTTATCTATGTATACCAAACAGTGTATAACAAATAAAGATTTATGTTGAAAAGATTGCCGTTAGAAAACAGCACGTACACCGAATGCTTAGACAAATAGCATCAATTTATAGACGGAATCGTTTACCCGAAGCAGTGGGAAACAATCGGTGTGGTGTCGGCCGACAATTTAAACGTCGCCGCCGATTCAGATTTATTCCCGCGATCAGATTTATTGTGCCACCGCTGAGCTCATCGCCTTACTAAATGTTATGGGGATCATCTATCTATATTTAATCTGTTACAACTTTTTTTCATTGCGACCTCGAGACCGTTACAAAAACCAGGATTTTTTAAATCACGTAGGTTCGCGTTTGACCACTATCTTGCTCGATTTGAGCGGAGACATGGTCTAAGATCGAGCACGCTTACCTAGAAGGTACACACACACTATTCACACGAAACTTGAAGACAGGTTGCAGGTTTCGGGAAAAACAGACTCCGGCAGTGTGTCCCACTCCTTTGCGGTGCGTATAATCATGCGGTGCAGGATCACAGAGGTTACTATTTTTGATTATTCTGTCTTTCAATAGCACGGGCCTAAAATGTTCCAGGAGATTTGAATGGCTTGCGTGGAACCATGGGAAGGCCAATACGTAAAGGCCCCTTGACAAAAAATTAAGTGTGGTGTGACACTGACCGGCGATTACCCCTGTCTACGTCATATAATAATGTACCCAAGGACAAGCCCCGGCCAGTGTAGGACTATTGTGGGAAATAAGGACAAAAAGTGCCGGGCTATTGGGGTGAACTACTAGTGGTAGGGGTCTGGGAATATGTGGACTATGGCGTCTGCCCGCCGCAATGTTCGGGGAACGTGGAAAAATCGGCAGACGGTGACTTACCACTCTCTGTATGGGCCCTAAAAAATGACTTAAAAGACAGGGGCGACATGGATGCGAGAGGCTAAAGGGTGTAGAGAGGTGGGCTGCAGGTTACCGAAGCTACTTCTGAACTTCTGACGTGATGCCATTTCATGCCACTTCCACCGCTGGAGCTTGAGTCTTAGCTATAGCGATCTCCACTCCTTGCTGGCTGGCTAAGGTAAGCACGGAGGCGGGGGCCTTGCCTTGCCCTGCCATTATTATTATTATTAATATAATACAGAAAATAAATTACTAGATTAATAAATACAAACAATATATGCGTTCCAAATTGTTGTACGCTGTAACGTTCCGAAAAAGTTGGTTACATTTCCACGTTGGATGGCTTCGTTAACGCCTCACCCCATATATAGGCTATCCTTTTTGATCACGAGAAACTTACCAAACGTATTGATAAAACCAACTAACTTCGGGTTTCCATAGCCCTAGGAACTCTAGGCTAGAATATCAGCACTGAATTCCACAAATATGTACCAATTTGTATATTTATTCCTTAAATTCGTTTGAGTATTTATGTATCTATTGCCTTTTTCCTGCACCACCTACGAATACATCACCTGATTCAAATTTCTGTGATTTAGGTTGCCTGGAAGTGCTCGCTTTTAGCGATAAAGCCGCCTATTACAATATTTTCTAGGCAATACCTAGAAAATATTGTAAATGTGGTCTGTGTGTTATTGTATATTTGGGTGTACAATAAAGTGTTATCACTCTCTGTCTATATCAATCTCTCTCTCTCTCTCTCTTGTTTCTTAATAAAAAAATGTAGTATAAAACAAATCTTTACGCATCCGTGAAACATCGTTATAATAACCAATAGCGTAAGATATATTATACAAGTTATTAATCTGTTAATTTATTAATGTAATCAACCGTTAATAATACTAATGTAACCTTCGATGAAATATTTAATATTTAGCTAGTTCGAGTTATTTAGAGGTTTTGTTTATTTTACTTTTATCTTGATAATTTTTAATACATGTTTACACTTACCTATACATTGCAGATGCCTGCTCCATATCTGGTTATATAATAAGTATAACATTTATCTACGTTTCTTTTCACCTTATCCCAATATTTTTTGTTTGGTACTGTAAGTTATTGGCCTTCCGTATGCTTCTATCTTCTTCTCTAATCTCCTCCGAAACGGCTTGACCGATTTTGATGAAATTTTTTGTGCTTACCCGGTATCTATGAGAATCGGCCAACATCTATTTTTCATCCCCCTAAATGTTAGGGGTAGTCCACCCCTAAATTTTTAATTTATTTTTTAGACAAAATTTTTAATTTCTATTTTTTTATGATACAACATACAAAAATACATACAACCCTAGATTTTCAACCCTCTACGATCAACCCCTATTTTTTACCGGGCAGGACGACGTCTGCCGGGACAGCTAGTCTATACTATATAATATTATAAATGCAAAAGTGTAGATGGATGTTGGTTACGCAATCACGTCAGAACTTCTGATCGGATCTGTATGAAATTTAACACAAAGATAGATCATGAATGAATGAAAACCCTTTATTGTTCACCATAACTTAAACCTAGACATTTAATATAAATATGTCGGAGGGAAGCTATAATTGGATGGATTATTGTTTGGATGTATAACGCACAATATTATTTGTTTACATTTTAATTGCTTCTAAAATTGTTAATTTAATTTGGTTTGATGTCTTAAATGTTTCTATAACTAAAAGATCGTTCTAACGTAATAAAAGTTATGAATATTGTGATTTAATAAACGACCAATCAGAGCAGAGTCAGACGCCCTCTATACTTTGGTAGTATCTACTTCGGTAGACTGAGGAGTTTTTGTGACACATTTGGTTGATGGCAACAGGTCGAGTTGGACCTTTGAGAATTTTAAAGAAAGTATTGAAGTTGGAAGTATGAGCGGTGCCCTAAACCCGCTGCTCGGTCTAATCGATGTCAAAATATTGGTCGAATCTAAATTAAAAGTGTATAAACCGTGGCTATCGTGTTTTATGTTCGCATTTCACCCTGATGACGCCCACTTAACCTGCAATAACTAAAGGAGATGTCGTGAGAACGAGGCCGTTCTCCGACAAATACATTTCCAACAGGCGATCTTATCGCTTATAGCGATCTCTTCCAGGCAACTTGGTGTCCAAGGAGTCATTAGAAGAAATATTAAATAATATTTGGTGGTTTAACTCAATGAAAACTAATTCAATCTTAATTAAAGAAAAAAACAGATAAGCGCAATAATAAAGTTATATAGATATACTTAAGTAAATAGATTATAATAATATAAATTACATATACTTATATGCGAACCATAACACAATTCCATTTACGGCAACAAATTTTATTTCATGGACAAATAATGGTCAGTGATTTAGTGTTTGAATGTAGAAATGGATGTAGCTAGTCTGGTATATCAAATAAGCTACTTTTTTTGTCCCGTAGAAATGTACGGCTCGCGTGGGATAATATTGTTACAACTTAGATCCCGACAAAAACAAAATCCACCTGCATATGTGAAACAAAGCACATTTATTACACGTCGGCATTTGAATTAATAACATTGAATTTTTTTTTATGATCGTATTCTTTTGTTTACTTATTGGGATACGGCATATTGTTGTATTGTAATCATTAGCCAGGTGTTATGGATTTTAAAGTAAAAGCTCATTCTAGAAAATTCAGTCGACACTGCTGGCCAGACAGCTGCATTTGTGCAGTATAAAGCAATGGCCCGATTGAAGGAGGGGTTAGTCGAGCGATAACCACGAGTGAAGCGAGACGTGTGTACTGCAATCGGGAATCGGGAAAGTGACGGACTTTGCACGTTTTATTGAATTACGACCTTCTGCATTACGTTTGATCTTGTTGTGTTCGGTTCTATTTGTACAGAACTGTGTTACACGTGTTTGTATAGATCTAATAAACTCTATAATAATTCCAACGGTATTTTAATTCGAGTTCCGCAACTCGTAACAGTATTAACGCAAACAAAGCCGCCAGCAGAAGCTAGTATTATCATAGAACCATTACATACTAGTTTCGAATAAAAATTCTAAAATGTTGTCACAACACAAGGCAACACTTCGCAAACCAATTTGCAAGATCGTGACACTATGTATATTGGATTTGAGTCACGTAGCTTGCTGATCGAGGGATCCCTTTAGCAAACAAATGTCCTATCCCGGATCAAAGCGACTATTTAAACGGATCCCGGACAACCTGCCACTATCCCGGATTACGAGATTCGAGAGCCACCCTCGATCTGTTACAATATTAGTTGCCAAATTATAAATCTTGACGAATCTCTGTTGCATTTTTAATATTACAAGTTAATAATAAATATAGATAATTGAAGACTGTGTATTTTATGTGCTAATAGTTAATTAATTAATTGACCAAGAGTGTATCCATCGATCGACATACTAGAAGGGCTCCATAGAGCTGATAGGTATACGAAAATACACCAATTTAATTCGGAAACTGCTAAATAGACAAATTAATTAAAATTACAATTACTTTGAATTGTTTTCAAAAATTTTGTCCAGTAATTAGGTATTTGATTTATTTTACATAAATTATAAATTTAAATAAAATAACGTGCGTTTTCAAATTTTACATTATAGAAATAATTTTAACTACTGTTACAAAAATTGACTCGTAATTATGACGCCATAAAAATTTAAGGAGACTATGACACTTTATATTAGATATTATAAAGAGTATATCAATATTATCTTTACTATACATATTTTTTTACAATTTACAGAAATACTGCGATAACCTCATAAATAATAAAAGAAAACTTAACTTATTGCATTCTACCCATAATCCCTCAAGGCTATAAGTAGAATACTGAGTCTAGGTCACCGTCTTTTACGGGTAAGGTCCCCAGAAGGCTGGCTACATTTCCCCGATGAATTGCCACACTGATTTATTCATATATATAAAGTGTTATTTATCTATTTATGTCAATCACCCCTAATTTTTATTTTGTCTGCTATACCACTACGCTACTGTAAAACTATTAAGATCTTGTGTTCTATATACTGCTGTTAGCTAACAGCAGTATACAGAACACAGTTTTAATAAAACGACGTTTTAACGGTTCTAAGCGCGGTAATTTATTTGTTTTTTTTATTCCGACATTTTGGCCACTGAAGACAAAGTCGTCAAGTGTCAATGAGTTTTGTTAAAGTTTTATTTAGCCTATGTACACAAGTCGCGAAAATTAAAAAATTCACACAACATCTTGCTAAATTTCATTTATAAACATGTTATATATTTAGTAATTTATGAAATCAATTCTTGTAACGTAGTACATAGACAGACCCTACGATTCTGTTTTTTAGGATTTCAAATCCTAAGAACGGAACCCCTCATTATTTCCGTCAGCCTCATAATTTCCTAAAGAAAAGGGAATGTAAAGTGCTGCCAAAAACTCAATCATTAAGATTCCTGCAAATGTCAATTTATTTATCCATTTAGATAAAAACCGCCGCACTTGTACCAGGACCACACAGATGCAAATCTCAGCAGAGACTGACAAATAGACACTCGTAATTCAGTCATCATAGCACATGCAACCTATTGAAACCACCCAAGAAGCTGTTGAGACAACTTCGAGTATGTGACATAGTAATTTGTCGAAGCAAAACTTTTTTGTCCGAGATACCATAAAAAATTGACACAAACAAACCATTGGGTCAGAATATTATCGTACCATCGAACAGCAATGTGGTTTGGTATGCCATAACTGTATGCTTTTTTAAGTTTTCCGAAATACATATCTAATTTTAAGAGTTTTTATTATACATCGTCATACGCATATGCAGCTCCAATGAAAATAAAAATTTAGTTCCCTCATATAATTCTAAAACAAATTGTAAATTTAAGGATTTTGAATATTTAAATATAGAGCCCGAATGAATGAATGAGTGAATGAAAACACTTTATTGTTCACCAAAAATTAAAACTACGTTCTGAAAAACTAGATACAATAAATGTTGAACAAAGGGCGGCCTTATCGCTTAAAGCGATCTCTTCCAGGCAATAAAGTATTTCATGAAAATTCAAGTTTTGAAATACTCAAAAGACTTAAGCGAGATTCACGCGTCAGATACTCTGGTCAAATTACAGGTCTTTGACTGACGAGTATTGCTCATTTTAATTAACAAAAAAACTGTATGCATATTATATTAAAGTTCCACGTTCCCACCAAAGGCTCCCAGAGCCTGGTTTACGTATTGTCCTTCGTTTATTTTTTTTTCAATATTGTGCATCATCAACCATCACCAAGCTTATACTATGTGCATTGATGGCAGTTTCGACGTATACCTCCATTATAGGTCAGCTGTGCGTATTTGTCTAAGGAGAGTATTTGTCCATTCACGTGGTAGAGCTGTTTTGGAATCATCATCTCGTTTATAGATAGCTAGATTGGCATATGTGCGTGTGCAGTACACACGCAGTACAAGTGAAACAAAGTGTGACGAGGGGTGGGAGGGATTCTAAATTTCGTGACGTCACCTTTAATATATTATGTCGAGCCGGCTCGATAGGCGTGATACCACGGAACCATGGAATATCGGCGTCAAACGATTAGCATGTTTCGTACGATGAGAGTTCCGATGGCCCACTTCCCTCTTCCTGTATCCCGTCTTCCCTATGCCATACCCCTGTTCTATTTGCCTATCCCATCCCCTGTATCCTAATCCTCTCATGGCTGGTAACGCGTTGACTTCGACCCTGCTGTTGCAAACGTCTATAGGCGACGGTAACCGCTTTCCAAATAGATGGACTGTCTGCCTATTTTTTTACTTTTATTGCATGAGTTCAATAGGCAGGTAGGTGGCCCGCCTGATGGAAAGCATTTACCATCGCCTATGGACATTTGTAACACCAAAGGTGCTACCAATTTGCTGCCGCTCTTTAAAGCTGGGCAAATACCGTAACCACCTGGCTGTGGGTTGTTTTGTCGCCTCTCACGACAGGCCGCCCGGCCGCAGGAGATTGTATTATTTCTCCGTTCCTGTACGGTTAAAAAAAATAAAGTTTATTATCCCCGCAAATTGCTATTGCGCCTGGCCACCATTAGTGACGTAACCGTAGCCGAACACTTAGTACTGTTAGCATCACTGGCCGGCGATTACGCGTACATATCGAGTTGCGGATGACGTCACGCGAATGTTAATTTGACCAGGTTCGAGCGCATTGGCAATTTGCAGGGATAATAATATTCACTACTTGACACTAGTTAGATACGCAAATCGTGTAAAGCCATATAAAAAAAGAAGAACTATATAGATTTTAAAATTGATTACGACAATTCAACTACACATATCTGTGGTTTGAGCGCGTATGCGATCCCGCCAATATATCTGTCACTGGGGTGTTTTGACGTAGCTTTTACTCTCGAACATATGGCAGTAATTTGTGTAAACCGTAGAGACTTACTTTTTTTATTATTGCCATCAACCGCCGAAACGTTTGTGACACTTTTGTAACGTGTCACTTCATTACAAGTCTCGTAAAACTATTAAGAGAGAATTTTATTTACAGTAATTGACTTGTCACGAATAAATTCTGTCGGACTCAGTTGTAATTTGCGGCAATAAATACTGTTGGGCTTTTTTTGGGTATTCGAATAAAATGTGTAGATTAATAAATTCTTTGGCACTCAATTAAGTGTTTTTTGTGAAATTGATGTCACTTTAAAGGTTTTTTTGTTTGATAATCTATTGTTTTTATTTTATTATCAAGGTTTTTACGTGATGATATTGTTCAATTATTTATATCACCAGTTAAAAATTAACTTTAATACTCCCTAAACTCTATACGTAAGAATAGGAGGCGACAAGTTCATCTCTTTTTTTAACATTTTATTATTTAAAACATATTTTAATGTAAATCAGTAAACTATTCACAATCTGTAATTTATGATCTTTGGGTTTGAAAATTTGAGTGATTTGATATTAGTACTATATTCGAGAAAGAAAGATAAATAAAAATAATGTGTGTGTGCAGTTCACTAGCAGTAGAAGTGAAACAAAGTGTGACAAGGGGTGGTAGGGATTCTACATTTCGTGACGTCACATTTCATATATTATATCGTTATAATATATTTAAGCTTTAAAACACGAAATTTGATGTATTAACGAAAAACTTCAAAACATTTCCAACCCTATTGGTATGAGTATAGTCTTTAAATGATTAAATATAATATATTCTATCTCATTCTCTCGCAGCCTTTTTTAGTCCTATAGATTTATTTGTTTCTTTCTTCTTAATGTCACTTTTTCGTTTCACTGAGTTTCATATCACAACGATTTTAAAGAAGTTTCACTTCGAAAAATTCAGCACATTATCATATAGTAATGTGTCGCCCGCCTCATGTTAAAAAATATTTACAAAACATCTGTAAATCTATAGATAATAAACACTATGTAAGTCTCTATGTCTAAGAAAATGTTGGATGCGAGGTTGCAAGTCCAAATTAAAGTAAATAATTAATTACAATATTGCATATTTCTTTGTATACTTAATATTTCACATTTTTAATATACATTATAAATGTAAATATATTTTTTATACATAATACAATATAGTGTGATTTTTTTAATGAATAAAGACTAAAAATGCGCCAACAGCGGGGCTTGAGGCACAAGTTACACCAGTAACTTAAGCACGGATTGTTGATAATATAGTTAAGAATTTGTAAAGTACAGAAATTATTGCCAGCTTACATTAAACTAATACACATTTAAAACAACACGTCATTGAGAGAGCGCATACGTTGAAATAAATCACTCACTTTACATTCACATACAAATACATCAAGACGAACATCTGACAACCCAAAACACTAGTTCAGCATCATTATTCAACTGCCGAGTCATAATTAAAGTGACATTCCCCCAAAAATTACAACCGCACCGATCCGCTCCTCACTATTAAAAGATCATCTCTCACGGAGTCTATAAATATTCTCATTCACAGTCAAATAAAGAGTCGAGAAGCCGACAAATCTTCCCCGCGTCCCACAGCAATATGTCTTTATTCCCTCTAATAACAATTTAGGCAATTATGTGACAAAAGGAAGTGTTTTCGTCTAACGCATTTCTCTTCGATGTGCGGGGCGAACGATCTCCCTTGGGGCAACCGGGGCATCCCAGCCCACATTATTGCCTCGCAGTGATTTATACGCAATCGTCCAGCTACCAGTTTTTCGGCATAATTTTATTTGTGTTTTTATTAGTCACATAAAACGATTAAACACGCGCCGTTTTAAACATTTGGACTTTGCCGACACGTTTGAAAGGATTAATGCTACTTATTTTTGCTATAACTTACTAATCTAAAGGAGACGAATACGCTTTCGTAATGTTGAGCCCCAGATTGTAAAAAGATGAGAATGATTTTAAGTTTTTTATTTTATTTGGTTGATACATTTTATAATTGTAATGGATTAGTTATTTTGAATGGATTAATCGTATAGAGTTAATTCATCCTATTTATTGATGAAATTTATTCACTTATCAATTGTGATAATCTAATAACTTATTTTATTTGTGACCTTATTTTTAATATTTTAATTGAAAAATATAACACCTTTTTAAGCCATATTTCAACCATTACATTTCTTTGGCCCAAAAGTCCCTGTCTCCTTTATTATTAAAATGCATGTAGTCATATTATTTGTTACGTATAGCTGTATCACTAGTACTACCACCAGTAACACCAAAGTTGCTACATTTGCGCTGCTTTTGTCTTAAGGGAGAATGGAACCTAGTCACTAATGCCGAAACACAACTCGAGGTTGTTATGGTGGTAGCCATCCAGACGGGCAAATACCCTACCACCTGACTGTGGGTGGGACGCAGGTAATTGTATTCTTTCACCGTTCCTATACTGTTAAAAGTCATGTTTAATTAATTTTTTGCGACGAGAATAACCATAAAAATAGTTTTGAGTAGACCATAAATAAAATAACGCATAACTAAACCTTTTGTGAGAAACAATAATAAAAAAATTCAATACCGCGTGTAAATAGATCCAGTTTTTCATCACGACGAAATCGAAAATTTATTGACTGTGAACACATCGATTTTCCGGCACATAAGCCCAACAAACAATATGTTTTCCACGTCGCAAAGCAGAGGGGAACACTTGGAAGTGTATGTATCGTAGTGTTGCCATTGTTATCGTTTTATAGATTTTGACACTAATACCTGTGGAAATGACGCTGTAAATTTGTAAGCAAAATTGTATAAAAATCAATTGCTGTTTATTTATCTGGGTAAAATTCCAAAACGGCTTGACCGATTTTAATACAATTTTGTGTGTATTTGATTGGGTCCAAGGATGGCTTAGATTTTCGAATTGGAACCGTTAGGCAGCACTGAAGTCGGTTTCCAAGAAAAAGTTTGTGTTTATTTAAGTTTGTCCCTGAATGGTTTAGATTCGCAATTGAATCAAGTAGGAGACGCTTCAATCGGGTTCTAGATTATTTACTTCCATTAGCACTTTTTTATGTGAAGGAGCCAATATTTACAACAAACTACCTAATGAGGTTAAAGCAGTGTTAAGTTATTTTCTATAAAAAAACTAAAAATTATATTTTAAAAACGAATACGACCTTATTCCTATTGACTTAGAGTAAGCTTGAAGACTTCTTTAAAAACCATAAAGAAGCTTTCTAACTTACTGTAACTCAATTGATTCTACTGTGTAACTAAAACCTTCTGATTTTTTTTTATTATTTCATCTTTCACTTAGGGCCACTTGCATAACGATCGCCTTTAATTAAAATTAGTTAATCACATTAAACTGCCTAAATACATTTTACTTAAAACGCATTGACAGTTCTTTAAACAAATTTAGTGGCAAATTTTGCGTTGTGCAAGACGCTAATCGTATTATCGGGTGTTAAATACGTTTTGTGTTTCTTAAATAAATTTAAGCAACCTTATGCAAGTGGTCCTTAGTTTCTAACTTTATATGTCAGCTCGCTTTTAGATTACGTATAGGATTTATGTTTTAATGTAGGTTGTAGTATATTATATAAGTGAACTGTAATGTTGTTTTAGGAATAAAGTTCTTTTTAACCTAAGAAATGTTTTCTAAATGTCTACGGTAGTTATATAGCAACCCTGTAGCACCATGGGTGTCGCGTAAGTCGGCCTATTATTGTTAAACACGATTTATGTCCCACAGAGTCGACCCGTTGTGGAAACATTAAAAAAGACGTACATTTATCTTGGATTATGTTGTTTTTATTATTGTTATTACCCTATTTAATACTATCTTATTACCCACAAAAAGATGCAGGGTGCAATTTCGAGCTTTGCTTTTATTTATTGAAATGATGTTTAGTTTTTATAGTTATTAATTAGTAATATCTTATAGTTAAACGCTTTATTCTAATTTAGTAATCAAACACGTCTTACTTTAAAATACTTTCACATTAAACTTATTTTCTGTGACAGTCGCTTTATTTTTAACTTTCTATTTCACATTGCTAATTAATGGCCGGTTCCTATATTTCACCAACCATTCAATGCCTTTCTATCGGTTAAATTTGACATAACCTCCATACAAGTTATGTCAAGTCTAATGACTAGTAAGATAAAAGAACCGGGTAAGATAAAGCGTGTCTATCAAATTGTGTTCTTAAAAAATATAAGATTATTTTATAGTCGCTTGATCCTAATTGGTAGTTGGGTATAAACTATATATATTAACACGTGAATCAAAAAGGTTGTACCCATTTTTACGAAAATTTCGCAGACGGAGGAGTATGAAATTACGCACACTTATAATTTATATAGGGAAGAAGCAACGAATGCTAATATTTTTAAAAATTATGCACAAAAATAACATTAAATCAATAAACAAAAACATTGCACAAACTAACATGTATTCGACACACACGCATATATATTCTCTTGTTTATTGTTCAAGTCAAATTAACAGTGTAACCTTGGCGATATAGGTGATTATAGAAGTATAGTCTTGACATTAATTATGGTCGAATTTCGAACTAGGGCGACCACTAGTATCTTTAAATATGAAAAACAACAATTATTATAATACAGTGAAACTTGGTTAAGTGGTACCTGGATAAGTGAGACACCAACATAACTGGAACTCATGCTGAGGTCCCAACACTTTGGCATTGAATTACCCCTGTTAGTGGGACGAAGCAAACCTCTATATCTGGAATTCATTCTTTCGATTTATCATCATAGTTACCTCTATAACTGAAACAGCGAATGGATTTTATATTCATAGACGTCTGTAACTGAGATAATATTGTTTTGTTTGTTTACTCACTTATTCTACCCGCGAATTCCGCACTTAATAACTACGTAAGTAATTTTGAGCCTCAACGACCTCCAGTTTTAGTTTCGCTTTACTATCATACTGATGTTTATATGAATAATGCCTAATATTTTTGTTTATTAAATTTTTATGATTACCTTTATCAATTATTGTTTAATTAAAACTCATAAATGAGTTTATTATGTAAACATTATAAATAATGTGTACATAACACGTTATTTTATTTAATAATCGCACCTCTATAACTGAAATAACCTGTATTTTGATATCTATTAATGGAACCCTCTGTAAATGAGATAGATATTTATTTATACCTGGATATCTGAGACACTGGGTAAGTGGAATACCTCTATAAATGAAACTACATTGCAGGTCCCTTGATGTCTCACTTAGCCAGGTTTCACTGTATATAGTTTTTTTACTTCCAACTTATGTGACTTAAAATGCCAATACCGAAGCTATGCAGATTACAAGTATAATAAGCATCACATTCATAATAAATCCCAAATTAACACATTCACCACTGCAGTCAAAAGCGAATCAAGGCGGCCGAACAAAAAGCAATAAATACATAAAATAAAAGGAGGGCAATAAAACTCAAGTGGCCGCCTTAAGGGGATTCAAATGGTTTGTTTTGACTGCTTACCCTTGAAGAGGTATTGAAAAAGTTATCACGTAACTTCAAAGTCGGCTTGCTTCATTTGAAGTATGAAACCGCGTCGCGAGTGTTGTTGCTCTTTAACATCGGTAAGCTTTTTAACCTGTAACAACCCACTTACTAAAATCACTTCAAGTCTAAGGCAATGTGGTTTTGATAAGCTTCTGTATAAACAAGCTGATAAACACTAATTTACTTCAATTTTATCGCCAAATTGGGACTGCCGAAGGTGATGGTGCAAACGAAACAACTTTTCGATGGTATTTACTGATCGATAATTATTTACAAAAAGAAATCCATAGTTACCATTTATCATTTATTGCATATCGTAAGTAAAGTGATTAAAAACAAAATGTTATTTCTTAAATACTTCATTGTATTTACCGTTTATTTTTTTACCCGTGCAGGAACAGAGAAAGTATACAATTTCCTGCGGCCGGGCGGCCTGGTCTAGAGTGTGTCATCATAACAACCTCGATTTGTTTTCCGGCATTAGTGACCAGGTTCCAGTCTCCCTTAAGAGAGCAGCATTTGTAGCACGTTTAGTATTGCATGGTCATTACCATAGGTGATGGTAACCGCTTTCCATCAAGTAGGCCTTCTGCCTGTCTGCTGATCTCATGCAATAAAAAAATGCAATCAAATTAATGTATCTGAAGAATGACAGCGTCTATGGAATTCCCGTAAAATCAGTACAGAAATTTCCTTAAGGAAGTTGGCGTTGTAACAAGCCTTAAATAATCGAACTAATACGGACATATGAAATAATTTTCAGTGGATATCTTACTATTAATAAGACAGACGCAAAGCACGTGTATACTACAGAAGTTTATTATTATACCAAGTATGGATGCAAAATAAAGACAAATATTAAGACTTCTGAAAGCATTACTGTAGTATCACAGATTTAAATATTTACATATTCTAAGCATTTGCACGTCACGTGAATGAGAAATCGTACTGGAAACTTTATAATCATATTACGAAATGCATGTACGATGTTTTTCAAAACAGAGATTGAATCCTACTAATATTATAAACGCGAAAGTTTGTAAGGATGTATTTATGTTTGTTACTCTTTCACGGCAAAACTACCGAATGGATTTTGATGAAACTACAATAATATAGCTTACACATACGAATAACACATAGGCTATAATTTATAAAGATATAGTGTGACCTAGCCAAAATATAACGATCTTCCATCAAAACGTGGCTTAGACCGAGGGGCGCAGCTAGCTAGTTCTCTCACAAATTTACAAGGTGCCAATTACTTTCACAATATTATAATGTCATATAGTTGGTATACAATACCAACAGAAATTATTATGCGATATATGCCATAATACAAGTCACTTGTTAATTGATTTCCGAATATGATAATAAGACCAGGGGTCTCAAGTGTTTTTTCTAATTCCTAATAAAATGACTGCAATCCCAAAAAGTAGCGCAGCTTTTTATTCCCATTGCTAACATCAAACAATTCAAACATAAACACGGATTAAAAACTAGTACATGACCAAAAAAGACTTTAAATGATACTCAGCGGTGCAATTTGACGTGAAGATTTTTATCTTAACGATGTACATTTGCTTGAAGCGTACGGATTATTATAGTCTAGATCCTATATTTATGTCTATTTATTGTACATTACAGTGTGGCCTCTAAGCCTCTAGTAGAGTCTAACTAAATGATCATTTTCAACAATTATATAATATAATAATAACAGCTAATAGCCCGTAGGGGGGCTTTGTGACGAAGCCTTAGGTGAGTAGCGCCACCTCGTACCCGACCCAAGGCAAGGCCCCCACCTCCGTGCTTGCCTTCGCCAGACGGCACGGAGTGGAGATCGCTAGAGCTAACTCAAGCTTCAGGGGTGGAAGTGATAAATGGCATCACGTCAGAAGTACCTTCGGTGAGCCTGCAGCCCACCTCTCTACACCTCTTAGCCACTCATACCCATATTGCCTCTGCCTTCTGTGGCATTGTTTGGGGCCCATGCAGGGAGTGACGAGTCTGCCCATTTTCATGTACCCTGAATATTGCGACGGGCAGACGCCATAGTCCCCATATTCCCAGACTGCTAGTACCACTAACAGTTCACCCCAACAGCCCGGTTCTTTTTGTCCTCATTTCCCACAATAGTTCTACACTGGCCGGAGCTTCTACTTGGGTGCATATATATATATATATATATATATATATATATATATATAGTGTAGACAGGGATAATCGCCAGTCAGTGTCACGCCACATTTACATTAAATTTGTCAAAGGGCTGACGTGTTGGCCTTTCCATGGCCCCGCACAAGCCCTCCAAATGTCCGAGCCTTTTTTATGGCCCGTGGTCGTCAAAGACATACAGCTGGGCTTGGACCTCCCATTATAGGGGAACGGACATTATACCCGCCACCCTTGTCCAAGACGGCTTGGCAGGTTTGACACGTCGGTTATCTCGATGTGCAGGTTGCATCACGATGTTTTCCTTCACCTTTATTAGCACGTGGTGATTGTGAAAATATGCACATTAGGTCAGAAAACTGCCTTAGTGGTACACAGGTTCCAGCCATGATCGTACCCGCGCCCTTTGAGTGACGGACGCCTGCGCTAGCTATTACGCTACCGCAACCACTAGACTTCAACAGTCAGACAAATTCAAATTCAAAATAAGTTCCACTGGGGAACACTATTTGTAAATCAAAATTCAAATCTACTTCCTATTCTATGTGCACCGCTTCCAATGTGTTATCGCTGTTCAACGGAGAAGAAGCGGCAAGAAAATCCCCAGCAACACGTCTAGCTAAAATAAATTATAAAATTTATAAAACTACTATGACCTTTATTACCTATCCGATGTGGACGAAGTTGCGGGTGATTCGCAAACTAGTAAACAATAATCATACATGACTAACATGACTAACCACAGGACAATAGTTAACGCGAATATGGGAAGACACATATCATCGAGTGGTAGAATGAAGTATAAGTTGGCCCGGGTACCTGCAGGAAACTAACTAAAACACATAAATACCAATACATATAAATCACACAATCTAATCATACACAAAACTAGCACTCAAAACATTCAATATCCATAACCATATTACACACGTAGCATTCACACAACCCAAAACCAACTCACAACATACATCGCAAACAATAAACTGACTCAAACAATCATCAATACATAAGAAACAGATTACTTTTAATATTAAAAGTAGCAGGTTTAAATTAACACACAAGCATGCGAAGTACACACACAATATTCACCTGACTTCAAAAGACGCCGCAGAATGACGTTCTGCTGAGACATCACACGAAACAAACAACACACGAACCGACGATAGTAGGTATTCGGGAGTAGCGACCTGTAACAAAAAACAAAGACAAATAGAACAAGGTAGAAAACAGCGAAATAAAATAAGATACAAAAGGAACATAGAAATAAACACGTGTATAATAAAATAATACTGACACTATATTAGTAATAAGTAACAGCTGTATATAATAAATAAGTAAACTACAGAAAATACATGTATGCTACAGTAAGTTAGAAATAAGTCCATGTAACAATATAGCATCTCACAAGTAAAAGTTAAGATATGCCAACAAACAATTAATTGTAAAATAGACTCCAAATTCAAAATTGTCACCAAATATTAGGAACACAAGATTGTTTAGATAATAAGTACATTATTGTAAAACTTTTAAATAAAGTAATAACATCCCAAAGTACCCCAACCAAGTCCAACCTATATATAAAATACGTATAAAATATATAAGTATAATATGCAATGACATGTAGTTTAATTAACGAATGCATGCGTCTGATCATCTCCCCCGGCTCGTCACAACCAACATAAACACAAATCGTGCGGGCGGTGACGATTCGGGGAAGGCAACGCGGGTGTATGCAGGCGTAGTATATATATATGCATATGTTAATAGAACCAACAGCCTAAACCTATTCCCAACTCCGACCAACACAAACCAACTTACCAATCCAAAACCAACATCCATCCTAATTATAAAAATTATTTAAATAAAGTAAAATAAAAAACAGTATTTGATCTGGGCATATCTAGTTCGCCTGGACTAAGAAGGAGAAAAAAAAAACCACAGGACAATCAGCTCTTGTTTTACAAGAATAGTGACTTGCGGCGCCATCTAGTTATTTAGGATTCAAGAACTTCTCAGAATCAAATTTTTTTACTGGAAGATTGTCATTCTTACGTCCCTGCCCGATTTAAGATAATGTTAGTATTAGTGACTGTGTTAGTTGTTAGTGGCCAGATGCGTCTTGTTTAGAGCGTAAAACTACACCGGTCAGTGTTTACAATGTCGCATCACAAATATGGCATCAAACTCATCGCAATTTTTTTTATTGCAGGAGTACAGCAGACAGGCAGACGTCCCACGTGATGGCTAGCGGTTACCATCGCCTATGGACATTTGCAACACCAAAGGTGCCACAAATGCGCTGCTGCTCTCTTAAGGGAGACTGGAACCTGGTCACTAATGCCGGAATAGAACTCAAGGTTGTTATGGCAGCATACTCAAGACCAGGGGTGGTAGCCACCCAGTCGGGTAAATGTCCTACCACCTGGCTGTGGATTGTTTTGTCGCCTCTTACGACAGGCCGCCCGGCCGCAGGAAATTGTATTCTTTCTCCGTTCCTGCACGGATGATGAACATTTGCGTGAAACGATCAGTATAAGAATAACATTATCCCAGATAGAGCAGTAACATTAGTATTATTCTTCAATGCATGAATAAACAAACATTTTAACCACGATTAATATAAATACCTTACAAAGGTTTTATTATGTCGACATTTTTAACGTTGAACAAAAAATGCAGTCTTTAACTTCAATAAAATCGTGAATCATAAACATTTGTGATCAAACGTTGGCATGTAAATTAAGATCCTGGAACCGTTTTAAGATCTTGAAATTTACACATGGCATGGTGAATCACATCAATTCCAAATTGCTTGTAATCATGCAAAAACGAGCCACTCGTTTAACTTATTCACACTTAAAACAAAAACATCCACAACTAAAATAGGCAGTAACACATATTAATATTATATATTATTATATGTTATTGTCTATTTTATTTTTCTTAACAATATGTATTGTGTAATATCTATGACAATCTGTGTTTCCTATTAATTACATGTATTTGATTTGCACGCCACCGTCACACTCTTGATTCCTTTCACACAATCCACCCTGCCTTGACACGAAATAACTGTAAATGATTTACTTTATGTGTATGTGGTAAACAATAAAGTATTATCTATCTATCTGTCTATCTATGAGCTAATTTACGAATATTTATGTAAGACGACTTTGCTTAATTATTACATCCAAGTGCAATTCTCAGGTCAATGTCGAAGGATATTGGATTTAGGTAAATAAATAAATCGACATTTATTTGATTCAATAACCTGTACCATATTGAAAACTGTTTTATTCATGCAACTGTAATTCTTAATTTCCCCATGTTGTGTGTTGTTCTGTAGAATAATTTTTATATGGTTATTGAAAATTCGTCCCTGAAACTGATCAATTCCTTCAGGTTAGGTCTGGAAAAACATCGGTCGGTACACTGTCACGGGCGTTGCACTAACTGTCGCGATACGCCACGCGTGCAACGCTCTCAGAATGCGCTTTTTGTTCGTCTATGCGCCTATTTTTTTTAAAGTTCGCTTCAGATGTTGCAATTAGAATGCTACAGTTTTGAACGCTTACCGCCCTATTAGTAGGCGCCTTTGATTTATGACTGACAACTGACAAGCGATGGTTAATTTTAATACTTTGATGACACCGCTAATGAATAAAAACTTTATTTCCTTCTTACGAATCTAATTTAATTATTAATTTAATTTAAATATTTTTGTACGTATATATTTTGTATTACATTTTGCGATCACTACTTTCTTAAAGGAGACTAGAACCTGGTACATAACTCGAGGTTGTTATGGCGGCATACTTTGGACCAGGGCTAGTAGCCATCCAGTCGGGCAAATGATTGGGACATACTGAAATAAAACAAATAGACATAACCATCAAAATGAAAGTCGGACTCGCACAGAGCGCGGTAATGTGGTAATAATCAAGATAGTTTTAAGGCACTTAATACCTACTTTTAATTAGTTATATCATACGCTATATCTCAATCAAATGTCAGTATTAACAGTGCGTAATAACGTTGGAGCATAATTACGACACCGACGCTTTCAAGACAATGTCGTTAAATTTATGCCATACTAATTGCCACTAATGAGACATTGTGGCATTCTGGCGTAGGCCCAAACGTCCTCAATGTGCTTTATGTTAAACATTTAATTAATTGAAATTATATAGCGTTTAGTATGAACGGTAATGTACGTAGGGTGTGGTGTATTGAGTAAATTGTTGGAAGGTTTTAAGTGTTTTATGTATGGCCTAATTGTCACTTAATAATGGTGTTTTTTAAATTATTATAATGATATAAGTGTTAAAATATAATTTTATCCGTGCAGGAACGGAGAAAGAATACAATTTCCTGCGGCCGGGCGGCCTGTCGTAAGAGACGACAAAACAACCCACAGCCAGGTGGTTGGGCATTTGCCCGACTGGCTGACTACCACCCCCGGTGTAAAGTATGTCGCCATAACAACCTTGAGTTGTGTTCCGGCATTAGTGACCAAGTTCCAGTCTCCCTTAAGAGAGCAGCAGCGCATTTGTGGCACCTTTGGTGTTGGCAATTGTCCATAGACGATGGCAACCGCTGTCTATCAAGTGTGCCGTCTGCTGAACTCCTGCAATAAAAATTAAAAATATAAATTTGAAAAACTGACTCCTTTAGGCCCCTGGTGGTTTAAAAAAACTAGATCCGTAAGCTGCCAACTAGCTGAGAAACGTCTTAATAGAAAATGAAATAAACCCCTGACCACATTCTCACGGATAGTTCACACAGTTCAACATTCGGGTGCAACCACACCACGTAGGTCCTCCTGGTTTTACGCCCCGTTGATTCGCTATGAAAAAAATAACTTACAGTTTTTACAGTGGCTTTGGAATTACATCTCGGTGTTTTAGTTTTATTTTGTACGATATCAGCCTGGTGCTTACTGCTGCTCGGTTGGGTGCCTTTTTAAGTTCTGGGAAATAGTGGTCAGCCTGATTGAAATATCTTTGAGAATACATTTTTTTGCATTCGTCATGAAACTGAAATTACTCTGAGACATACTAGTCACGTCCCTGAAGTTAATTCAATTTTGGCGAATTGTAATTATAAAGCCAAAATGTTAATTTAATAATATAGTATGATATCATGCCGTACTGGAAGGGCAAAGGACCAGGAATGATCGAGTAATTAACACAACTTTACAAAAGACACTAATTTCTGTTCATCTCTTTTTTTTTTATTGCATGAATTCACCAGACAGGCGGGCGGCTTGATAGAAAGCAGTTACCATCGCCTACTACTAATAGCCTGTATGTAAATAATTTAAGTGACAAAGGTTTCGCAGAGCTTTTGTCTAAACAAACCCAGACCAATTATAATACGCTCGTACAAAAAAACACACTTAACCGGATACTTATCCCTAATTAAGAAGCTAAAACAGAGTGTATGTCACGGTCCATTATCCCGCGGTGCGACAAAGGACAGCGACTAAGGGCACTTTCATAACGAAACACTACATGGTTTATAAACGTCTAAAGCCGTTATTAGACGAATTAATTCCTTCTGTCAGTTTGAATGAAGCAACCAAAGTGATCCGTGAACTTAAAATCGAATCTATCAATGTCATTGAATGACGTTGTGTACTTTCTGTTCCGCATCTTTCAACCAAATTCAATCAATGTGGTTGATCATTTTTTATGTCAGCAATACCGTTTAAATGCTTAATTGATAAAATTCGTAGTCACAAGTTCTATCATAACGACGATAATCCTTAGCAAAGCCCCTATTTTAGAACCATATTCATGTGCAAACTGAAGCTTAAGATAATAATCCACTCAAAATAAAGAATATTTTCATATGCATAAAAGCTGTCTTGTCATTTTTTGAAGTGAAACTTTTTTGGAATCTTTGTAATTTGAAACTCGATGAAATGAAAAAGCGACAGTAAAAAGAGATAAAGTTGGAAATATTTTGAAGTTTTTAGTTAATAATTCAAATTAAGAGTTTAAAGCTTAAATATTTTATAACGATATAATATATGAAATGTGACGTTACGAGATTTTAAATCCCTCATACCCGTTGTCACACTTTGTTTCACTTCTACTGTGCATGAACTGCACATACACAATTATTTGTAATCTGATTTTTTAAGGTTTATTCATGTTTACTGACATTGTAGAATGGAGACATAAAGTTGCCGGTATACGACGTTTAAATTGGGTTAAGTAAATTCCTTGAGAATGAGGTATTTTTTCTAAACGAGATATAATAATATGAGAAAAATCATTAAAATTTATCATTTTTAAGATTTTGTCTGACAGAACATTATAATATTTTTAAGAAATGTTTTTGACAGCAAATTTTAACAAGTTTTTAAATTTAGATTCATTTATATTATTTTAAAACAAAAAATAGAAAGTTACAAACTGATTTTCGATCAGTGTTAGAGATTATCAAATTCAATTATAAATTAATTACAGACATTTTTCTCGTTCACCCTTGCTCTTCGTATATGCGAGGAAAGTGAGCAGTTATGTTCAAGAAAATAATTGTGCTCACATATATCTGTAGCATTATTAGATATATTTATGTTCAAGCTATCTGTAACTAATCACTGTCAGATGTTTAAAAAACCGGTGCAATTCGTTGACGACACTATGTCGCGCCCTTAGCAAAGCGAACACGCGCACAAATAGTCCGTGGAAAGAAACCACCCGTTAACTCGGAACGATATTTTTGAGATCATACGTGTTTTTATGGCCATTAAGCTTTTATTTTTAACATATTAATCACATGTCAGAACGTCAGAATGTTGTCACCGAAATCATAATTCACGGTTATCCATCCATATATTCCATACGATTAGTTTAGATACAGTTTGTGTTCATGCTTGTATAAATGTAAGAAAATCTCATTTTTTTATTGCTGATAAATATGCAGACGACCCAGCTCATGGAAAGTGTTACTGTCGCCTATAGGCGTTTGCAACATCAATAGGGAAGTCAATACGCTGTTAGACTTTAGGATGGGACAAGGATTAGACAGAAGGGATGGTATATACGGGATGGGGAATGTAGACGCAGGAACAGAAGATATACAGGTAAATGTTAGCTAAGTTTACCTGTCTTTTAAAATAAATAAATATCTAACAGATATTATTATGGGTTTGAGACGAACGATATAGATCCCATAGGTTGACAACACGTTCGTTTCAGCCCTGGTGTTGCAAACGTCTATAGGCGACGGTAATCACTTTATAATAATATCAAGTCGGTCATCGGCTTATATATTTATTTTATTGCAGGAGTTGAACAGACAGGCAGACGGCCCACTTGATGGAAAGCGGTTACCATCGCCTATGGACATTTGCAACACCAAAGGTGCCACAAATGCGCTGCTGCTCTCTTAACGGAGACTGGAACCTGGTCACTAATGCCGGAACACAACCCAAGGTTGTTATGGCGGCATACTAAACCAGGGGTGGTAGCCATCCAGTCGGGCAAATGTCCTGCCACCTGGATGTGGGTTGTTTTGAAGCCTCTTACGACAGGCCGCCCGGCCGCAAAAAATTGTTATCTTTCTCCTTTCTTGAACGGATATCTTGATTGCCAGCTTTGTAATAAAAAAAATCTAATTCTTCTTTACTCACCTTGAGTGAAAATATATTAAAAATATGGGTGTCGTGTCGTATAAATAAGTAAAACAACCGGCCCATAATAGAAGAGCTTGGAGGAGACTCCACCGACAAGAACACAGCTCTTGAATAATATATATGTTGAAACCATATATGTCAAATATGCATTCAGTAGAAAATAGATTTACAAAACCTCATAAAGATAAAAAATTTAACAATTAACATCATTATTTACATCATAAAATAAAATTAGAAAAGAACAAAGATTTTTATCGCACGAAACAATAATTTACATACCATTTGTTTCTTTTGATGTGTTGTTTTCGGTAGTCAAAACCGGTAATTACGTCTAGTTCACGTAATTACTTCACAGAATCATTTTGCATACTAAACAGGCTAGGGTATCAAGTAATCCATCTATTAATTATACGATTATAAGATGGCAAAAAAGCCTAAGTGAGATTCAGCCAAATTTGTGTTAATTTATGGTATTATTCTTAATTTAATCTTGGTTAAGTTATAACCTTGTTTATGTCTAAGCAGCTCAGCTGTGCAATTTAAAAACTTAGCATCAGACATTGCTTTTTAACCGACTTCCAAAAGGTGGTTCTCTATTAGATTTTTTTTATGTTTGTTGCACGATTTCTTCATCAGTTGGGAACCCATTTTCAATTATTTTTTTATTCGAAAGAGTATACTACTGAGTTGGTTCCATTGCCACCAAGTCAGTATCTGATCAGTCGAACCCAGTGTTTTTTTTTGAATACTATTCAATTGTTTGCGTAACTAAAAATGAAAATAATTTCATATTTAACAAAAATCAAAACCCACTTCAAAAGTAACAATTAGAGCGTCGACCTTAAAAAATATTTCAAGCAAAATATTTTAAATAAAATCAGTCAAGTGGTTTTTGAGATAAAATGGAGTATTTGTAATCAAATGATCTTTTAATGTTCGTTAGTGAAATTACGATAACAGTGATAGAAGCTGACGTATATAAACTCTATTAGGACCTTTATTCTGCATGGGCAGATAAGAACCTTTTATATAAAAACTTCTGAGTGCACTAGATCACTTTATTTTCATTATTCATCCTTGTATATCAATATGTATTCTCTTATTTTTTGTAAAAACATATATAATTAAAATTTATGTAATTATAGTACTATAATAAATAACAGACTATTTTTTCTTATATGGGTCTCAATAAAATATGTATAGAGTAAAAAAGATTATTTATTTAGGTTTACGGCTTGGCAGTTAGGTCTATAAGCCAGATCTTAGATTACAATACAGTTTCTTCATTTTCTTTAGCCTATATATGGCTCAGAACTATAGGTTATCAACTGATGACTATGACTACAAATATTTTTTGTTAATGAAATAATATAAACAGATGCCATTTAACAAAGTTGTGACAACCCGAAAGGCCACATTTGACAAGACAGTTCACATCACTCACAAAAGCACATAATTACTATTCAAAAACTATAAATATCTTACAACTATTGTTCATTTTAGAGTAATTTAATAAATAAAATTGCACAGGACCCGCCAATAACTCCCAGAGTAAGAAAGAGGTGGGCACTGAAAATCAGTGCTGTGTCGGTTTAACTTTCGGCACAACAATATACTTACTTATTGCCAAGATCATTTGTCCAATTACAGCATACAACTACAGAATTGTTTTGCTTCATTAAATTAATATATATATTTAGTGTGTCTTATTTATTTATTTGGCACACAAAACAAGATACAGCTAAAGGTAAAAATTTCATATTATATATAAATTATCAGGTCTAAGCTGTAACTCTAAACATGTGAGCACATAATGTACCATACATTGACAAGATATCTAGGGGTTAGTATGACTTAATATAATGTTAGTTATACAGTGGTAAGGTAACAAAATTATTATGTAGTTATGCCAGAAGTATTGGTGCAAATAATAGCTCCAATTTCGCGGTTAAATTTAAAGAAGGAGGAATTAAAAATATCAACGGATGTATTTGTACTTGCAATCTCATTATAAAGCATGCACATTCTTGTGATTGGATATATATTGTCTCCTTTAAAAAATAAACCTTTGTCTTTCGTTTTAAATAAAAAAGACAGATGTAGGAAATAAAATATTTGTCACTGGCTAAATCAACAATCTATGCGAAGCAATGTTTGAAAACGAAGGTTTAGCATAAATAACGTAATTCTGAAGTCAAAAAGCGCTGAAAAGTGTCGCACGGAGATATCCCCAATATGGCGATCAATAGATAAATAGTTTAATTAATATAAATTTAATTAGATAAATAACGAGTCTACGATTCTAAGATTTTTCTTAATCTATCACTATATGGTCACACGGTTACCAAAATTAAGTAGCAAAGTACAATATTAAAGGAATATGAAACTAATACCGTAACGATGAACCAAAAATCGCTGCTAAACAACATCAATCTGTAGATAATACGTGCATATCGATCAAGCTTGTGGTTTCGTAACTAGTGTTGGGAGTAATGAATTTATGTGTTATTATTAAATGCCAATCGATAATCGAAATAAAAAAGCCAAACTTAGATTCATTTTCTAATTAGTAAAGTGAATAAAATAAAGTGAATATTATTTTTAGTCTTTAAAATATGACATGTAGCACTAATCCGCTCTAATATAAAAGAGATAATAAAAATACATAAAGCTTATTTTAGAATTACACTTTCCCCGTAAGAACCGAAGACTTAAAATTAACTAGTCTTTATCTTCACTGTTGAACAAATAAGAAATACTAAACACTATCATCTATACATATGATAAAACTGTAGAGATCGAATTTCTGTACAATGAAAAAAAATGCTAAAAACCGAGTCAGGGGGATGTAAGAAGTGAAGTAGAACTAATTTAGATTTTTTTGTTTGTCTGTTTGTACCGGCTAATCTCCGAAACGACTGGACCGATTTACATGAAATTTTGTATGGAGGTAGTTTATATCCCTGGTCATATAGGATACTTTTGATCCCGAAAAATAAAAGAGTTCCCGTGGGATAATTAAAAAACCGCACCACGCGGGCAAAGGCGCGGGCAGAAGTTACCGTTTATATGGCAAAACAACGTTTGCCGGGTCAGCTAGTACATAATATGTAAGGAGTTTATGCATTGTACTTGCATAAACTCATGTGTATAAATTATCGATAAACGTATAATTACTTCATCGATAGTAACCGCACATATCGGCATCGCTACTTTTTCTCTGATTTAGGGTCCGATTTGCTAGTTTTATAGTTTTTATAATGGAGTCAAATCTAGCAGTTTAATAAAAAAACTTGCTGAAACTAAATAAATCCTTGCAGATTTAAAACGTTTGCTTCGCGTAAGACAACCTTTTAGGACGGAACGTAACTAAAGGCTGAGGTTTACCCTATACGCTGCAACATGGAGTTATTTTAGTAGAGAATCGTAAAATTTCTTAGACGCCGGCAACGCGTTAGTAACGCGCCGCATCTTCCATCAACCGGGTCGTCTGCCAGTTTGCCTATTTCAGGCAACAAATATAATTCATTTAGCTATTCAAATACGTATCCGAATAAATTTAACTACGAGTTGGACATCTCTAAACGTATTTCTATCGACTACGAAGGTCAATCCACTTAACACTCGGTAACTATTCGATCGTTACAATGTTATCGATTACTGGCAATGGTTATACGTGCGTCAAGCTATTCCAGGCATGCAATGTACGTAGCATTCCGTGATTGTGATATTCTACGCGCCACTAAGTTTACGCTAGTGCAGTAAGGTATTTGTCTCACTGCTAGTGGAACGCGGCGGATGTCAAGTTTATTACCTATATATTTTTAATTGCTATTCGATTTATTTTCAGCATAATTTTTGAAAAGTAAGACGATGCTAAAATATTCTAAAATACAGTCTTTTGTGAATATACTCGTATACATTGTTTCAGAATTAAATATAAAATGTGGATATGTGGATTATATTGCTCTATTCAAAGTTCAATACATTGTTCTATGTAATTGTTTTTGGGACTTCGTCATAGATTGATATGACATATGGAATTAATAAAATTTAACATTATTTTATCATTCGGAGTAAAATAATGATTGAAATAAGTTTTTTTAACATTATATAATGTGCCAGTAAAAATACGTATATTATCAGCTATATAAATTAAATGCTATTGGCTTTCAGTTTTTTTTATTTCGATGATAAAAACATACTTCAGTGTCAATTTGTGCTTTTATTTTGTGATTATTATAGTTAGTCACAAAGTTACGCTTCCATCTGCAGCAAATTAGTACATCGTTATGAAATGGTTAATAAATATTGCATTTCAAAATATGATGATTGGTGGCGTATGAACATTGTTATTATAAAAACATCGTTTAACAATTAGAGTTCCGATGGCCCAGTTTCCCCCGTATTTCGACTTCCCTATCGTATCCTGGATACAAATTACTCATCCTATCCCCTCTATCCCATTTTACCCAGTCTGATTGCTTTATCTCTTCTATCAATACCATCCTCTTTATCTCATCCTAAAGACTGTCAATGGATGTTTCTCCCCTGGAATTGCAAACGTGTTTTACGGTACTTTCCATTACGTAGGCTGTCTGACTGTTTGTCAGCTTCGTAATAATAATAGTAAAAGCGTGTGTCATTCGATTTTTTAATTCCGCTTATGATGAGACCAAATCCTTTGGGTCAGACCGTTGCCCCTCACATTCAGGACCCTACGTGATGTTATTGGGGAATTAATTAAGTACGTTCTACACCCGTGACGTGATAAAACGACAAGTTTAAAGGAAGTCCCAATTCTCCACAGCTTTAATGGCATTATAAAATAAAACAAGATATCTCCGAAAAATGGTACCGCGTTAATAAATAGTAAACTAGCTACAATCGTCACTACTCTCTACTGCGATTTAAAAAAATAACTACTGGGTTTATATGAATGAAATTTTGCAGGAAGATGTATTTTAATTGCCGCTATATAACGCTCTAGAAAATTGCAAAAATAAATCGGGGGTGGCTACCACATATGTACCTACTTATGTAAGATATTCGAATAGAAAAGTACATAGTAAACAGATTGCAAAAATCTTATCACTGTTGTCTGATGATTCTTCAAAACTCGCATAGATTAATTAGTATCGAGAGATTTTCGCGTTTGTAGTAGTGTACTGTCAGCACATAAATAAATTAACTAATACTATTTATGTAGATTTTTATAGGTAGGTACATAATATGAAACTAATAATATTAAACGATATTAAAATTATAAATATTAATATGAAAAATAGTTTTTCAATTTCAAGTTTCGAAATCCTGTAAATATAGAAATACTATTAATAAAACGCAAAAACGTTTTGAAAGTAATTTAACTGCTAATCTTGAGATTTCTTACATTTAACAATAATTAATATCATACAGCTATTGTTTATTTTTTAAACAAATTGTACATTTTTAAATAAATGAAACAAATACCTTGAATTTACACGATGTTATATCTAAAGCTTTATATTCCTTAGGTCTAATGACTATGGAGCCTAAATTTACCATACCGTTGCAAATCGCCTTTTTATCATACACTTTAACGATGCATTTGGTTTCATACATTTTTTGGCACTTTGCTTGTTTTATACAAACCTAATTGAGGTCCGAATTCGCTAAGGATGCGATTAAGCCATGATTAATACGAGTGACGCGCCGTTTCTCCGTCGGTCATCGTAAAATTTTATAAATTACAAATAATATTCTTCTGTCGTTCGCGATTAATATAATTGAACGTGACGGTGACCGAATGACGTGGGATGAATACGCTGCGATATATCTTAGTGGGATCATAAAGAGGCCGCTCCTATCACTTGCTAAGGTAGAAAATTGAAGGGCATTCATTAACAACATCGGTATGAATGGTTATTTTATTGTAAAATATAGCACTACGAGCATTATTTTTAAGTGTCAGGTATTAATTTTAGAATTAGCAATCACGAAGAGAAACATAGCATGCGTATATATATATATATATATATATATTAGGGTGGGTCAAAAAAATCAACTATTTTTTTTTTTACAATTAATACGGAAAAATGGGTTACTAGGCACCTTAAAAAAAGTCTCACCAAATATGAACTCTTAATTTTAATAGGAAGATCTTCCGCGTCGCAGTTTTTCATTTTTTTCTCAGTCCAATAGAAAAAAATTCATTCCTCATCATTAATTGGTCGTACAGAAAAAATTTTTCTAAGAATTTTGTAGGAAATTTAATGCTCTACAAAAAAGGTATCTTATGTTTTTTCCGTAAACCTCACCATTTCACTAATATTGAAGATTTAAGATTGATTATTTTAAGTCAAATGTCACTTTTGTTTATGAATTTTATAACTCGACAAGAAATGGCTATTATTGAATAGGCAATAGAAATTTTTGTAGCAAATTAACTGCTCTATAAAAATGGTATCTTATGTTTTGGCGATTAAATTAAGCGTTCAAAAGATATTCATCATCAAACTTTCATGTATACCGATTTTAAGAGTTTTTGATTAAATATTCAAAAAATTTCAATTTAATCTATCAGTTAAACAAATAAAAACAATATAACTATAAAGAAAAATGTAGGTGGCGCTAGTTCACAAGGGAAACAGAGTAAATAGAATACAAAACAAAAATTCTCTACAGAAGAAATTTTCCCAAGGACAATATACAGCTGTAGTGGAAAAATTTTTTAAGACGTTTTGAAGACGTTATAAAAAAACAACATGATCGTGATTTCTAATGATGAAAAATGAAAAGTTTGGAATTATTGAATAAAAATTTTGAAAACAAAATTCAAATAATACTTACATTAAAGACAAAAAATGAAATTTTCTCAAAACTGATAGATTAAATTGAAATTTTTCGATTATTTAATCAAAAACTCTTAAAATCGGTATACATGAAAGTTTGATGATGAATATCTTTTGAACGCTTAATTTAATCGCCAAAACATAAGATACCATTTTTATAGAGCAGTTAATTTGCTACAAAAATTTCTATTGCCTATTCAATAATAGCCATTTCTTGTCGAGTTATAAAATTCATAAACAAAAGTGACATTTGACTTAAAATAATCAATCTTAAATCTTCAATATTAGTGAAATGGTGAGGTTTACGGAAAAAACATAAGATACCTTTTTTGTAGAGCATTAAATTTCCTACAAAATTCTTAGAAAAAATTTTTCTGTACGACCAATTAATGATGAGGAATGAATTTTTTTCTATTGGACTGAGAAAAAATGAAAAACTGCGACGCGGAAGATCTTCCTATTAAAATTAAGAGTTCATATTTGGTGAGACTTTTTTTAAGGTGCCTAGTAACCCATTTTTCCGTATTAATTGTAAAAAAAAAAAATAGTTGATTTTTTTGACCCACCCTAATATATATATATATATATATATATATATATATATATATACGTAAATACATATACACAAATAGCACTTTGTTCGTTATTGTTGTTTTTTGTTTGTTATTGTTTGGCTATGTAATAAGGATTTTATTTATTTATTATTATTATTCTTTGGTTTTGTGTACAGTAGTAAAAAAATATTAAGTAGAATATAGCAACTGTGAGTTCACGGATATCACAAAATACGGATGCGGACAGGTTAAAAATAAATTCTAAAAACATTTCATATGAAAATGTATTCATTTAAAAAAACAATGGAATCTTACAGATTACTTATTGAAAGGCATGAGTCTACCACGGTATCTAACGCAATATATCTTTACTTCATAATTATTATTATTCGTCTATTTTTAAATGCAGTTTGTACTAATACAAGGGTTATCAAAGTAATTTTTGTAAATAACTACTGAAAGAGCTTCCTAGCTATCGCATTATTCCCATTCGGTGCGGTCGTCTAGAAAATGTTTTGTCGTATCATAAGCTTTCTCGCGGAAACGTTGAGTAATATCAAATAACAGGAATTAATTATATTAATTGTCTTATCGTCTAATTTTAAAAATATTCTTATAGAAATTGATGTATTTATTTAAGGGTCGCCGACAGTTTATTGTATCATCTTACATGAAATACTAATGAATTTATTTTAATTGTACTTGTGGCGTCAAAAGTACTAAATGTTCGTACAAAATTTAAGAGGATGCAGTATTTTGCAAGTTTATAGAAAGAATCTGAGTTGATTAAATTATTCGCTTACTTATAACAATTAAATTTTGAAGTATGTATTTTAATACAATATTTATTATTCTAAAATGTGAAAATTGTTATATACTCAACGCCAACTAAATTCATAAACCGTGTTAATACATATTTATAAAAGAAGACCTTGTGAATTCCAAAGAGTTGAACGCATAGCTGTTTTGGTTAACGACAAAGATTTTAAACCTTTTAATGGGATATTTTATTAATTTCTGCGGTCAACCGCGTACTCTCACAAATGGCGGTGCGATCTCGAATATTCACCTTGGAGGTCGAGATTCATCGCATTTCTTTTTATAAACCACAAACAATCGCTGTAATATCTTGGTCAGTAAGTACATAAATACGTATAACAATCAAGTGCAAATTATTTTTGTATATTGTCTCAAATGGAAACAAGGTGGGCAGTATTTATTATTCAAAGATGTACGTATTTTAAGGGCATGACAAAAAACAGTACCTGCAATATAGTGATGTTTGATATTTTTACATATATTTATGTATGCAATATTAATAGGTGTATTTATATATGTCTATTAAGTATAATTCTTGCTTGAATAATATTTTACCTACTTATATATGTTTATTAATCAATAAAATATAATGTAAGTAGCTCTATATCCTATAATATTTATGTGTACCGCCTTTGACTTATACAGTCTGTTTTATTCCTGCTACCGGTGGTCTGGGAGAGAACGCTTTTTAGCGATAAGACCGCCCATTGTGCACATTTAAAATATTTTTAGGCAATAATCTAATCTATCTTTCTCTCTCTCTCTCTCTAAACGTATAAAACAAGATAAAGTCCAATCAACTGAGACACTTTCAATCATATTACGAATGTCGCAGCCTCACACATTTAAGAGACTAAATTCTTTGACAACATAAATATATATAATTAAAAAGACTCGGATAGAATCATTAGTGTTTAAACAGTTATTAAAATTTATGTCATAATCATATCAAAATTAAGATAATAGAGTGATGATATATTAACCTTGCTCTTTTATATTTAAATAACTTATATTTAATTAAAACGTGTCCACATCCCTATTATGACTTTTGACCCTTAGCAATAGAAATTATCAGAAACCAAATAGTGGAGTAGCGGCGCCCATAAAAAAAAGCAGACCTTGGAAAATAATTAAATAAACTTGCTTGATTCCAGACGCGACGAAAAACATACCCGTCCTCCTTCATACCTTACAACTATCATGGTAGCGTTTTGACCTATCAGAAACTAGATCGCACATTCCTAGATAAAATAGAATATATAAACGTACATACAAGCACATGACTGGACTTAAATATTTGAGACGTATATGGTGGCCCCAATAACCGAAATCGGTTAAGAGAGTATTTTTTAATTTAACTACGGGTATGTTTTTATTACTTTCGAATGTTCACGGATAAACCGCAATTAGCGCAAAAGTAATAAGCATATCATAAATAACATCATATAAACAGCACAACTTAAATACATAATTATAAAACAACGATATTTTAATTGCTTTTTGTTAATGATCAGAGCTAGTAAGTGCTATGTTAAAATTGTAACAAAATAAAAGAGTTAATTTCAAAAAATAATTGTAAGTCTAACGCAATTTGCAGGCATGGAAAATGGGCAGATAACATTTGAAAATAGACCGGATGTAGTGATAGAGCCATTGTTGTTTTGTATATAATATTACTCCATTTCCGTTATGATTATTACCAGCCAGCAATAAAATTAAAATTGACTTTTTATAGAACGTTCAGAAATCGTACTTTTTACCGCGAAAATAATATTCGATTATCATCGCGATGTTATTCCATTACAAAGTAACCATTGATTGTTTTTTACTAATTACAAAAATACTTTTACGAACACAACCCGTATGTGATTGTGTGCTCGTTAAATTGTAACGATACTTGGGTGTGTTTTTTATTGTATGTTTTATGGGCGACGAGTTACATTTTAGCGCTGCGGGCGCTTTATTGCACTGTCATAGAATGAATGACACACGTTTTAGTGCCTGATAACGACTCGAAAATGCGTCGCTGCTATCTATATGCCACTACAATAGACCTACTTTTCACTCTTTTATTTTATTAAATCCCAATTTGGACGCGGCACCTCGTAAAGGGTTGTTCGCTTCCTGATATAAAATTTTTTTTTCACTTTTAACATTAGGAGATATTCACTTTGAACTTTTTACATATACAATGAAAACTTCTTGTGTGACAAACAACACCTTTTATAAAGCTATATAATTAAATAACTTAAACGAACAGAAAGTTAGCAAGGAATTTTAAGAGATTTATTAAAGCGAAGAGAATATTAAGAAACATGTTTTTTTTGCTATTTCGCTAATTCATTTTTGTTTGAGAATTATATAAAATACATATTACTGAATTTCATGAAAATCTGTTTATACCCAAAACCGAAATGAAACAGAATAAAATCAACTTCTAATAGATTCTAAATTTTATTCTGCAGAAATTGTTTTTCAATGAATATTATAATATGTTTCTAAATGATCTTAAAACAACTTAAGACCACACGCAGGAATGGAGTATAGAATTTCCTGGGACGAGTGGCCTGTCGTAAGAGGCGACAAAATGTAATTGCTCGTTTGGATGGCTACCACCTCTGGGTTAAAGTATGTGCCACCATAACAACCTTGAATTGGGTTCCGGTGTTAGTGGCTAGATTCCAGTCTTCATTTAGAGAATGATAGCACATTCGTAACAAACACCTTTAATGCTACAAATTTCTTTAGGTGGTGATAACCGCTTTACACTTGGTGGTCTGTCTGCCTGTCTGCTGGACTCATGTAACAAAAATATAAAACACTATCTTATTTTATTCATTTATGTCACTTTTTAAAAGCCAGCTTCAGTTAAATTTTAGGTTTTTTAACGCCAAATGGAGTTCTTGTGACAACTCATAAAAATCATACTAAAAATTTCTGTAAAAGTATTAATGCAATTGTACGGTCATTAATTTTAAAACATACGTTTTTTTAAAATAAACTTTCACCCTTTACCCTTTAAGGCGCCGCCAAAAGTGGTGTTGTAATACTAAATGCATTAATATATATGGCATAAAAGACATGGAATTTCTGTAAATAATCGACTAACAAGTTTCGGAATTTAAAAAACGTGTTTCGTTTTCTAATCACACCAATTTGACACTTTGTTAAATCCTTGATACATCCACTTTGTGTAATAGTTTAAACGCCGTATCTAATATGAAAATGTTTACTTGTTCCAGATGGTCAGTCGAACCACCTTAACCTGTTCAACTCACGGCCACAACCGAAGAAGAAAAGAAAATCAAGAACCGCATTCACAAATCATCAAATTTTCGAATTGGAGAAACGATTCCTGTATCAAAAATACCTATCACCTGCAGACAGGGATGAAATAGCCAGTTCTTTGGGCCTTTCAAACGCACAAGTCATCACATGGTTCCAGAACAGACGAGCCAAGTTGAAAAGGGATATGGAGGAGCTAAAAAAAGACGTGGAAAGTGCAAAAGTGCTTTCAGCTCACAAGAGTTTTCTAGAGAACGTGACTGATTTGGGTATTTTGAAGAAGAAAGCCATGAGCATAGGCGCGAGCGAGGAGGCTGCGACTAACCTAGTGGTCAACGCGTCCAAATGAAACGAGGCGAGGCGCCCGATCGACTACTGCGATCGGAGTGCTCTCGATTACTAAACGGACATTTGATGGGAATCGATTTGTCAGTGCATCGGATCTTATCGATATACCAGTGACAATCGACTAAACGAACGCATAAGTAACATTAAAAGGCCTACACACTATCTTGCGGAGCTCAAGAGGCAGTCTGCTCGGTGTTGCAGGCTGCAACAACATTCACAGCCCTGCATTACGCGGTGGACTGCCATGCAGGATAGTGAATAGATCCCCTTAGATGTTTTTATCTCCACTAAATTAAAAGTAACTTCACTATTTAATATTTTTTTTGTAAATAGAAGCATAGGGATACATTTTTTTGTAGTTTATTTAGTAATGTACAAAATACAGTTATTGAAGATGCTTCGTTCTAAATAAATGTGATAGTTGGTTTTATTTAAGTACTTAATTTTTATAGAGTATTTTTTAAATTATTTATTGAGGCATGAGCTATGCAACTGGTAATTTTGAAAAAGAAACTTTGAAACTAAATTGATCTCAATGATATTTTAATTATCATTTCATGCATTTAATTATCATTATTGTTACAATTTCTTGATAAATATAAAATAAACAATATAATTAAAAATAAAATCATATAGGTGACAATGACCAAAAAAATAGGGCTAATTTACCTAAAGTTGGCGAAAAGATAGGTAGTTAAGAACCATCAAAATGATGGTTGGTTTATGTTTTTAAATCTGATAAACAACAAGTTAATTAAATCTGAAACTTTAAAGAAAATTCAGCTTTAAGTAAGTTTTACTTATAAAACAGTTCGAATTTGTAATAGAAAACTTACATTATTGTTATTTAAAAGCATTGTTATTTTTAAGGAAATGTTTACTACTTAGGTAGGTAATGTTTGCTTAAGTAACCTGATTAAGTTATTGCATTCGACTTGTAACAATTGGTCTGATGTCAACTATCCAATAAATAAATTTCTTTGGTTTTAATGTATAAATTAAACCTACATAAATATTTAAAAGAAGTTAAAACAGTAATTTATATTTGGTAATCAAAATGGCTGCCAGGCAGAATATTTACCACATAAGTGCAATATCTTGAAAGCAAATAAATCACTTGCATAGCTCAAATAACATGTACATAATGGTATAATGTATAGATAGATATTCTTACCTAACTTTCATAAAGAGTACATAGTTTAATAATTACGAAATAATCGAGATTTACATGTAAAATTAGTAATTACATGTAGAATTAGTAATTACATTTTACCAACTGAAAAAAAAATATTGACCAGTTAGTAAAATGTAAATAATAATTCTGGAATATTTGAAATAAAATAATAGATGACTGGCAATATAACGTAGAAATGAATGTTAGTACAATTATGATAATGATCGAAAACTATTTGCAAATTTTAGATTGTATATATAGGAATAATTTTGATTTGAAAAGGGTATCACTTTATTTATTTATTAATCTATGGAATTCATTATTTGGATTTTTGTTCAGTTGGTACCTACTTGTCTCTGGTTAGTATTCAACGTCAGTGAATTACAAATAACATTATCTTCTTTTTGAGTAATAGCTAATAATTGTTATTTATCCAAGTATAATGGGCGTACATAGCCATGTATTCACGAAGATTTCCGAACAACTGTGACTTCGCGAAGATTTGTGATTACACTATGAGCTAAGACTTATTTCATCGTATAGCACTTTGCTGAAACCATGTTGAAATGGGATTTTACCTTTAAATAAAGATAAACTAAATGACATGAAACAAAAAGACAACTGTAATGAAATTTAAATAATAAAATAAAACGCCTGCTATGCAAATATTTATTAATATACCTACATATTAATAAAACTTCGACTACACAGTATATTCTTGATAAGCAGGTATGTAGAGAATTTATGAGTAATAAAATCTATGGGTATTAAAATATCGATAAAATTATAAACGATTTTTGAAGTATCGGTTATCTCACTCTAACGTCACAGAAGCTGTTTACACGATGCGATTTCTAGAAAGATTTGTGACCAGTGAGCTGAGATTTAGCAGGATCTATAGATGTTTAAAGCATTGATCGTATAATTTATGCCTTGGTCAGACTTAGCGGATTTTAAGATTTAAGCACGCACTTACTTTGAACTTTAAGAACAGTTAACTTTTATTGATGAGAATCTAACTGAAATAATATTGATACCTGTAATCTTTATGGTCGAATAGAATAAACAGTTACCACTGACACCTTCAGGATTCCTTTAGAAATTAAAAAGTTTTAACTATTATAGAAAATTCTTTTGTGAAAATTTAGTTTTATATGCTATTATAACTACTACGGTATACTGCTTCACCTACGATAATGTTATAGTAGTAGTATCTGTAATAATGTATTTTATATATATTTTATATTGCATGAGTTCAGTAGACAGGCAGACGGCCCACTTAATGGAAAGCGGTTACCATCACCTTTGGATATTTGCAGCACCAAAGGTGCTACAAATGCGCTGCTGCTCTCTTAAGGGAGACTGGAACCTGGCCACTAATGCTGGAACACGACCAGCGATAGTAGCCATCCAGTCGGGCAAATACCTTACCACCTGGCAAAATATATAGAGATAATGTTTTGTTTTTGACAGTTTCACGCATATGTAGCGATGGATTTAATGAATGGTATGTGAACTAATGAAAATAACTCATCCAGAGTTATTTTTAACGCCATAAGCAAGACGCTTATCGTCACAGGTATGATTTCGACAATTGAGATTACAGGTATTGATATTAATATTTTTTTAAATAATATATTATTGGTTGAAAGTTTTAGTAATGTTCCTCTATTATCAAAAATACAAGAGAATAATAATTATAGAGTGTCCCCTTTTTCCAAGGTATAGATATAGATAACCCTTAGAAAAATAAATATATATAAAGTATGACTTAACTGCAACGTGCAGAATTAATGAGAAAGTCACGAAAAAATAATATAAATAGAAGACATAAGTAGATACAGGGGGCATGTTACAAGGAATGAGTACACATGTTACAATCAATAATAATTCTAATATTTTTACATACAAAAGAGCAGGCGTTAAAATAACATCTTACTTTTAAAATATCAAGACAGAAATAATTTTAATTACTCTTCTAACTAATGCGCTATTAGAATCCTATTATTTGTACCTACTTATGATATATTAATATTATTTTACGCGGCTGCGCCGTTTATAAAGTTTACAAAGAGTATAGTCAAGGTGGAAAAGTCCGTTAGTGGGGTAAGTTCGTATACCTCTCGTTTTTTACCTTTTTTAAATGTAATTTAACGTGAACTACAATTTAAAGTGAGAATTAGATGGTGTCAGCTTTATTAACCGATTTGTTGTCATTGTGACTATTCAAACACAGAAATAAAGAGCGATGTATGAAGTTCCCCCACTGACGGACTTTCCCACCTTGACTATATCTCAGTTGATTTGACTGTACGCTCTGCGCATTAGCGGT
Source organism: Dendrolimus punctatus (assembly GCA_012273795.1). NCBI lineage: Eukaryota > Metazoa > Arthropoda > Insecta > Lepidoptera > Lasiocampidae > Dendrolimus > Dendrolimus punctatus. Next base: position 9,552,371 of record CM022549.1, read on the forward strand.
CTTATTCATATTGAGTTGAGTAAGTATGTAGGCTTCTTTAAGAACCATAAAGAAGTCCACAAACTTTAACTCAATATGAATAAGACCGTAAGTATATTGACAACATAGATTTCTAACCATCGTTTACCTATCGACATACCTTCATCACTTGCTATTTTAAATATTAACTCAAACAGCATTGATTAAAGTCTAATGGTATGTAGACAGTAACTCTATTAAATATTATAGTTCTCGGCACATATCTTGCGCGGTCCGTGGGACAGGAGAGATCGCTTTGCGCATTGAGTGTAGCCAATATGATACGATTTATCGGCATATGGATAACATTACGTTTTTGTCTCTTTACTCGAAAGGCAAAGGGGAAAAAGGCAATTTCACTTGAACATAGGCCAAGGTAACCGCTCATCAATCGTGCCGGCAACTATATATAATTTCTTCATCCACTTAGTTATCCAACTCAATGGAGTTTGTATGATTGGAAAATAATTCTTATCAGCTAGTAAGTAATGTTATAATTAAATTTTATCAGCACAAAGCAGTTACAGTAAATTATACCTTCAAGTGTTTAAAATTAGTCACGGTTCGAACATTATTCATGTTATTAAAATCAAATACAAGAACTGAAATATTCGTTTTTCATTTAATGGAAAATTTATGTAATATTTAAGTCGATTTATTAATTAAAAATTCGACTAAAAGTGTATAAACTAATGTGCACTAAAAGGTTTCGTAAAGGCGAGTATCGTCCGCCATTTTCTTCATTAGCTATACAAACTGAATTTTCTTTCACCTCCCAATTATTTGCTTTTAATATCGTCTTCTGTCACACCACAAACCATCATATAATCCTTCACACAATCCATCCAACTCTTTTTCGGTGTAACTTTACATTTATGTCCATCATTCTTGGAGTTTAACATTCTTTTTGTCACGTCACTTTGCCAGGTGGCAGGGTATTTCCCCTGTTGGATGGCTACCACCCCTAGTTTAGGGTATGCCGCCGTAACAACCTTGAATTTTATTCCGGCATTAGTGACCAGGTTCCAGTCTCTCTTAAGAGAGCAGCAGCCCATTTGTAGTAACATTGGCATTACAAATGTTCATAGGCGATGGTAACAGCTTTTCATCAAGTGGGCCGTCTGCCTGTCTGCTGAACTTTTGCAACAAAAAATAAACAAACATCCCTCCTCATTACATGTCTATACCACCTCAGTCTTCTTCCTCTTAATTTTTCAGTCACGGGTGCAAATTATGTACTACTCATTTATCATTATCCATTCTTGACAGTGAAACTTCTTTAGGCACATTGGGCACTATTGGAAAGGGGAAAAGCATTGAACTCGCGTGACCGTTACGCTAAAATACAAAGTTTTCAATTCTCATGTGCAGTCCCACGACCAACACTTTTTATTTCTGATGGACAAGAGACAGGGTGACGTTTCAATTGATGGAGAGTTGTTACCTTCACCTATAGACTTTTGCAACACTGAAGGTGCAACTAATGGACTGCCGGCCTCGAAGGCGGGCTAGTACCTAGCCATTAATATCGGAACAAAACTCAAGGTTGTTCTAGCATAATCTAGCCCGGATGGCTAAGCAGCCGCCTTCGATGGCCTCTCGCCTATGATGAACGTGGCAAGTATCAAAATAAAATAGAAATTTATGCTGTGTCTTACAATATCTAGACTCGTTTCAATTTCACTAAGCGATTCTCCAAAGTAGGCGTCTCAGGCGCTTATTGGTGATAACTTTTTCCGATCGAACACGGATTATAACTTAAATATGGTGTTCAGTTTCTTTTTATCTCGGAAATCATGATTAAAAATTATTTCTAATATACTATTTCTTGTTCCTATGTTGTAATCAGTTCATATTATATATGTAGTATAATGTACATCTTTAAATGAATTTTAAGCACGATACTGTGCTTATTACTTGTGAATATTTATTGTAAATAAACAATTTTATGTGTTCTAAGTATTTTATTTTCCTTTCCCTCTTTACACATTATAATAACATCGAAAAAAATGCAAATTTGGCTCACGAAGTAGGCTCTTAAATTATTCATAAACTTTTCACATGGCAATGATAATACAGATGTCAGTGTCATTTGACCACAACCTTGTCAATAACTTGACGCGCAGGGTAATCAAATTCTAAAAATTAATATCATCTTATAAAATAGTTTATAAATAGAAAGTATAACAAAACGTAAATAATTCTAACTCTTTTTGAAATTTTCTAATAACTAACACGATTTAAGGTATTTTTGACACTAACTTTGGGTAATAATATTTTTGATAGCCGGCAGCCCTGCGCATCAAGTTACTGTCAACGAGCTAAATTTCTTTTATATCATTTAGCTTAAAGATTGAAAAATAAACCCATAATAAGTCCAGATGATATTGTTTTGCATGATTTTTAAATTTCAATTAAACAACAGAAGACAGATGTTGAATTTAAAGGAATACAAGACTTTGTACATAAAAAAATTATGGTAATGTGTAGTTGCCATACTGGTATTTTTTATTTGCCGCGCGATTTCAGTTCCTTAGCCGAATTCAAGTATTACGTAAATCTGATAAGATTGCTCGGACATAGTTTCTTTGCTTGAATTAGTAGAAAAAAGCAACAACAAGATTAAAGTGTTACAACAACATGAAGAATGACGTTGAATTAAAGGAGAAAAAAGATATTTTTTACGCATTCTATAAATTATCTAGGATATTTTGGAAAATAAAATATCACAAAGACTGATATTTTTTTAATTTGCCGTGGATTTTCAGTCTTCACTTTTATTAGCCAGACTCTAGTGACAATTATATAGGTTAATGACACATGTCAGAGTAAATTCTAAAATTGTTTTCATGTGAAACAGCCTGCACTATTACCCCATACCTACTTCTAGGTATACTTATAAATTATTTTTATTATTCAACTTTGTGCACGTTGGACAGGTAACAAATTTTACGGTTATTTTGTTATATATAAAATCCAGGGTTATTTTCATCCCAACCCTGGAAATTCCCATAAAAACTCGATATAAGTAATTTTACCAAAGGCTTACCGCATACACAAGTAAGTATAAATTGTCTTACTTAAGGTGTTATCGATCAGTGTAAATTTTGCATCGGAATGAAATGTTTTTTCGACCTGGCCACTTTAAACCTCTCACAAGAAAATTGTCATAGGATTCTAAGGATATAAAGATTTTAAGTCAGGAAATGTTCTATCGATCAGCGTAAACTGCATCGAAATCAGCCTAATAGTTTTTACGTGAATTCCTAATAAACAAACAAAAAGTGTAAGAAACTAAAGACTGCACTATTATGATATATTACATAGATATTCAAAAACTACTTGGCCTAAAAGGAGACGGGGTCTGTTGGGCCAAAAAAAACTAACAAGTTGAGATATGGTTTAAAAGCGTTATATTTTGCTATTATAAAATGGAAAACATCAACAATACATTCTACCTGGAAGATGAGAAATCTTACAAATAAGGTCACAAATAAAATATGTTTTCGATTACCACTATCAATGTATGTGAATGACTTTCAACAATTAATAATAATAATATGAAATCACTTACACCACACGATTAATTTATTCAAAATAACTAAACGCAATCAAATTAAATAAAAATAACTTTAAATCTTGCTTAAATTTTGCTCTCTTTTTATTTTATTTAGTTTTATTATTTAATTTTAGTTTTCTATCCTATAGTTTAGTTCAACATTATTATATTTTTAGTGCTCAATGATTTATTTACTCAATTTAAAATAAAACTTTAAATCACTGTCATCCTGTTACAATCTGAGCCCAAGAAAGTATGAAAACGTATCCGTATCCTTTAACAGGAAGGTGTATTCTACTGCCGCAACATACTGGAGTAGTGAAACCCTGAAGATAAAATCTATATATTAATACGTGAAGCAAAAACTTTGGCCCCCTTTTTATGAAAATTGCGCGGACGGAGGAGTATCAAATGCTAATAATTGTGTTTTAATTATGCATAAAAAATACATTAAATGAATAAAAAACCATTACACACACTACCATATATTTGACACACACACGTATATATACTCTTTTGATTATTGTTCAAGTCAAATTAACAGTGTAGGTAGCCTTGGCGAAATCTGTGATTATAGAAGTACTAGAGTTTACCCCGCGGCTGCGCCGCGGGTTAACCTCTAGGGCGTGTGTCTTGTTTATAGAGCAAGTGCTAAAGGTTATATTATATTACATTTTTTATGTATTTGCCCACGGAAGATTCACTTCATTTTATATCGCTAATTATACCATCCCCGTCTATCTGTCAACAAAATAAATTACAAAACATGGTCTAAATGACCAAAAGACCACAGTGACCGACATGGCCAAAATGACAGAGTAGGCAAAAACGACCAAAATGGCCAAAATAATCAAAATGACCAAAGAGGCCAAACTGAACGACATTGCCACAATGAAAAAAGGCAACAAACAGTGACCAAATAGGCCAAAATGACCAAATAGGCCAAAATGATCAAAAAGGCCAAAATGATCAAATATGCCAAAATGACCAAAAAGGAAAAATTACCAAATAGGCCAAAATTACCAAAAAGGCCAAAATGAAAATTATCCCTTGGCCATCCTCAATATTTAATTTACATACGTACCGAATTTCAGCCAAATCGGTCCAGTAGTTTTTCCGTAAAAGCATAACAAACAAACAGACAAATATCATTTTATCCCGGAAACTATCCCATTTTTCGGGATAAAAAGTATCCTATGTTCATCCTCGGTATCGAAAATATATATATACTGAGTTTCAGCCAAATCGGTCCAGTAGTTTTTACGTGAAAACGGAACAGACAGACAGACAGACAGAGTTACTTTCGCATTTATAATATTAATAGGGATAGTCTTTGACATTAATTATTATGGTTGAATTTCAAGCACAGGCGACCACGAGTAATTATTGATGGCTGCAATGCATATACTTGAGGGATGAAAAAAGTTTTATTTGCGAACATGTAGTATAAGATATCATTACTCTAGATTTAAAAAATCATGAAAATATAATATGTCGTGATGACTTATATTATTCAAATCAATAAATGGAAATATATAGCCTTCAAAGAACAAGATATACTTCTAAAATTCCTTGGTATGAATAGCTCGATGTTTTAAAGGTTTATTAAGAAACAACCCTAATTTTGAAATTTGTGAGTCAACTTCTAAAAATTCCGCCTGAGTGGAAAATACATCGCGTACTTATCCAAATATAAATAATAAATATAATATTTTTTCCTAGTTTTTTACATTCAAATTAATTTATAGCTTTCGTAGTATAAAAAGGGAATCTTAATACGTATATGTCCCAAGATCTTTATTGTTATTTTTTGGTGTATAATAGGTAGTTTTATATTACAATCTAAGTAGGTATACATATACATTTTAATTTAAAGCTCTGTATCATCAAGTTTATAATTTGTTGTGTGTACTAATAAATGAAAAAAAATATTCCCACTGACTTTAGAATTATTAAGTAGCAAATTCTGAAAAACTAAGGTAGTAGATCTTAAAAATTATTTTAAACGTATTCGTTCAAACAAGTTTCATAGTTTTTTTTAGGCATGACCATTGTTTTTAGGGTAACGTAATCAAATAAAAAAACTCAAACCATTTTTTTTCACCACCTCTACAGAACCTTTCACTGTGTGTGAACTTATACTCATTATGACCATTTTTATTAGTTGCTGCCAGGGATTGGCTAATGAAAGTCGAGACTGAGAAAGCGTGACAAATTCAAAAAGTATTAATATGGCAACCCCAAATTACCATTGAGTACTTATACAATGCATAAAAAATATTGTTTATCTTTTAATTCTTCTGATGCTTTATCTCGGAAACTTAAGAAAATACTTTTTTAAAGCCGCGCGTTTTCATTTTCTACTTCGTTAGCCAAACTACCTAAAAATATATATTTATGAATATTGGCACAAGAACAAGTTATCTAATCAAAACAAATCCAAGTAAAACGTTCTCATAATCACAAGACACTGTGTTGTGTGAAATCGATTGTACGTGATTATATCGATAGTTGTAACTTTAGTATCGATATGTAATCGGTTTGTTTGGTTTACGGAACGACGCGCTATTCGCGTTAGCGTCGCGTGCCGAAAGCCATTGGCGAGTTAAGCCTAGAACACATTTGTACAAGATGGACGACCAAGGCTTGATTTTTAAACTGAAAATTTCGAAAAAGACTTGGAATACTGCCTTGAAATAAAAAAAATATTCTATAGAGTAGCTGTAACATAACCATTTAGAAATTTTCCTAAAAAGTAACAGTAAAAGACGCTAAAAAACGATATTTCAACCGACTTGAGGAAAAGGAGGTTCTCAATTCGTCGTGTAAATATGTAGGTATATTTTTATGGATGTTCAGCCTTTACTTTTTTGTTTCTGAAACGACCTTTAATTATTCATTTTGTGTTGGATTCAGTGCAACCCAAGAATAGTTTTGTATTTCATTGTAATGAACTTAAAGTGAAAAATAAAGAAATTTGCAAAAAAGAAACCAGCTTCAAAATATAGAAAATATTTATATTCTGCTTTTTAGTTACTCTTGAAGACGGCTTCTTTTTGCTAGATTTTTGGTGGACTTTTTCTACAAAATACACTCTAGGATTAAGTTTACTACTCTCATCATTCTAATATTGAAGTAGCAGATATACCAAGGTAGCTGATGAAGTGTTTTATTCTTCATTATTGATCTGCGTCTGTAAGACGTACGATTCTTTATAATCGTCTATTTTTCCAGACAGCGTGCTCCATCTTCAATATCTTCAATAACTTCAAATATTTTAAAAATACAGAAAAACTTTGCACTCTCTTTCCAAATAAATTAGCCGGTCGCCATGATATTCTACTTTCATGAGAAAAGTTTATGATTCTATGAATTAACATTTGTGTATGTATTTAATGACTCGATTCTTGTGTAACTCAGTGCAATATCTGAAAGGAATTTTCAGGAATTTGTTCATACAAACTGGTCGATATAGTCAAAATTATTTTTCTCAAAAAGTATACTCTATATTTCAGGGACTGAAGTGTTACTTCGCAATTACCTAAAAGTCGTTACAATTGTAATACATGAAATTGACTGTAAATAAGAATAAAAAACATTTAAATTTTGAAAATTAAAAAAAAAGCAGCATGAGTGTACGCCACGCTTAGAAACACCATTGTCAAATTACACCGAGACGTTCCAAACTCAAATTGTTAAAACTGTACGAGCATTTGTTACGGACAAAAGTTTGTTATAAACGTTAATTGGTCGCCCACTAACAAAATCACCAATATAACAAGACCCACGTTTTCCAGACCCATCCAAATAATCACAGGTCAACGAAAATCGGTAAATAAGTTATCACGGATGAACTTTTCGGTCACATTTAAATTTAATTCTTGGTTGTTAATACTTTAACTACGTGATTTTTGTACAAGCGTTATAAATGATGAACCGTAAACAATCAAATAATTGCTTTTACAAGTATTGGTTTTTGTATACGATGTTTGTAATTCGACAATTATTTATGTTTTACTCGAAGGTGCATAATTTTAATTATTTTCATTTGGTTTCTTAATCGAAAATAACGAGTTGGAAATTTAAATAATCTATCTATCTATAATATTATACAATTCTAAGCATGCCGTGTCTGTACATTGGAGCAATTTAAAAATTACTGGAATTCTTTTTTATTTCTTGTCTGACCGCTTGTCTGTTTGTTCGGGACTCACGTAAAAACTACTGATCCAATTTCGATACGGTTTTCACTGATCGAAAGCAAATTATTAAGCTTCAAATCTTTGCTACTTTTTACCCTGGGAATCCCGTGGGATTTTTTCTGGGAATGATTTTACATGGCCAGATAAAAAAGGCGAAGTCCAATATAATAAATATAACGGGATATAATTTTATGTAATAAAATTATATCCCGTCATATTTTTTATTCCGGGAATCCCGCGGGATTTTTTCTGGAAGCGGATCGTATTTGTTCGGGTGCATAAAAAATAGCTTATTCCGAGAAGAATAATAAAAATATAACGGTGGAGTTTTTATTATCTAAAAATGTATAATACAATACGCACCTTTTAATTTAGAATAGCTGTCGCTTTGGTATACTGGACTAAGCGTCAACCCGCCTATTTCAATGCACCGCGGAGGGCCTAAGATCGATCCCGGCGGAGTAAACTCACTTAATGCGCTTTACGTTATTTACTTTGGTTTAGAATCGGCCTAAAATTGTTCTTTTCATATTACCTATGACAAGCGTTTAACAATATACATACCTACGATACATGTATTTATGTACAGATTTTAACAAGAACTGAACAAAAGTTTTAGGATACTGATGTTTTTGGTCAGGAATCGTGTGCTTGTGTTGAATCTCAAGTGTTTAATGAAATTTGCGTTATCATGCTGTCAAAAGACCTCCTTCGTTTGACATTAATCAAAGAAATATCTATCCATCTCATAAACTTTGTTCTTTATTCAAAGAGAAAAAAATAAGTCTATTTCGGAGAACCAGATTCCGGAAATATAATTTCTAGTATTATTTTTGTATATACAAGAGCGTCACTTGACAAGTACTAATCGACTTTAAATGAACTCGATACAGAGTTAGCTTATATCCTGAATCAATACTTTAGGCGACTTTTTATCCTGATTACATACATACATAACTTCACGCCAGATCCCTTGAGGGGTAGACACGAACAACAAAGCGCCATTTAGGCTTATTCTTACACACCTCACTTGCTTCTTTGACAGTCATAGCTCTTGTCATGGACGCTCGTCGGTTCTTAAGGACTGACATCACCTTCTGCTAGTACATGATCAATTTGATCATGGAAGGTGTGTCGTGGCCTTCCGCGACTTCTGCATCCATCCACTTTTGCATTGTATATCTGTTTAGTCATTCTTCCATCATTCATTCTTTCCACATGTCCGAACCACCGGAGCATTCCTTTCCTTACGTTCACCCCGACACTCTCTTTCAGACCAACTCTCTTTCCTACTTCGGTATTAGGAACGCGGTCCGCGAGCGGCACTCCGCAGATTTTGCGCAGTGCTCGCATCTCGACCGCGTTTACTCTACTTTTATGCTCTCTCTTCCATACCCAACTCTCGCTTCCATACGTGAGCGTAGGTACCAGCACCGCGTTGTGTATGGCTAGCTGGGCCTTCTGACTGAGGCCTTATCCTGATTAATAACAATAAAAAAATATCCTGACGGAAATAATTTCCGTAGGATACACGACTATAGCCAAAAAGCAGCGCTGCGGTGGCGTTTTTTCTTATGCCACCGCTACATATCACTAACAAATACGTCATCATGGCAACGCGAGCGAATAACATTGATGTAGAATAAAGAATTATCACCTCTACATGTAACATCAATTTTATGAAACAAGCATGTAATGTGCACATAAAATGACATGTAGGAACTAAACTGCAAAATAATACAAAAGCATGCATGTTATCCGTTAAAAGCAATTATCCTATCAAACTCCTATATCCTGTTAATTGTACATTAATAACAGTGTATTAATTAGCAATTAATAAAGGAGTAAATTATAAGTACATTCTCTTTCTTGTAGTGCTATTGAATGCAATAATAACACCTATCCAAACATATAATCATTATGATGATATAAATGTTAGCTTACATTTGTTTATTTCTTTTTATTGTACAGCTGTCAGACCCAATGAGAAGTGGTTATCATCACCTACAGACGATTGTAACACCAAGGGAGAAGCGAACGCATTTCCAGTTTTAGAATGACATAAAGAAGAGGGGACAAGGAGAAGAGAAAGAGGGATCAGACTAGAAAATTGTGGTTGAAGAGATGGGATATGGAAATCGAGGAGAAAGTGAGCCATGGAAAAGAAAAGAAAGAAAAATATTCATTTTCAATATCGACACACAACACAAAACAATACTAAGATATTAAATTACACAAATAAAGAAATTGTATGCCGCATACTGAAAATGAGGTTGGCACTCAGCATTTTGCCGTGCCGAGCCTAGGCCTGACACAGCGCTGATTTTCATGGGAACTCACTCGATTTTTTTCTTGACGGCCTCTGAAGTTAAGTGAGCTAAGCCTTTGCCAGCCCGACTTACTACAACACACAAGTCCCGCATTCGATTCCATGCTTGATAAATTTCGTAAACGAACTTCCGCCTGTTTGCTATGGTCTGAATGTCTGGGATCGGCCCCAGAGTTATCTGTTTATAGCTTAAGGATATACAACGACTAGTGTACTTCTCTGTCAATTATTGTTTTTTAAGTATTTCTTTTTCATATTATTTTACACTATTATAAAATAACTTCATGTCATTGAAGACCAAGAGACATAAGGACGACCTGGACTTTTAAAAGTCTTGTGTGGGCTATGGGTCAGCCAGACAGCCTTGTCGATAATATCATCAATAAATAAATGCATCCAAGGAAAATCTCTGGTCAGTATAAAACTATTGTGGTAAATGGAATCAAAAGAACTGGGTTATTGAAATTCCCAGCAACTGAAGTTGGGAACCTAAGGCTATCAAGGAACTATAGCGCTAACCCGTCGCTCAAATCGGTTTCGAATCGCCTAAAAATGGATTTTAAGGAAAATATCAGTCATGAAAACAGAAATATTATTTGAAAACTTGTATATTTCATTTGATATCTTTTACGGTCCAGAAAATATAAACTCCAAGTCCTGTTCCACCGAAGTGACAGCCCTGGCTTGTATGTAATATAATTTCTGCCGACAGAAACACCAAGAAAACATTAATTTATAAGCACTATACAATGAACAATTAATTGAGTTATTTAAACACAAAATATTCAATGAAAACCAATAATAATATGGCCCAGAGCTGTTAATTCACGTAAATTGATGTGGTGCAATGTAATTAAAACTGGCAAAAAGAACCGCTACACACTTGATTTTTTCATAATAATATTATAGTAAGTATCTTCTTTGCGTTGGATATTAAAAAATAAGGTAAAATAAGAGGTGCTCAGAAGAATTATACTTATATCTGTTCTTTGCTATAAATATAGCTCTGAACGACTTGTGCATCTTTGTAATAACAATCAATTAGTAGTTTTATTTGGAAAGTAACCCAGGTGTTTGAAAATTATATAGATTTCTGTGAGCTCTTGTCGAATTTCAATTTTGCGACCTCAGTCTTTGCCGCACACGCCGCCATATTAGAGAAAATGGCGCCTAATAGCATTTTTTTGACAAAATCTCCTTTCTGACTCATTTAGTAATTAAAACATTGATTACAAAATGAAACTAGAGAAAATTTCCATTGGGAATTCTTGTAGGAGCTCTAAAATTGACATTGCATTAGTTTAGATTTTCCAAGAAAAATACAATTATTTGTCAAAAGCAATCATTATATCCTACAACTTCTTTTCACTAGAGTCTATGGCAACTTCAAATTATCATAGATGATTTACATAATATTATAATAGGTAGGTACATAAACCGCATCTTTGCTTCAATAACGTGATAAGTCCCACAAATCGTTTTGTTTGTGTTTGATTATTCATCAAATAAAAATATTTTTATTAATTTGATAATTAAAATAGCCCTGTTCGATTTTATTTTTCAAAACATTGTGGTTTCTTTTGTAGATTGATAATAAAAAAGTATCGGATGCAATTATTTTCTGAAAGTAAGAAAACTTCCGAAATTTCTATTTTCAAGATTTTTAAAACATCATTGAAGTAAAGAAGCGAAACAATTCTGTTTTCATTTGAATTTAGCGTATATCTTTTGTTCCTTTTTTCCGAATTTAAATCATTTAATTAACTTAATTAAAGTTTTAAATGCTTAAAGTCCAAAATAATAAAAATGTTAATAACGACAATGTTTTGACTTTATGATATATGTCATAGTGTCTAATCATAATGAAATTTACATTATCTCTAATCGGGGCAGAGATATTATTAACTTTTTGTTTTCTGATTATTTTGTTTTTTGTTTTGGGATAATAAAACACGTTTTACGTTTCTATAGTTTAGGTCAAGTTATAAAAATTTGCAATATTGATATGTTCTAATTCACAAATAGACTTTTGTTTACCACTACTACGTATGTTGTCAATCTAGGCAAAAAGGTTGCTAAATTGACAATATTACCAAAAGTATAAAGTGTGCGTATACTCCAAATGTCGCGGGCGTTATTTATAAAGAATTTTTGAAAGAAGCCAAAAACTACAGCTTTCGGTATCCTTTGTGAGTATAATACTATAATTTCGAGGTAGACGCGTGATGTTGGGGTGTAATGTTTCTTTATAGAATGTGACCAATTTAAAAGTGCCTCCGGGGCTTGGACTGCACCTACGACACTCATCGTGTGGCAAAACTCGGAGGGGTCAACATAAATTGGTACCATTATAAAACAGTTGTTGATTTGGTATGGAACAATAAGAAATTTTTAATAATTATAGTGCACAATCATTGTTGCGTTATTACGTTGCATTTGTTTTTAGAAACGCAATGAAAGTTGGGGTGAGGTGTTTGCACTTTGTAGCGTAGAGTGTAATTAACTGTTGGTTTTCTATTTTATTGGAAATTGTTTCATGTTTAGTATTCATAAACATTTGTGAGCGTCGTTTAAGTTGTTTACGATTATAATAAGTAAATTCAAATGAAACAATAAAGATAACCTCACCCATCGATTTCGATGCCAGGCTTATTATTCTACGTACATAATAGTCTAAAGGGATTATAGGTATAATACAATATAAGTTCAGTTTCCTTTATTGTATTAATTTGAGATTTAATTTAATACTGAAGATAAATGGAAGAATATTCCTTCCTACGTTGGTTGAATGTTTGTTTAATTATTTTATTGTGGTTTAACTTAAATTTTGATAGATTTGGTCTGAAATTATTTTTTTAAGGGACAAAACGTTGAAATTACATCATTGAGATACAAGTTATTTATTTTGAAAATAAAACTAAATTATAAATTAAACAAAATAATCAATAATAATACAAATAAATTAATATTATATATGTAGCACATTGCTGCCAGAGGGAAGCGTGCCCAGAAGGCTGGCTGCATTGCCACGTTGTATGGCAATGCTGATTCGTTGCGAGAAGTACCTACGAACCGGCCTTCTGATCATGGGTATTAAAAAGTTGTTTACAAATTTCTTTGAAGAAACCCTTTGCCGATGGACCCCACGGACTTAAAGTTTCAACTCTAAACGGCACAAATGTGTAATCCCTTCCTATGGTTCCATATTGGCGCCGTTTGAGATCTTCAGCTGTTGATGCAGCGGTGCCAGCCTCTGACTTCGTCAGCGGAAGATGTGCTGCCGCCAGAGTGTCAACGCATATCGCGTCCCACACAAGCAGCCTTCCCATTTTCCAAGGAATAAGTGACATTCTATCCGGCCTCTTGCTATACTCGCGCACCAAGCCTCTAGGATGGCAGGCATGCCGACGCTGACAAGAGGTCGGCGTATAATATCATTGATTTGACACGGCGTGATCTTCTGCCAAACAAAAAAAAAGTTATTTATTTGATAAAATACAAATAAAAAATATGTTTATACTATATAAATATATTTGTAAAATTAGGCTTTTATATTTAGTTTTATCATAATCTAGTCAAACTAACTTCTTAAATTAGACATTTGAAAAATCAGTCCATATTGTTTTTTTACTTTTCTTATTAGAATCTGCGCCGAAAAGAGTCCCACATACGCGTCGTTGAAATCACCGTACTTTATCCTGCCAGAGTAATTATTTGCTAATCTGTAAATCGATGAAGGCAAATACTGCATAATTAATACGAAGTGTTCCATAATTAAAGCTGTAAATTTATTACCTGACTACTTTACGAACAAAATTCTATCAAATAGAGGAGCTGTCACTTTTAATTCCTTTATTTTCTGTGGGTCTTCTTTTCTGGGACTCTAGATAATATTTAATGACACAGATGAACTTTTTTTTATTTAAGAAAATTCAAGATCTCTATCAAAATACGGAATCCAAGTTCACACATATGAACCCAAATGTTTCAGATTACTTATAGTATAGTAAGACAACACAAAAAGTTCTGTCAAAAGGTTAGAAATATCGTAAAGTATGAATCTTCTTCTTCTTCTTCAGCCAATTTCGGTCCACTGCTGGACGTAGGCCTCCCCAAGTACGCGCCACATATCCCGGTCTCCCGTCTTCCTCATCCAGCCCCTGCCGGCGATCTTGCGCAGGTCGTCAGACCACAGGGCTGGCGGGCGTCCTACGCTACGTTTGCCGAGACGTGGTCTCCACTCCAGGACACGTTTGCTCCATCGGCCGTCGGTCCTGCGACAGAAGTCACCGGCCCACTGCCACTTCAACTTGCTAATTTTGCGAGCTATGTCGGTTACCTTAGTTCTCTTACGGATGTACTCATTTTTGATCTTATCCGTAAGAGAAACGCCTAACATAGCTCGCTCCATAGCCCGTTGAGCGACTTTGAATTTGTGGACTAGTCCCGCTGTCAGTGTCCATGTCTCGGCACCGTATGTCATAATAGGTAGGACGCACTGCTCGAAGACTTTCGTCTTCAAGCATTGAGGAATGCTCGACGAGAAGACCTGTCGCAGTTTACCGAATGCTGCCCAAGCCTAAAATCCTCCAAAGTATGAATATATTACATTAATTTTCGCACATACAAGCAAGTTTATCACGGCCAAAACCATGGCATATAAATAAATGACCAATTTAAAATAATAGTTTCAGTAATGAAAACGTCATGTTAATTATAATTAAAGCGCAGTTTTAATTAATTTGAACGGCACGCGCCGCCCAAATTGTTGACAGTCGTGTGCTGTTTTGAGTTACCAGGTATTCCGATTTTATTGAAGTTTCGGTATTTAAGGATGTTCAGATGTTCCGTTAAATATTTTTTAAGTGCCTTCTAAATAACGTTTTGATAGATTTTTGTTTACTTGCAATTTAAAACTTTTTAAAAATATATATCCAAACCTATTATTATCAAAATTAAAACGACTTAATTAGAAACACCTCCAGCGCTATAGTTAACTACACTTATTTAAATTTGTTGTAATAATACATAATTTTAATTTCACTTAAATTATTCTCTTTATACAATTTTAACCTGCAAAGGAAGATTCATTATTGGCTTATGTCTTCTTGTTACCTTCTCTCAGTTATTCGGAGTGGGTATAATATGTCTTTAATTTCCATACTCCTCTATTCTGACATACGTTCTCTGTCACATTGTAAATCATCATGTCGTCCTTCACACATCTTTTTTATCTACCTTTAAGTACATTTTTATTATAGTCAAAGTACATTTAATTTTGTATATATTGTTGAATTGTTTACCAATATTTTTTCACTACCTTCATCAGTTTGGTTGCTGATGTAAAATATACCGACTTTAATGTATTGTGTAAAGCTGTGTGATCTTTGTTAAATTAATCATTTTTTTGACTCAAAACAATTAAAACATATTGTTAAATTAAACAAAATTAATAATAACGATAAAGATCTCTGAAGCTGTGAAAACGCAGACTTTATATAAGTTTTTAAAACGTGAATAAGTAATATCAATTGTTTGTTATATACTGTTCATGGCATCACGGTCTCGTGAAATATAGTCTGCATATCTATTACATATGTACTCTATACCTATCTTAGACAAATGGAGCGAATGTGAACTCGAGTAGATATACTTTTGTGATAATATATGCATATAAAAAATGGCCGAAATTCATGTCTATAATTTTATTTGTTTACATTTAGTACCAATATTTACAACAAGAATCTGGCAACACAAGTAGATACTGGCTGTTATTTTTTGTTTTTGTTCATCATTCAAACCACACCCACACTTGTGACTATGACACAAACTAATACTGCTTAGCGTTTTTAATTATCTAATTATTTCACAGATTGGTATGAAGAGGGAGCTAGTTTTTAGTTCTTATTTTGAATGAGAAGGGAAGTGCTACGTTTAAACATGATGTCGTCCTCCTTATTCATATATGACACATATAATTTTTTGTATTATAGGCAGATCAAATTTACACATTAGATGATATCAATGTCAAATGGTCTCACTTATTTGGCTTTTTTTTATTGCTAAAGCACAGCCGACAGGCTGACAGCCCAACTGTGATGGAAAGAGGTTAACATCAGCTATGGAGGTTAGTAATACCAGAGGTGCTGCCGATTTGCTGTCGGCCTTGAAGGAGAAACTGGAACCTGGCCACTGATGACGGAACAGAACTCAAAATTGTTATGTATGCGGTATACTCTAGACCAGGGGTGGTAGACATCCAATCGCGCAAATGTCCTACCACCTGGCTGTGTTTTGTCGCCTCTTGCGACAGGCCGCCAAGTCCCAGATATTAGTATTCTTTTCCGTTCCTGCACGGAGAGAACTGACTTAAAAACAACAAACACATCACAACAGATAAGATTTTCCACAAAACACAAAATTTTGATTCATAAACAATCAAAATCCTACGAATATTGTCAATTATAACTAATAACACTATACATATTATACATATTCTAAAATAAAACTGACGACAAAACGTGACCCTTCAAGTTCTCACCAAAACAGTTTCAATACCTAAATTGACAACGAAATGTTAAAAAGCACACAGATCATATATAAAGTAACGAAGATAAGTGCCCACATAACCTCATCAGCACAGAGTACTTTATATATACTAGTACTCATCAGTTTTATCATTATCAATCTTAGTGCTTTACCGATACTTTCACAAATACTCAAATAAATTCTAACTCTCCACTTACAGACTATAATAACTAGAATTAAAGCAATAAAATCCATTATGTAGCATATTGGTGCTAATAAAAATTACTCCCGTACATCACTGCATGACCCTCCATTTGAGCGCAATAGCTTTTTTCTCACACAGGCCCGAGGCAAAGGAATTGACCCAAATATCCAGCCTTCGTGCTGTGACGAATTAACGAGTGAATTCGTGTAAATGATAAATCGTTTCGCACGTTTGCTTCCCTGTTATATTATTGGCAACACTCGCCTTGCCGCAATAGATATTAATGATGTTCGAAATTTGAACTGTATTTAGTTTTCTTTTTGTATGTATATTCAGCCAGTATCAAATACTTACATATTATTCTTATGCAAGACCGTAAAAAACACTTTCTATTAAAAAAATATGTATTATAATAATATTTCGATAGTATTCCTACTCCCAAATATGCCAAATATATATATAAAGAAGTAACGTTTGTGACGTTGTAGGGGGTAATCTCTGGATCTACTGAACCGATTTTGAAAATTCTTTTGCTTTTGTGTTGCCAACAGTCGCTACAGAATATAATTCAAAGAAAGACGATTCCCTAAGTTCGTCACAGAATACGTAATAAAAAATTCCGTGCTCTTTTCAATCGGTCGAATTTGTAGTTGCGATAAAAATATGAAATGGTTCAAATATTTATATAATTTATTGTGAAATTTTGCAGCCTCCCTAAAAAAGGCCACCCCCACTACGCTACGCCACTGTTATATTATAAAAAGTACTACTAGTAATTACTTTAATATCACGTAGTTAAAAAAGTTTTCAACGCAAATAAATGGTCCAATTTTTATTCACTGAACCCTAAAAGGTCGAGTAAAACGGATCAACTATACAATAGCCGTTGGAAGTGAAGTGAAATCGCAACAATGGCCGATAATGAAGTGGTTTTGTCATATTTAAATGCGTTACAAGGCATGTGTGGGCAAATTATAACACAATTATGTGATTAACGAACATTAACTATAAGATCAGGGTATACTAAAGAAATGCGTAACATTGAATAAGAAGATTGACTTCTGAATCATTAGTACATATGGAACATGCTGGATCTATATAAAATATTGTTAAAATTTAGGCCACCGGCATATCTGTAAACAAAGCACATTTATTACCCGTCGGTGTTTGTGCTAACAACATCGAAACGCCATTATGATCGTCTTCTTTTGTTTACTTTGTGTTTAAACATTGTGATTGTTAAAAATAGCCCATTGTGTATTGTTCACGGACCGCGTTCGTAATACCGAAGTAAGAAAGAGAGTTGGTCTGAAAGAGAGTGTCGGGGTGAACGTAAGGAAAGGAATGCTTCGGTGGTTCGGGCATGTGGAAAGAATGTATGATGAAAGAATGACTAAACAGATATACAATGCAAAAGTGGATGGATGCAGAAGTCGCGGAAGGCCACGACACACCTTGCATGATCAAATTGATCGTGTTCTAGCAGAAGGTGATGTCATGAGCCTTAAGAACAGACGAGCGTGCATGACAAGAACTATGAATGTCAAAGAAGCAAGTGGGGTATGTAAGAACAAGCCTAAATGGCGCTCTGTTATTCGTGCCTACCCCGCAAGGGACCTGGCGTGAAGTTATGTACGTATGTATGTATTGTGTATTGTAATCTTTATGGTAGTAATTAGCCAGGCGTGATTCTTAGAAATTCAGTCCACGCGGTCGAGTAGACATATTGTATTTGTACAGTATAAAGCAATGCCCCAACGGAGGGGTGAAGCAGTTTAGCGATAACCACAAGCGAGGCAAGACGTGTGTACATTCGATAATCTATATAGTGACGGACTTTGCGCGTGTTATTCAATCGTGCACTACGTTTGTAATGGTTGTGTTTAGTTATACTTGTGCCTATGTTATACGTGTTGGTATAGTTCTAATAAATTATATAGTAATTCCAATTTTAATTCGAGTCCTGGAACTCGTAACAACATAGTTATTATCATCTTATAAAACGTCGCACCCTCGAGCGTCCAAAATTATGACATCATAAGCATGTATAGTCGTGGTATGAAAATGTTCGCCAGTTTTCAAATTGATTTATTTAATGTTCCACGAGCAAATGGAATGCTCTAGAATGACCGTGAACGCGGCGTATGAAGTATTTACGCAGCACACAGCGTATCTATGCGCACCACGTCAGGCATCTGAGAGAGAGACTAGTATAATCCATTAACATAATAAGCATTTATCTGTCGCATACAGTGTCACTCCATATAAAGCCTACAGCGTTTATAGCACGCAACTGCCCTATGGCCATTACCTATATCCTATTAACCGTTCGTTTGCCTTGAATTTCTACCAATGATAAGGCAATATTATATGTGACGAACGTTCACAAACACACAGACCTAAAAGCTATTATGCTAGAGACAATGTCGTTAATAATTTGTTGAACATTGTATACCACCTACGTAATTACATACCATTCGAATAGGTAATTTTACTCATATTGCATAATGGGTGTCTTCACGGAAATTTCTGATATAGAAATTTCAGACTCATTCATAGATCGGTTCGTCTATTTATTTAATTTAATGGTAAATAAATATAATATTATATTAATGAATATTAGATAATGATGATTAGATCGAAAATGGAGCACATTTACCTAGAAAATTATTATTATATTAATTCACACCAGACTTGCAAGACAAGCGGATTATAGTTTTCGGGAAACACGGACTCTGGTAGTGCATTG
The DNA here is from genome assembly GCA_012273795.1 of Dendrolimus punctatus. Lineage (NCBI taxonomy): Eukaryota > Metazoa > Arthropoda > Insecta > Lepidoptera > Lasiocampidae > Dendrolimus > Dendrolimus punctatus. The sequence goes on from CM022549.1 coordinate 9,571,961, forward strand.
CACAAATCTGCCGTAGGTACAAGGATTCGTGCAGGAAGGAAGAAAAAATACAATTACCTGCGGCCGGGCGGCCTGTCTTAATAAGTGACAAAGCAACTCACAGCTAGGTGGTAAGGCATTTCCTGTCTGGCTGGCTACCGCATCTGGTCTTAGCATGCTGCCATAACAACCTTGACTAGTGTTCCGGCATTAGTCGCCTGGTTCCAGTTTCCCTTTAAAGAACGACAGCACATTATTTTTAATTAAATTAATTTTAAACGTTATTTTTTCATAGCCTTCTTTCACTCTTTTGATATTAACTGAACAAATTTAATTTCAACTGATAGTTTTTAACATGGAGAACACGCATTGATAGGCTTGCCTACTTTTTTCTGTTCATGGCTGCCTGGCAAGCAAGCATGAACTGGTAAGTCAATATAGGTACTACACCGCTATAGCTCAGTATATATAAGACGTGAACAAATATCCAACCGCTTAAATTACTTTTGAGTCGGCTTAATGATACGGAATGATCTTTTTGTGGATCGAGTGGGCTAAAGATCTGTCCAACGGTCACATGTCATACCTCCGTCGACGGATACCTAACGAGCCAAAATCCGGGGACAATCAAACGCACCGACTGTTTTGTCGCCCTGTCTTATTTGTACGCGCTGGCCAGGCCGAGACAGGGTGAGGAACACGTGCTTCCTGGATAGGGTTGGCAGTTCCACATTTGGATTCTTATCTATGGTACAGTGATCTAAAGCCGCGGGCTCACCCGCGAGCCGTAATCGTTACAGTTACTGTCCCAACATCAAAGGACGCATGTTCGAATACTGGCCGAAACGCATGCACTACATAGGCAGTTTTCTGATCTAATGTGCATATTGTTACAATAAACACGTGCTAACAACGGTAAAGGAAAACAATGTGATGAAACTTACACATAGACATAAGAGAAGTGTCAAACTGTCCGTTCTCCTACAGTGGAAAGCCCAATCGCAGCAGTGGGACATTTATGTGCTGTTTTGTTGTGCATGTGGCACGCTAGCGGGACGCGGCGTGCTCTCGAAAGCCTTAGTAATCTATTTGCTATTTTTCTTTTATTTATTTATTTTTTATTGATTTTTTTATTAGAATATTTATGTTAATTTAATTTATAATTCATTTTGTATATTTACGTACATTTTTGTGGTAGAATGTACTGTGCATCTACGAGTACCATTGTATAACACCTGTATAAACTACATTCTTGCAAATAAAGATATTGATTGATTGATACTATATCCGCTCGGCTACAGTAACAGCTCTCAGATGAGTACGCGGCTTTTTATTTAATTATAATAAAGTCGCGGAAGGCCTCGACACATCTTCCATGATCAAATTGATCGTGTACTAGCAGAAGGTGATGTCAGGAGCCTTAAGAAAAGACGAGCGTGCATGACAAGAGCTATGAATGTCAAAGAAGCAAGTGAGGTGTGCAAGAATAAGCCTAAATGGCGCTCTGTTGTTCGTGCCTACCCTGCATGGGACTTGGCCTGAGGTTATGTATGAATGTACAATAAAGGTTCGCGTTTGACCACAATCTCGCCCTATGTGGAGGGAAGATGTGGTCTAGGATGTCGCACGCTTACCTAGAAGGTACATGGGACTTGAAAACACCCAAGTTGGAAGTATCGGGAAAGACAGACTCCGGCAATGAGTCCCACTTCTTTGCAATGCGTATGATGAAGCTAGTTGCAAAGCGTTCATCAGATCGAAGAGCACTCTCCAAAGTTAATTCGATAGAAAACGATTTAATAAGCCTTTGCCCACTTTGTTCATTGGAACGCACAGGTCCCGAATTTGGTTCCCGGCTCAGTTAATTTCATAAATGAACTTTCCGTTATTTACTATAGTCTGGGTGTGTGGGATCAGCACCAAAATTTTCCATTGTATTTTATTAACATCACAAGTGTAACTTGCTTAGCTTCGGATCACGTAGTAGGTATGTTGTCTGCTGGTGAATAAAAAATCTAAGCCCCTTATAATCGGCAAAAAAACTAGCACAGTTTTATTATAGACAGTTTATTATGAGTTTAATTATTTTAACTTGAGGATTTAACAATACGTCTAATTATCTACAGTTATCTTTATGTAAAGGTTGATTTTTCTTTAAATTTATGTTTAATTATTCATTTTTTAATAGTGTATAATTGTATATTTTTAAGCTCGGTTTATTTATTGTATCGTTTTTGTTCTAGTAGATGATAAATTAGTTTAGTCCCTTAATTCAAAAACGTCATGACGTCCAAGCTAAATATTTTGTGAATTATTTAAGTATTTTCCACTGGGCTGTGAACGCGCTGTTTTTTTTTTTGACCAGCCCTAATAATCCCTCTCTGAGGGACCTTGTCGCATTAAGTACACGTCATAAATAGTTTCCATATCAATTGATACCTGGGATCAGTAATAATGAGCCATAGTTCCTCAGAGACGAACGACTCTGTCTGTCAAGCCAAAGATTTGCCCTGCAAACATAATCTAGCTTCAAAACACAGGAATTTAGACCTTGTTATTTAGTGATTAAAGTTTGAAGGAAGTGATAGGGTACGTTTGTAATTTGTTAAGCCGCTAATAACATTATTCGGATCTATTTAACGTTCGCTTTTGACATAGGATTAGTGCAGCGGCTTTTTTGTAACGCTTCTAATAAAAGTTTGATAAAATTACCTTATAAACAATTTATAGGCAAATTGGTGATTAAATGCAAAAATGTCGTTTAATTTTATGACCTCTTAATGTAAGACTGGAAGCCCTTTGGGTGTAATTACAATTTTTCAAAAGCAATTTTGTAGTTGACAGCTAACATAAAATATGTCGGTGTTTCTTTTAATGTAGGTACTTCTTGTTTCTTTTTTAAAATATGACTGTGTTTGAATGTACCCTACATTCTAAACTACTACAACCAAACATACTCCATTAAAAAAAATAGTTTCGTTTAAAAAAAAAAATATTGCTTGAGTGCAGCAGACAGGCAAATGGCTCACTTGATGGAAAGCGGTTACCATCGCCTATGAACATTTGCAACACCAAAGGTGCTACAAATGCGCTGCTGTTTTCTTGATGGAAATTGGAACCTGGTCACTAATGCCGGAACACAACTCAAGGTTGTTGTGGCGTCATACTTTAAACCAAGAGTGGTAGCCATCCATTCGGGCAAACACCCTACCACCTGGCTAAACAAATAAGTAAATATATTTCTGCTAATTTCGAGACTTATTATTTATTTTGTAAGTATAGTTATATTCATAGTAGGTATATTTTTTAATTTCAGTTTATATTAATTTATTTACAACTAAGTTTAAATTATGTCATTTTATTTATTTCTTTTTAACTGTAATGAATTTATTTTACATAATTTACTAATAATAATAAATATACAACTTAATTTATAAAGGATAAAACTACCTCTTAACCGTTTTGATGTCTCGATAAAGCCGATGGGCTTCTGGACCCCATGGTCCGAGAGTTTCGACACCAAAAGCCGCAAATATGTATCCACTACCAACGGATGCATATTCCAAACTAATGGTCGTCCCATCTTCCATGGGACCAAAAATTATTAAATTCCTGAAGTATATTAATAATAATAATAAGGGCCAGATACCGTAAGCAGCACTCTTGGACACGGCACGAATTGTAAGGTGTGAATAATAATAAAATATGAAATCTTAGTACACGTAGAAAGCTATCATGTGCAAACCACAGTCCCGTCGTATTTAATCACATGAAATCTTATCAAAGCGGCTTGAATTTTTAATGGCCCATAAATCGAATTATTGCGTGTACTGCGTTGTATCATCTTTTTACGATTTGTATTTGTCTTGTAATAACAAAGTTCAAAGACTTATTAAGTAAACACGTTGGATTATGATATTTGAAATTAATTATAATGATACTGTGCGGCTGGTTGCAGCTTCCCGTGATAAAGATATAAATCACATCTTTTCTTTTATGTTGTCCTGGTACCTCTGGTACATTGAATTTGGATTTAGAAATGTAAAAAATCTTTTTTTGAGATTGCGCACTATAAAGTATATTATTTTTGTTAAAAACGGATACTTTTTTTGTTGCATGAGTTCAGCAGACAGGCAGACGGCCCACCCGATGGAAAGCGATTTCCTATGGAGATTTGTAACAACAAAGGTGCTACCAATGCATTGCCGGTCTCTAAAGGGAGACTGGAACTTAACTTCTGATGCCGGAATACAACTCAAGGTTGTTATGGCGATATACTCTAGACCAGGGGTGGTAGCCATCCAGACGGGCAAATACCGCCTGGCCGTTGGTTGTTTTGTCTCTTACAACAGGCCGCCGGGACTGAGAAAGAATAGTTTTCTGCGACCGCGTGGTAGGGCATTTACCCAACTGGATGACTACCACCCCTGGTCTAAAGTATGTGGCCATAAGAACCTTGAGTTGTGTTCCGGCATTAGTGACCAGGTTCCAGTCTTCCTTAAGAGAGCAGCAGTGCATATGTAACACATTTGGTGTTGCAAATGTCCATAGGCGATGGTAGCCGCTTCTCACCAAGGGGGCTGTCTTCCTGTCTGCTGAACTCTTGCAATAAAAAAAAATAGTTCAAAGTTCCAAAAGATATTTGAGTTGAAACGCTTGGACCGTAGTGTTCTGAGGCCATGAGCTTCCAAAAGATTCCAAAGGGTTCCAGAAGATTCTTCCGGGTATATAAGCAGCGTAAGACGAGCCTACCTGAGAATTCAGTTGAAGATAGCAAAGTGACAAATGCGATACGAAAGAGTTGGAAGAGGAGTTAAGTAGAAGACAGTGACAAGTTTAGTGATGCGTTTAGTGAAACGTTAAGTGGGCAGTTTAGTGAAGGAGGAGTGTAGCGTAATTTAAGACGAGGTCCATAAGCGAGCTACGCGCGGTATATTCAGAGGTGAGCACTGCAGTAGCAGGACATGGTCTACGCAATATCAGCGACGGTATGGTGAGTGAGATATCTCATCGTCGCGTCGTGACAGTGTGTCGTTAGTTGTACATGTAGAGGCAACCCTGCGAAGAAGAAACACATACTGCTGTGGAAGACAGTAACAGCATTAAGTTGAAAACGACTTGTGTTTCCTTTCAATCTTAAGTGAGCGTGCCCCGCTCGTAACAATATTTAAGTGCATTCTATAGGTACTGTATTTTCCATTTCTTTTTTCTAAAATTGTATTGAAATTTTTGGGCGGTTCGGACAAAAACGAATGACGACAGTTGTTTGAGAGTAAGTTCCCAGAAAATAATATTAGGTAACTTTTAAATTTACTAGGACTCTCACACTTATCTCTGTCTATCAGCGGCAAAATGACGTCAATCAAATAGGCATAAAAATAAAATGACAGCAGCCTGTCCACTGTCTCATTGGTACTGTTCATTTAATGACATAACCGCTAAACTCGACGCGAATCGATATCCGATCAATTGCGTGTGACAAATAACAACAAAAAGTCGTGGAAACTGTCTTTGTGATGAAAAACTGTATACAGTTGTTATTGAGATATTGGAAATTTATTGGTTAATAGTTGGATTATACTTTTTATATTAAAATGCGTCTAAATTAAATCGTTATAATAAATTTCACGATATTTCATGGGCCTTTCATTTATTTGATGGAAAAGAAAATATTTTGCGTTCATGTGCAGTTATTGAATATTCAATCAAATGCGTGACGGTTCATGAACTATAAAAGACTCCAGGGAGGTGACAAAAGCATTTAATTAACAACAAAATAACAAAAACAATTCCACTTAAAGATATTGTTGAAAATAATTTCTATAATAAATTTCTATTTTTTGCTTTTTAACCGTCTTCCAAAAGGAGGAGGTTCGCAACTTGTTACTTTGAAGTCGGTTTTATTGTTGGTAAATTCAAAAAATATTTTTCTTTTTTTAGTAGTGCAAGCACTTGAATAGCTTTAGAAATAATATATTAAGCGCCTGTAGAAATTGTACTACTGGCAGGTTACTATCTCACTCGTCGGTGTTGACTCTCGTCAACAAGGATTGTTCTCAGTTTGCCTACGATCCACTCATCAAATCCTGACTTAGCAACAGTACCGTAAATAGCATTTTATGCGCCCTATGCGAGCTTCTATAACTGCGCCCTTGTTTTTTTAGGTATTACAGATACCTAGCTAGAGCAATGCTATGTATAGACCTACTTTATTTCATTCACGGTGCTAAAACAACGCACAAGGATCTTGCTGGACCAATTATCTAATATCTTGGCAGAAAAATCTTTTTTTTTTAAGAAATAGAACACAAATACGCTCGTGCGCTGCCAAAAAATGAGTGTGATACTTTGCCTTATTTTGTATGTTTAGGAATGGAGCACTAGGGGTGCAGCGGGAACTTATCAAAAGCAAATCGACATAATAATAGTCCTGCTTGATCTGGCCATTCTTGCGCCCCCCAGAGTCTACGCCCTGTGCCTAGACACCGGTGGCACGCCCTATTTACGGCACTGCTTAGTAATCATGGGAACACCTCGGATGTATATCCTTACGAATAAAGATTCTTTTCAAATTAATTGAAAAATTTATATCATTTTTTAGCATTCGAACCTCTAATCTCCCATCTGCGCCTTTAAATTCCATTAAATATTAATATAAACATAAAACACAAACAATTATATAACAGGGCGGTGGTTTTATGAGCGGATTGATCCTAATTATGTCGAAATAGGCGTTAATAGGACACCCTAATGGTCATTTTTATGACTCAAACCCACCGCCAAAGAGTCTTCCGTCGTGTTTATAGACCCGTTTTTTCATCTATCTAAAATATTGAGTCAACAAGTGAAATAAGAGAATTGAATCTGTCAATTTGAGCCTTGAGTTTCGGATGCCGCGTTGTGTAACCGTGTGCTCGTGTTTGCCTTTGTTAAGATTAACAAGTTGTATTAGAGAAAGGTTTCGAATAACTCTTGTTAATATTCAATGTTTGTGTTAATACTAGGAAAGATGGTTCTCCATAAGAGTCTGAATAAAACAAAGAAGGCAAAAGGTAGCTGGAGAGTTCTAACCAGTCTCGAAATTGAGAATCTCGTGGCCGAGCCCAACGTAATAGGAGAGATAAAAGCTCACCCACTCCGCTGACTCGGTTACGTAGAACGGATGGGGGAGGATCGCAGCGCGAGGAAAGCATAGCCGTCCCAAATATTGCTGGAAAAACAGAATGGAGTCTGACCTGTCGGAGCTTCGAACCGATAATTGTCAGACAGGGACAAATGGCGGGTTCTCTTTTCGAGGGCAAGACCCACTTTAGGTTGCTGAGCCAACGGATTAAGTAAATATGTTAATACTAGCTTTTTAAATCTTAAGTTTTCACGACTAGTTATCATAATTAAAAGAATAATAAGACAGATGAGTTTTCTTAGCAATGGTTGTAGTAATAATAATAATATTTTTATAAAAAAACATATGTATTAATCGCAAAGGAATTTGTACACAGAACAGGCAACAAAAAATGACAATATCTATAACAAGATCTTTGTACCACCTATTTTATGTACCATGTTTTTTTTGTACAATAAATTATTTGATTGATTGAATTAATAGTTTTAGCACGACATTTTATTTGAAATAAATTATAGAAACAACAATGAAATCAAATAAAATGCCGCGCTTAAAACCGTTATAATGTAGTTTTCATTATGATAGTAGTTTTTGCCCGAGGTTTCGCTTGCGTTAATTTTATTAATCAATTCGAGTGTTTTTCTTTACCTCGGAACCAGTAGACATTTCTGTGTCATTGAGGATATGAATGCAAACTTTCGAGATGGTCGTTTGAGAAATTAAGGCGTAAAACATATATATGTATACTAAGACTTGGCCGCGACTTCGAACTGGACGTGAAATTCCCTGGGCACAAAGTATCGCAGCATTTAAAGAAAGAATTTAAGCTATCGTTTTAGTGGAAACTGTCTCGGAATAAGCTAACTCATGCACTTAAACAACTTCAAACCGCTCCCGGGAAAATTCCCGGAAAAACTATCATACATTTTATTACATTACATTTGCTCTCGATCAGTAAAAAAATCACCTTGAAATTCAAATTCGACCTTTTACGGCAATAGGGAGCTTGAAGAAGGCAGAAAAAACGTGCATGACAGCAATATGGATGGCAGAGTTGCTGTCTGTAGCCGACGGCATGCTTACTATTACCAGACATTCGGAATAAAGGAGAGTTAAAGAATACTTCAAATAGAAAAATATGTATGCAAAATTAATATAAATAGATAAAGGAAAAGTGACTTGATTTGCCCCTATGGGAAATAGGCGTGATAATATGTATGAATATCTAGTTTTGGTGCTAACACTCACGGTGTGTCCAAAAGAATAGGCACATTGCACCATAATTTATAGCAAGCACAAACCGCTGCTATAACGCCATAATAGCCATCCAGACACCTTAGCGTGTCAGAAAGTGACGCACGTATACGGTAGAACGAGACGGAAAGACCAGAAGCGCCGCTCCACGTCAAAATACGTGCTCCACTCGTTTTATTACTTTGCTGTGATGTGACCCATCAATGGGAATCTCGATATCGATAGTTTGTATTTTTTTAATTTTCATTGTCTAGTCTAGTGTTACAACGTCAAACCACAAACAATTATTACACATTAACAGATAACAATTTAAGTGGTTATTTATTTAATTTACTTACGCTATTAACATTAAAAATGTGGATAATTGTATTATTTTGATTAGATAACACTTTATAGTTCAACAAAATACATAATTACAAAAACTAAATACATAAAATGCATGTATTGACTGCTTTTGTGGTTGATCGGGGTAAGTCTGCCAGTCTACCTCACTGTAACGCAGAGGCTCCGGGTGCGTTTCTCGTCACCCTATTCTCTAGCTTAAACGAAATTCTTAATTAATCTGGCGATGTAGGTGAAGCAGAAAAAACATGGGATTGTGCAATTTAAATAGAATTAATTATATTTTCGAAGCATTTTTTAGAAGGTAAAGGTGGTTTGTATAATTTGTTGCAATAAGATCTTGTATTGTACATACTGCATTTATACAAAAAAAACATTCAAATATTTATTGAATATGTACTAGATATGATATGAATTAGGTTTTTCATTCGTTTTTTTATCTTCTTAATTTGGTATAAATTAATTAATTGGTGGTGGCTTAATTTGGTGATGGGTGGTACTTGAGACACAATCATATTACTCTTATTTATTATACTTGTTTGATGACACAAATTGGATTTTAGACATTAGCTTTCAATCATTTAGACTTACATCGATGTTAATTTTAAAGACTTTCAAATTTAACATTCCGAATATTTATTAAAAATATGAATAGTGAACTAGTAATAAAAATTAAAAGTATCGACATTCAGCCATCTCTCGGACTCTCCCATCACTGAGGGCGGCACGGCGGCGGACATCAAAGGAGGCCACCTCTTTGATGTGGCCGCCGGCGCGCGCCTCCAAACGCCGTAAGCGACAAATCCATACGTCATTCTCCTGTCATTATAACGCCTTACAATCGCGGTTGGAATGTGGAATTACTTACAAGACAATATAAATTGACAAGGCGGTTTAATAGCGATTACTTGCTTTGAGTAACAGTTGAGCTCATGACGAGATATGCTCAGTGTCACTTTTGATTACGCGATGTGGCTAATGGATTTTTATTGGGATTTGGGCATGTTGACAGCATCGAAGCTTTTGTTGTAATATCTGATTGGGCAAGATATTTTATGGTTGACTTCGCTTCAGTAGATGACGCTTAACGAGAAGGAAAAGTTTAGGCGTTTTTTGATGTTTAAAAGAGTAGTGTAGGATGTTGATGGCAAGTCTGAATTAATTTCTTGATTTACCTATAAGTATTATAATTAATTTATCTTCAATATTATTAACAAGTACAATAATGAAAACGTAACCGTAGATAATGTTAATTTATATATACTTACAAGTTAAGTTACACAACAAATTTGAAATCTACCTATAATTCCTTAAAATTATAAGAAACAAAGATTATATTTCCTGTATTGTTGTATTTATTCTATTTTTAAGTAAAAACTAGGTATTATGTACATTTAAACTAAAACTAACGTAAAAAATATAATTAAGAACTAAAAATAAACTAAATAATAATATTATATTTATTCAGAACTAAGTTATAAATCCTACAAATAATATTAATTAAAAACGGTGTTATAAATCGCTACCAGATGGAAGCCTGCCCAGAAGGCTGGCTGCATTGCCGCGTTGCCTAATCGCTGGGCGAAATATGAAACAGCCTTCTGATCACGAGTAAGCGTCAAAGAATTTCTTGCAAATTTCTCCGAGGAAATTTATATTTATCATTTTCCTGTAATTAATTATACAATTATGCAAAATGTTTATATAATACATTCTGATACCTACCTGCCTTATATTAGCCAGGGGAAATCCGTTTGAGGACCATAAGCCGCTACAATGGCAGAACCTAGGGGGGATAGTTCGTGACACGTGTGTGGGATTCGCCAGGTCAGGGTGGCACTGGCATGATTGGGCGTCAGAACTGGTTCCATGCTACTGCCACTCGCCGGTTACGAATACCCAATAAAACCCCGGGGTGTCGGTACACGGTGTCCTGTGCCTATCAGTCGTTAAAATTATTTTTACCGTCGCAATAATGACATACTAAAAATTTATACTGCGACATATCTCCATAGATTCCTCATGTTACGCAAAACATAAACGTTATATAAAATATAGTATAAAAGGCTCGAGAGAGCTGCTATATATGCTGGTTACCATCGCCTGTGGACATTTGCAACACCATAGTTGCTACAAATGCGCTACTGCTCTCTAAGGGAGACTGGAACCTGGTCATTAATGCCGGAACACAACACAAGGTTGTTATGGCGACATACCTTAGACCAGGGGTGGCAGCCATCCAGTCGGGCAAATGCCCTAGCACCTGGCTGTGGGTTGTTTTGTCGCCTCTTACGACAGGCCGCCCGGCCGCAGGAAATTGTATTCTTTCTCCGTTCCTGCACAGATAACAACATCAGGTAGTCTGGATATTTGTCCATCTGGATGGTCACCACCTTTGGTTTAGACTTCTAGAGTATGGCACCGTAACGAGCTTGAGTTCCCGCATAAGTGTCCAAGTTGGTAGAACATAATGTTGCAAATGTCCACAGGCGATGGTAACCAGCATATATAGCAGCTCTCTCGAGCCTTTTATATAACGTTTATGTTTTGCGTAACATGAGGAATCTATGAAGATATGTCGCAGTATAAACTTTTATTATGTCATTATTGCGACGGTAAGAATAATTTTAATTCTTTGAAAAATAATTGTATACCAACTTCGGTTCTGTATTTAAAGAAGAGCCTAAGAGAGATAAATAATTATTTTAAAAATGTTCTTTAGCTAGACGTGTTGCTGGAGAGTTTCTTGCCGCTTCTTCTCCTTTCAACAGCGATATCACGTTGCGAAGCGGTGTACATAAGAAGGACATAGATTTAATTTTTGACTTATTTGAAAAATTTATCTCCATTGGAACTTATTTTAATAAGAAGCTTTGAAATTGAATTTTAACCACTTTTTAACAAATTCGCCGTCAGCCTGTCTTCAGTATTACATTAATAAAAAAGTTATGGAGAATTTAGGTCGCTTAAAGAGGTGTATTTTACTATGCGTTTACTATTCCTATTGTAGTATTTTTCATGGTAATGCTAAGAATGAAAATAAACTAAAACCCACCATAAAAACAAGAAGAAACAACACAAAACTACAAGAAACAAGGATATAATCAAGGAGATCTTAACTTGCACCTTTTCCAAACTTAATCTAACAATACTTAGATTTAATAACGGATGGAAAGAAAGAGAAAATTACAGGTTTCTTGCAAGAGGGCATTGTAGTAGATAATTTGGGCAACCCTTTAAGCATTTGGCATTCGTATTCATGCAACCCAGTGTTGCATGAATACGTTTGTTTCATTTTATTCAGCTTAAAAAAAGTAATGATTACGTACATGTATCATGGAGATCATTGCACTTTCATAGCTTCTGAAATTCATTATTACAATTGCTAGGCGACCTATTTCTTTTATTTTACACTAGCTTTGTCCGCGACCTCGACCGCGTGGAATACAAGACAATAGATACTTAGTAAAACAAAAGACGGCCTTATCTCTAAAAGCGATCTCTTCCAGGCAACCTGACTTAACTGAAATTCTTAAACGATCTATAATTATAATATTATTAGAATGCAACAAAGGAAAAAGTAAATAAATATGACATTATAAAATAAAGAAATATATATTTTTTTTTTATCATAAAATTAGCAAAATATTTATACTATTTATTCTATGTACGTATATATTATAATTTACAAAGTAAATAGATTTTAAGTTAAACAGATTTAAAATATTCAGGTCGTATTAGTATTAAGCCAAAGGAAGGTTTGCACGGAAAATCAGCGTTGTGTCGGATATTATGCCGGCACAGCGCTCAACAACCTGAGTGCGGAAAATGCGGTGTACAAAGTCTCAAAATATATTATTTTTAATATATGTTAGCAATGTAAGTACTTCGCTATTTCTTCAAATAATTTTTTCTTTCTTTCTTTTTTACATGCGTGGACAGCAGGTTACAGTCAAAAGTATAATTATCACATACAACATTATCGCGTGAGACTAACATAATGATTCCTAAGTGAATTTTTAAATATGACAAAAGATTTAGCCTTTCGGACTTCAGTGGGCAAAGAGCTCCAAAGTAAGACAGCCTGCATGGTGAAGGAGTTGGAATAAAATGTTGAAGAGTGTGCAGGTGCCATTAACAGGATATTATTAGTAGAGCGCAAATTGAGTGTACCTGTGTGACGTATGAAGGCAGTTGAAACATTCCTTAAAATAAGGAGGGTATATAACAATAGGTGGCCTTATTGCTTAAAGCGATTTGTTCCAGCCAGCCTTATAGGATATTCTTAGCAAATCGTAATGTTTAAATAATCCTAAACGAGGCATATTACGTAATTATTGTGCATCGCCTTATCTAATTTCGTTAACAAATACTTTGTTAAAAGGATTCCTCGACAAAAGATACGATAAACCTTAAATAAAAAAAGTAAATCTACATACAAATGCATTTATAAACGGTTCGCGAAAAAAATGAAATCATAATAAAATAATAATGATTAATTACATTGTTAAGATTTATGTGAAACAGTCTCGAGGCCGGAGCGGACTAACAAGAAGTTGTTTTTAGTATTCTAATAAAATTAATAATGAAAATTATACTTATCTCATCAATCACGGTAAACATAAAACAGACGTAGGTACTCGTAAGCCGCTCCGATCAAAGCGGGCAGCGTATTATTAAATAAATTCAACAGATAACCGTGAATAATTAAGTAACAAAAGTACATTTTTCCAACCATCCGTCAACCTTTATCAACGAGAAAAATCGTCTAATTCACACTCTAGAAAGGACGGCTAAGAATAGGTAAGTGCTGCTAATACGATTTCGGTGAAGCAAGAAAGCCGAATTGAGATAATTTTATGATATCGTCGACGTCAGTGCAGGACTTTATAATTATACTTTTTGGTGACAACATTTTTTCGTCATGTGATTTTCAGGTTTTCTAGTAATTAAAATCAAAAGCGCACTGTATTCGTAGGTTTTGAGAATTGACAGCAGAATGAACGAACAATAGTGATGGACAACATGCAACAATATGACTAAAAACAAGTGCTGTGACAGCTCTTTATATTTAACTATTTTAACATTTTCACCAAATTTAAAGACATTTTAAATAAAATTTTATAAGTACCTATGTCATGGCAAGACGAACAATACAGCACGTTGAGTTTTAATTTTCAAATGACTTTATTAACGCTAAATATTACTTTATTTGGATTATTAATCATATTTATTTCCACAATCGGGATGGCTGGGCCCATAACCTGATGTAATTTTAAGGTTTTCTAGCAATTAAACTCAAGATTTAACGGAGCACAGTATTCGTAGGTTTTGAGAATCGACAGCAGAGTGAACGAACAATAGTGATGTGACAACATGTAACTATATGTCTAAAAACTAGTGTTGTGACAGCTCTTTAAATTTAATTATTTTAACATGTCAATATTGTGATATATCTGTATATCAAACTAAGGGAAAGAGTTGTTTTAATTTGAACAAAATGTAATACTATACATACATTAATAAAACATTAAATTGCGCCGGTCATTTGACCGTGCCACATTTGAACGCAATCAGTGTTTACCCATTGACTGATAGAATAATTTTCATCACTTCCATATTGCATAAATTTTTACAACTTATACTATGATTTGGTATAAAAACACAGGTAGTGTTTATTTTTCAAAATCAGCTAATTCGATTGGGTGAGTGTGCTGGCTTAGACACCTACATACATACAATGGGAAAGAGGATCGCGCGTGTAAAAAGAGACAGATAAGAGACGAGAGAAAGAAAACAACAGGACTGGACTATGGAAACGATAGAGAAAACGATACAATTTTTTTTTATTTCTTGTCTGTTTGTTCGGGATTCACGTAAAAACTACTGGGCCGATTTCGATGCGGTTTTCCGGATACCGTATCAAAGTTTGTTAGTATTTTCGGCTAAACAAAATCAATATTCGGCTATTACTAAGTATTTTCGGCGTTTTCACATCTCTTTAGCCTGTATGCAACAAAGACCAATGTAACGGTCAAATTAATCAAACCAAGTCCTTAATTATGGCATATTTTATAATGTTTTGAGGGAACGACACCGTTTTGACAGAGGTGTAAAGATAAATGATTGTTAATTACCGAATGGTCAGTTCAGGGCGGGGCTTTGAATCCGCATCGATTTTGTCCATCTGTTGCAGTTTTTGTGCATTTACAACGGTTTTCGTAATCACAAGTGGTAGATCCATACTGGTATCTTGATTATAGGCTCTCAGGGCTGGCTCTATCGATACCACGCTCTCAGTTAACATTGGCGTGAAAGGATTAGCCCTGAGCTGAAAATTTCTTTCACTTACTTACCCATTTCTTCCCATCCAATCTTTCCTTTTTTTTGGCCAGGGGAAATCCGTTTTAGGACTAAGCCGCAACAGGCACAGATGCTTGGGGGGATGTTCCCGACCCGTGTGAGTGTGAGATTCGCCAGATCGGGTGGCACTAGCGTGCCTAGTCAGCACTGGTGCCACGGTATTGCCACTTCCCAATTAGGGTTACCCACTAAAAGCCCTGGGCGTCCCGTCCTGGGCCGTATGCCAGGGCTACGGTGCAGCGGGATTCCCAACTCCGCGTGCCCTGGCAGGCGTGGGCCTCCCTCACTAGGCCTCTTCCAACGCCAGGGGACTAGGCCCCCGGACATAACTAGGGCTTTTCCGTGCGTGGACCGGTCTGTAACGCGCCCCACAGGATGAGATATGAGCACGAGCAGAACACTCGCGCTCTCATATCCAATCTTTCCTATCCCAACCTCTTCTTCCAATCCCATATTGCAGAGAACTATAAATAGAAATAAAGATGTTCTAGACAAGCGTACCTCCCAATTTATCTCTAAGCTTATCTGTGTAGGAACGGAGAAAAAATAAATTTTCCTGCGGCCGGGCGGCCTGTCGCAAGAGGCGACAAAACAACCCACAGCCAGGTGGTAGGGCATTTGCCCGACTGGATGGCTACCACCCCTGGTCTAGAGTATGTCGCCATAACAAGCTTGGGTTATGTTCCCGCATTAGTGGCTAGGTTTCAGTCTCCCTTAAGAGAGCACCAGCACATTTGTAGCACCTTTGTTGTTGCAAATGTCCATAGGCGATGGTAACCGCTTTCCATTAAGTGGGCCGTCTGCTTGTCTGCTGAACTCCCGCAATAAAAAAAAACGTATAGTGTGGCCTTAGCCTTATCATTTATTTGTTGGATACTATATTATATATACGATATTATCATCATTCATATGTGTCTACGTCAGATTTGATCATAATACGTGGAATTATCATCGTTCTAGTATAAATATGGTTCCAATTTAGTCCTAGGTCTGCACATGTGAGCTCGAAGGCCCGCTTTAGGTATTACGTAATATACTAGTAGAATCTTTTCAGATTATATTTGGTCGATTTGTGTTTTCATATATTTAAGATATGCTGAATAACGTAGAAAGTGAAAAAGAAAAAATAGAAAAACGGACCCCAGGCTCTAAAGTCGTCTTCGCTTTGAACGCAAATTAGAAGTAACTCTAAGATGAAACAATGAAATCCGCAGTTAAAGCAATTTCAAAATAGAATGACAATAAATAATGCTTGAATTATCAGCTGACGTCCTGACAAATGCCATTCCACCGATGTCTTTAATTTTAATGTTTACGATTAATAAAAGGGCAGGTGTGCCTGACGATGTCACACCTTAAAATGTAAAGTGGTTCATGTAATAACTTAATTGCCATGAACAATTAATCATTGTAGGCATAGGAGATTAGCGAAACTATATTGCCGTGAGAATTTGGAACATATAAATACAACGCTAACAGCTGGCTTCTTTATAAATATAACTATCTTTACTTTGCATGTTCTTCTATCTGTAGAATGGGGAATGTTCTGAGGTATTCCTTACAACACTTTCTATGCAAAATTTGCAATCGCTTTTATGAAAAATTATCTAGAGGTTGTCTGGAAGAAATCGCATTCACGATAACACCGCCATTTGTAACTCAGAGTCATCATAACAGAGGAATTAACAATATTTCACTAAATAGTTGAAATGTTGTTAATTCTGATGTGTACTGCTTTCTTGTGTGCAATAAAGAATATTTTATTCTACTCTACTCTGTTGAGTAGAATAGAATAAAATTTAATTCTATTCTAACAATATTTCGACTATTTAGTACAAATGGCGGCCTTATCGTTAATAGCGATTTCATCCAGTCAACCTCTAGATAATTTTGCATATCTAATAGTTAACCCGGGAATTTTCGCGAGAGCGGTTTTTTTAGTTATTCCCGTGCATAAAAACCTACAGTTTTCACTAAATATATAGCTTACATTCCTTTTTAAATGCTTTATGTCCCGGGAATCCCGCGGGAATTTCAAGTCAAGCGTAAACGAAGTTGCGGGCATTTCCTAGTTATAAATAGAGAAAGAAAAACTTTAATTGAAGAAATAGCGACATAATTATATCCCTTATACATTATTGTAGGTACCTACACAGAGCGTATTTCGAGAATTTATACGCCGCATTTTCAGCAAACAAGATTTGCACTCTGTATATTGCTGTGCCGGAATTATATCTGACACAACGCTGATGTTCAATGCAATTGTTCCTTTGGCGTAAGACCAAAACGACCCAATTTTGTTAATTAAACAATAATAATAATTAATAATAAAAGTAATTCTAATTACGTATTATTTATTTATTAAACAAATAAATGAATTTATTTATAAATTTAAAAACCAACTATAAATACTTTATTCCTTCAAAATTAAAGTAAACACTCGTGTCACAACTTGTATCGAATAATTTATTCGAATACAATTCGATAGAGTAGTTGTGCCATGTACTACCACATTCTGTGCGTCACGTCACTGATATGAGGCAACAAGTGACATTTTATGTGACGTTAGGAGAATAGTCAGATCCTCCTTGTTAGGCAGAGGATAAGTTTAGGTGGCTCAATGAACGATACAAGATAATTATGCCTGTTCCGGGACAACCGGTGCACTTCTATGCACAAAAGGGTACACTGGTCTTCCTACGTAAGTAAGGGTAGCCTTGGTTCCCAGCGAGAACACGTAGTTATTTGAATAACGTTAAAAGAAGTTTTGAATGGTCTGGAATAATATTTATAAAAGAATTGTAACACCTGATATTTTTGAATTTCGAGCGAGTCTTAACTTACCACCGTCACAGCTTTTTATTTTTAAAATATTCTTGACAGGGACGTTTGACATTAGTACTGTCATTGGGTGTCGGTTTTTTTTATGGTGCAAGTGCAACGTTTTGGAGTTTTTGGCGGGAACTGAAAGGAGATGTTGTACTGTGCAGTTTTATTTTCTAAAAATGTGTAAAATTACTCTAAAATGAACAAGAGTTGTAGGATATTGATAGTTTTTGAGTAGTAATTATGTGTTTTGTGAGAAATGTGAACTGTATAGTCAAATGTAGACTTTTGTGTTGTCACTCCGTTGAATGATTACCTACAGTTCAGCTGTGCTACACATAGATTTAAGAAAATGAAGAAACTATATTGTAAACTAAGATTTGGCTTAAAGGCCTAGCTCTCAAGCCATAAACCTAAATAAATAACAAGTGCAACGTTACATTTAATTCATAACCTATAAAATAAATAAATATAGAAACTCTCACCATGGTTCAAAATAATTATATAATTATCACTTGACTACATTTCTCTAATAAAGAACCCAGATTCATATTAATCACAAACTTAACGTCTTAATTCAATAATTAACAGTTTAGACGCATTAAATCAAATTATCTATGATTTAAATTTGCAGGAGAAAAGCTAACTACCCATTATGTTTAATACGACCAGTGTATTAAGACCTTCCCTACTGGAACATCACGCTCCCTTTTACCTTTAAAAGAAGGTAAGGTGAGAGGAGAGGTAGCTCAAGTTATGACAGATGACAGTTGATAGGAATTGCTGAATCATTGTACCCATCTAGATGTTTTAAAGTGGTACCTTTAATGGTTTCCCACGATCGCGAAACAGATAATGCATTTATAACTATTTGAAATGAAGTTGTGACGGTTTGTTATCGCATTGTTACGAGCTACGCGGGACTAGAATTAAAATACCGTTGGAATTACTATAGAACTTATTAGAACTTTACAAACACGTATAAAATAGGTTGTTGTTCGTGCCTACCCCGCAAGGGACCTGGCGTGAAGTTATGTATGTATGTATGTATAAAATAGGTACATATAACTGGACACAGCCAGTACAAACTGCACGATTCAATAACACGCGCAAAGTTCGTTACTATATCACTTGTCGAATCTACGTCTTGCTCGTATCGTAATACTCGCTTGACTGCCCCACCCCTGCGTTCGGGTATTGTTTTATACTAACTATACAGTACAAAAAATCGACCGCGTGCACTGGGGTTTCCGAGAAACAGTAACTTGCACACCTGGCTAATTATTCCTGGGAACGGCCAACAAAGTCGAAAACAATAACAATAGGCTATGTCACATTGCAAAATTTAAATACGAAGTATACAAAAGAACTCCGAATGCGGGAGAGGCAATAAACCGGGTGTGCGTTTATTTGTCGGTAAGTTACAGTATTGGCAATACGCTGTTTCGGATAGATAAACACTGAGAAATCATCATGGCTGATAACCGGTTTCTATATCTCGTACATATTATGTGTGGACGGTGTACGGAATCCTAAAAAAAGTAGCCTATGTTACTCCTTATATCACCAACTATCTGCCAATGAAAGACCCGTCAAAGTCGTTCTAGCCGTTTCTAAGATTAGCCAGAACATCCAGACAGATAAAAATTTAAAAAAAATGTATTTTTTAAATATCCTGGTACGAATTATCCCCATGTTTTTTTCACATTTTTATTTAGACATCACAAAGAGACACTTAAAAATTATTTATGTATACAGATTACATACAAAACAAAAAATACATAGGTATTACTGACATGGCAATGGCCCACCGCCCCCTACCTGATGCAAAGCGGTTACCATCGCCTATGGACATTTGTGACACCAAAAGTTTTACTAATGTGCTGCCGCTCTGTAAAGGGAGACTGGAACCTGGTTACTTATGCGGGAACACAGTTCAAGGTTTTTATGACGGCGTACTCAGGAATGGTAGCCACCCAGAGTGGCATATACCAGACCACCTGGTTATTGTGTCGCCTCTTATGACAGGCCGCCCGGCTGCAGGAAAATGTAGTCTTCCTTCGGGCCTGGTTTAAAATGTGTAGGTAGGTACTTAGGTATTCTATAAATGTAAGTAACGTTACTGATCCTGCAATCCTGTTTCAACCGACTTCAAAAAGGAGGAGGTTCTCATTTTGTTTTTAGTTGCTTTTTTTTATATATTCGTTACTCGATTTCTGCGTCAGGTGTAAACCGATTTTAAAATATTTTTTTCATCGAAAGATTGTACTCCCGACGAGGTGCCATAGTTAACAAGTCAGGATCTGGTGAGCAGATTCCAGGAAAATCGAGAGTACCTATCCATTACTAATTAAAGAACGCCGTACGCCTAGATTCTTCCAAAAATCTTGTAGTGTATACGCGTGTAGATAGGTATTACATTTTCTATTAGTGATTATTTTTTTTGTATGTATGTAATCCTATCTATTGTGATTTCTCTATTTATTGTAAACCGATTTTCAATGATTTTTCTTTATTTGTAAGAGTATGCACCCGACGTGCTTCCATGATCACCAACCAATTCAGGATCTGACGAGTGAATCGCAGGGAAAGCGAGAACAACCCTCTTTGATGAGCCGAACCGAAATTCAAAAAATATTTTTCAACAACAACAAATCCGGCTTCAAACTAAAAAACAAAAGTAAATACACACACACACACACACATTTGTTGTTGTTTTTTATTGTTTTACTTGGCACCTAAGTACTTCAATATATTGTAGAAAGAAGGCGGTTAAATATGTATTTTTTTGTTGTTTAGTTTGTTGTCGGATTTGTTCTTGTATATTTTTTTTAATAAAATAGGTACAACTCGCAAGAGTTAACTTGAGACTTCGCTTGGATGACGTAAACGCGAGGTACTGACGCGTCGATGGCGACAGCGGTAAGAAGGCAGGGGTCGGGAGGGCGCATTCCACTAAGTCTCAAGTTAACTCTTGCGGCTAATATAACCAACACGTTAAACGCGCCAATTCGCCTTGGACCATGCCCAGCAGTGGTACGTTTAAGCGCAGATATTAATTTATTTATAAATAGGGTTACACTTCTAACTAATTGGACAATATCATCTAGATATTGCAGTACAAAGGGCCAAATTTAAAATGTCACGTGCCCCATTAAAATGTTGCACCTTATGATTATATTTGATTTGGTAGTATAATCCCATGCCGATCGGCTCACGAGGCGGTCTCCCATTTTATAAACAATACGTCAGTGACGTAAGCTTCATTAGCCGCACAGATTTATAGGTAGTGATGGGATGCGATCGGATGCTCGGTAGATCGATATCGATTAGGGAAATACTTTTAATTTGATTGTAAAAATGTTTTATAACGTTCTTAAGTATAATATCTATATTTAACACCCTTGTTTAAATAATTATTTCTGGTTGAACTTGTGTTTAAAAATATTCGTAAATACCTACTAATCTCACGGATATATAGGTATGTAAATATATATCTAGATAATAATTACTATTAATTTAACAAGTAAATCTATTATTCTATATAGCATTCTCTTGAGTTTTTGTGACTAGTGCACATAATTAAAACTGCTTTTTTTTTAAATTGCGTTAATGATTAAAACTGCATTTAGAGTGGCATTTTATTGGAGTGTTAAAATAAATAAAATGCCGAGCTTAAAACCATTAAAACGTAGATTTAGTTTATTATTTATTATTAGGTATAAACAACTCCATAGCTAGAGGGATGGAAACAGAACAACCGTCAAGCAAAGCGCAACAACGGTAATCCGCAAGAATAAATACAAATAGGATCAATAACGTGATGTACTTTTGCATATAATACAAATTTATCATTTGCATTAAAATTATTTTAAATTAAACTTACACATAAATCATTCAAGGGAACAAAAGAATAACGGTCTTATTCATATTGAGTTAGAGTAAGTTTGTAGGCTTCTTTTCGGTCCTTAAAGAAGCTTACAAACTTACTCTACCTTAATATGAATAAGACCGTGTACAATTTATTTACATCGAAATATAAATTAAATATAAACTAGTACAAAAGGAAAACTTAACCTATATTGTTTTCTATCTATAATAATAACCTATAAAATAAGGAAAAGAATAGTCAAATTAATATTGATAATTTCAATTTTCATAAAACCAACCAAAATAATATTTATTATAGAAAACATATTTTTATCGATACTAAACCACACTATCCGCCATTCGAATCTTGAATCAACCCGTTCATTCGGATTACTACTACAAACACATTTACGCCTTCTATCTCTTTCTTACCCGTTTGGAATGTTCCCTTTCTCCCTCTCACCTCCACAAGTGCTCCCTTTGCGGTGTACCGTCGGCGCCTTTTGATGTCCAAGTCCCGCCCACTCCCGCCGCGCCCCTCCATAGTTAATTCGTCACATTTTAATGACTATCGTTTTAATTAAAATCTGAAAGATCACCCCACTACGATTACTGGGATCAGTAGCCTTCTTGAATTAAGTTTGATAATAGGATTGGTTATTATGAAAATCTCTTTGAAAAATTTAAATAGTCATGAGCACGTTCAATGTCAATTAGGTATGGAAAAGATTTCATAGGAATGACAAACGCGGTATATACAGTAAAGACGTAACTCTGAAAGCTCGTTGGCGCCACAGGTCTTATGCTGCTCTGTGACCGATAATTATTTTTGAAGTGATAACTTCTTATGGGAGGGTAAACTGATTCGTTACGTAACGCGTTACAGCGCCAGTCAGTCTGGTTTCTTTTTTTCTCACGCATACGTCAGCGGTAGGCAGGCTAAGTTATCACTTCTGTCTGGCGTCCCGAGACGCACACGCCTTTTTTTATATAAAAATATTGTGTCTTAGTGAAAATCTTTAAAGAATCTTATAGAGATTTTCAATTTTGGACTGATTATAACAAACAAAGATTTTTTTATTGCGCGAGTTCAGCAGACAGACAGACGGCCCACTGGATGGAAAGCGGTCACCATCGCCATGGACATTTGCAACACTAAAAGTGCTACAAATGTGCTGCTCTCCAGACTGGAAACTGGTCAATAATGCCGGAACACAAATCAAGGTTGTTATTGCGGCATACTCTAGACCAGGGGTGGTAGCCATCCAGTCGGACAAATACACTATCACCTGGCTGTGGGTTGTTTTGTTCTGTCGCCTCTTACGTCAGACCGCCCGGCCGTAGGAAATTGTATCTTTCGCCGTTCCTGCACGGATAAAATGCTTCTTTAAACATTAATAATTTAATATATTCTGATATCGCAAACACGAAATTTTTACACTAAGACATGAAAAAAAAAAACTTAATACCTTCACAAATAAAAAGATAATGGATTTGTGATAGGTATTAATAATATGTGAAATAATTTGTCATACAGATAGAAGAACGGAGATGACGATTTTACACGGATTACGTTTTTGCCCAATTGTCAGGAAACTCTTTAAAGAAGAAAAGTTACTTCAACTCTTGGACCATTAATAGAAAGACGGAGCATCTTAAAATAGGATGCCGATCGCGCCGTAGTGCTTTACGAGAAGTCAATAGATATTAAGACGAATCGTTAGATTGCAGAATCTAATATTTTTAAGTTTTAAAACACGAAATTTGAACTATTAACGAGAAACTGGAACATATTTACAACACTATTTATGTGGGCATTGTGTTTAAATTATTAAAAATAATTTAAATTACCAACGGAACTGCAGTTTTAAATGAATAATTCTTGATATAAAATTGCAAAATATGTGACGTCACACTAGAGAGGGGGGAGTCTCACGGATGTGACCAGCTGTGTCGAGGACCGGGGAGGGGTCAAAATCATGAAATTGGTGTGACGTAATTTGTATATGGCCCCTAAAGGTGAAATAGTTTCCAATGGATACACTACTATTATATATATTAGGAGGACCGAAAAGTAATGCCGTTTTCTTGTATTAAATTCAAATACAGTGTATGTAACGTCGCTCAATTTAACGACAAACTCCCTTAAGCGTCGAAATCACTTGGCTTTGGTTGGTATTGCTTGTCTTCCGTACAATGATACACTCTGTATAGCATTACCCACACCCTCAATAACGACAGAATTAAGTAATAAAAAATACTTACCTTTAAGTTGCCAACATTAGTAGAAACTGCGCAGCTGTGACGTTTGTCGCTTTATTATTCTAGCCCGTAATATACGACTGTCGGCATCATGCATACCGAAATTTATAATAAATTTCGAAATACCGAATTTCTTAAGTACTACTTCGTATATCACCAAGACATCGCAACATATGAATAAAATAAGCTATGAATAAATAATGAGTATTTATTCGTAGAAAATAAATAAATAAAAAATAATAACAAAATTACTGGTGCAGCAAAAGACGTAAGGCAAAAAAACTAGCATCTCTCCATTTAACAACAACTCTCTATAACGCCATAAAATGCACATACCCTTCAGTGTCGTTATATAGAGTTTACACTGTATTTACCAAGATACATTTTTAACGTGATTTTGTTATTGACCACACAAGCGTAGACCACGTATAAAGGCGACGCCAAATACAGCTTCACCCATTTGAACACTTATTTGATTGTTATATGTAATCATAATAATATAATAATCGGCAGACAAACACACGTATATATATATATATATATATATATATATATATATATCCTCAAATTAAGCAAGTTACGCTTGTGTTATGGGTAATGTACAACTGACTGCTCTGGGGCGGATTCCAGATACCCAGCCGGCAAAGGCTTAGCACGCTCAACCACAAAGGCCGTCGATGTGGCACGGGACTTGAATACGTGTTCAAAGTTTGAACAAAGATTTGCAATTTGCCATGCGGTATCGGTTTTTTGGCGCACATCAAAGTGTTCAAAGCTGAAATGTGTTCAAATGTATGCATTGGCTTACTTGCGCACATCTTACGCGCCTTCTTCTCGAACATTTTGGTAGATTTTGCACATGTAATAATTACACGCAATTAAATATTAAAGCCACACCGCGTTCACGAAATCTTCGTTAATCTTGTTTATCATGTACCAGCATACTGTGGAGAAATTTTTTTGTATAGCATGTCTAGCAGATTGCGACAATACGCGTTCAAATGTTTGAGGTTGTATCTGGCGCCGGCTTATGTATAATATATAAAATTTATGCACTTGTTTTAAAAAATACTTCACTTTATTTCACGCTTGTGTTACGTAGGCTCCATCTATGCCTACTTTGATCCCGTCTAAACTTCAACTACGCAAAATACAACAAAAGATAACATAATGTCGGTACATGTATTAAGAACACTGCACCTATGCAACAAAATTAAGTGATTTACCTGTAACTCTTAACAAAGCCGCTAATTAACCGAAAACTATAACATTCCACAGAACAATACCGTGGAAAACTTCCTTCACAATCACTAAATACCGTAACGCAAAAAGGGTGAAAGTACAAATATTCAATTACCAAACACATTGTTATTTTGAGTCCTAGGAATCCTACCGCATTGTGCCTTTGCCTATATTCCTGCAAGATGCGTTCAGAGTTACATAATTACATACCGCGAGTTCAAAGGGACCGCCAGCGCGAGCGGCGTCTTTGAAATCTAATAAACAAGTCGTTTCAACACATACTAAATTAGTTCTTATATTTTGTGCATTAAAATTGATTTTTGTAAAACTTGTGGGTAGTTTTCTTAACACCTTAGCATAGTAAAAGGGTCATATCAGTTAGAGATTTTGCCACGGATATGTCAAAAAGAGGTTTTATTATGGCTCTAAATGAGGAACGCAAGGGGAGGTCCGAATTAGGTCATTCCGTGTCTATAGTATTGGTTCGAATTTCGAATGAGTAAGGTTTAGTATGATGATCGGTTATGATTTTTAGAAAAAGAACGTATCTTTTGTTCTTTATATATGGTGCGAAAGTATGTAACTATTTTTTTCACCTTATGACTTTTATCTTACGGTTGATTTGGTTCAATTTTATTTTCAAAAGCAATGCTTAAAAATTGGCTTAAATACCTTTAAATAACTCCTTGAAAATATAACTATAACTTGAAAGAATAAATATTATGACCACTTTATTAATTATTGATATAGATAAGAGTCTTTATAGGTAGATAGATAAGAGTATTTCCCATGTTTTTATTATATTAATGCATGTGTTCAGCAGACAGGCAGACGGCCCACCTGCTATAGAAATTTGCAAACATCAAAAGTGCTGAAAATGCGCTGCTGGTCTCTTAAGGGAGTTTGGAACCTGGCCACTAATGCGGTAACTCAAGTTGTAGCGGTAGACTATACCAGGAATGGTAGCAATATAGAAGAGAAAATTCCCTGCCACTTGACTGTGTTGTTTTGTCGACTTTGTCGTCTCTTGCGAGAGGTCGCCCGGCCGCAAGAAATTTTATTCTTTTTCCGTTTCTGCAAGGATAAAAATATTAAAATTATACTGTACTCATTTTATAGGTAACACATCGGACAAATCCGATGCCGGTGTCAATGACTTCCAGACCAGAGTAATAAACGCGGCTTCCGATTCATAGTAAATCATATAAGCCAATATGCCACTGATACATGTAAAGACACAAATTTAAATTTGTATTAGATAGATAACTCTTTATTAAACACCAAAGCATAGAAAAACATTATAAAAATATTGTACAATGGGCGGCCTTATCGCTTAAAAGCGATCTCTTCCTGGCAACCCTCGGCAGAGATTAATTAACTTCTAATGGTGACGGTGATGCAGTTTACAAATAATGATAAATACACATTGTAAGAATTAATAAATAAAAACATCTTATTGTTACCATATATCATAAAGAAAACCTACGTTTTTAAAAATGGAACCAATATAGTTTGATCTCCATTCAAATGTATCTATTATATTATTATAACGTAATGATATAAAGTAAGTAGGTATGTAATAATCACAAGGGAACTTATTAAACAAGTTAGAAACAATCATAATGAATGACAGTGGGCGTTAAGTTTAAAAGCGATTATCTATTTATTTAAGTAATTAAGCCAATTATATTATTATTTGTTTTAATAACGAAGTATCGCGTGCCGGTGCATCGTAAATACTACGTAAAAATACGTGTTTATGTTTATCTTCGTTTTAAAAAGGCCCTTGTGTCACATCCGTCCACTGACAACTGGTTAAATGTTGCCAGTTGTTGTCTATTTTAAGTTATGTAGATACAATATTTTTTGCATTGTGAAAATAATAACTATACTTTTTATTGTTAAATACTAAACTTTATTGTTATTATTTACCCCGGGGGAGCCTAATCTAAATTACCACGCTTCGCAACATGATGTGGCTTGAAGAGAAGAAGCGGCGCAAGAAACTCTTCATCAAACATGCCTAGCTCTAATAATTTTATATAATATTAAAATGGGTGGGAGGTAAAATAAAAAGAACTTGTCAATCAAGTTGGTTTGTGTTCCGGTGCACGCAAAAGGAGCTCACAGTGTCTTGAGGTATGGCAGTTGGTTTTTGCTGGGTTTGGGTCTTAGTAGTTTTGATGATCGAATCCCAAACAGACAGTACTTGCCAACTATCTTCTCTATTGAAATTTGTGTGTTTTTTATTTCAATAGCCTCACGCATCATTCCAGGTATGAAACTATTCTCTTTTGTGAGGATTTATGGGTTATCGAATCTGATTAAGTGGTTGGGTTTATCCAGCGTGTGTTCACTTATAAAGAAAGAAGGAAAGCCATCGGTTATTTGTCAAAGTCGACACACACAAAATGTATTAAGTTAGTGAAACTAAACAATTTTAAAATTAAACTAACTAAAATTAAACTAAACCATTTTTGATATTTTACATATAAAGATTTTCATCAAGTGAACGCTATTCCCCTGCTGCCCCTGCACGAAAGCAAAGATGGAGTTCCTATTTTAATCCTCTGTTTCATTAAAATGATGAACTAGGACTAAAATTGCCAAAAGTATATTATATCTATAAACACTTAAGGCCACGAGTAGAATATCGGTTATGTATGTACTGTACCTGTGTCATTTTTGACATAATTACGAATTAAGTTTTTAGACATTTCAGCTTTCAGATCTGGCAACCGCATATGAGAAATGGCTTTGACATTTTAAGGGGATACCACATTTATCCGCGTTTGCAGAATTACCGTCATATAGGTATTAACATATCATTGTATATACATTTACCTAAAGGAGTTGTTTGTGAAATATTTTTTTAAGAACAAAGACATTATCTTCATTATAAATACTTCGATAAGAACAATCATCATCCGGGTTGGCCGGATTCAAGTATTAATCTAAATTATCCTGGGACCCACTCAAACACAAACATTTCATCAAAATCCTGGAACCCGATGCCGGCGCCACTTTTTGTATGAAAATACAGGAATCCCGGATATTCCCGTAAAAGCTCGAGATAAGTAATGTTACTAAAGGCATACACAATAACAAAAGTTTTACTAAAGATTTTATCGATCAGTGAAATTTTCACATCTGAATTCTTTTCGACCTGGCCACTTTAAACCTCTTCCAAGAAAGCTCCTGCAGGATTCTCGAGATATAAAGTACCGCACATTTTAAGTCAAGAAATTAGCTATCGATCAGTGAAAACAGCATCGAAGTCAGCACAATAGTTTTCACGTGAATCCCGAAAAAACAGACAAGAAATCTAAAAAAAATGCATCGTATTCTCCGTCGGTTAAATAGTCTATTCCAGATGGGTTTTTTTAACAGCTTTGATGTACAGTCACGACACATCGACGACAGATTATAATTTTATAGATGTCTGCCGATTTGTTTGTGTAAAACAAAATTAGGTTTAAAATAAAAAAGAGCGCTTTAATTACTTTTTACGCTTTATTTAATTATTAATGCTAACTAAAAAAATGAAAATACGGATTGCTTATACTTCCAAATTCGGTACCGTATAGATAATACAAAATTTTCTTAAGAACCTTTGCGAGCGAATCTATACACGCCTTTAGGCATCGTTAGGCCACCTCACACGAAGCGGTCATTACGCTCAGAGCCGGCTCGAGCGTGATTGAGATGAAATTATTAACACAGGTAAACGGCACACGGTAAATAGCTGCTATCTTGGCATAACATACACCTTTTTCGCTTGACGAGGACCGCATGTTATTCTCACGACTCTCATGTACTTATTGTAATAAGGTGGACTTGTAAGTAAGGCAGTCAATAAAAACGTCGGTCACAATGCTGTAACGTATATATGTATAAGAATATGTAATAAATACTACTTGCTAAAATAGAATAGTTAAATGCACGCTCAATAAAAGTGATATAAGAAAGCAAATAAACATAAAAAATATATTTAAAAAAATAATTTCATGTAATTGTACA
The DNA here is from genome assembly GCA_012273795.1 of Dendrolimus punctatus. NCBI lineage: Eukaryota > Metazoa > Arthropoda > Insecta > Lepidoptera > Lasiocampidae > Dendrolimus > Dendrolimus punctatus. The sequence continues at coordinate 9,601,242 of CM022549.1, forward strand.
CATCACTACTTTTAAAGTCATAAGAACATTTAAAAAATAATATTAAAAATCATCGAATCGATTTCATTCCATTTAATCATAGCTATATACTACTTACTATACCTACACAAAGAATTTTACATAGGTAAAGTATCTACTTATTAAAATGAAAAAACAATTATTCCATTCTATTAGTACAGATGTAGGTAGATATTTAAAAGGTTTCTGATTACGCATCGTTCGTGAATCTAACCAGCGCACCGTGAAGTAATAACGAATATCAAAGTCTGAAAATCATAATAAGTAGCAGGAGACAAGTAGTCCTACCTGTCTATTAAAATTTCCAACCTTAGTTAAATTGTAGGTCTTTGGCTGACACTAAAAATATGGCACCCTTAAAACTGAGAGGATGAGGCAGCGACTTTTGTCTTTAATTATTCTAAACCTGTCATAGCCCGAGGATGAGTAAATAGAAAGATAATTTCCCCAGGTCTCATTTATGGACCACCATGAGCATCGAAGTTTCGCTCCGGGTGGCCCAAAGAAGTACTGTCCGACCAGATACAATCATCGCAATGATGTATTATTATTACAGCCGTCCAATATGCGTGCATTACTGATCGGGGAAAAGTTTACAATCTCTTATCTCTATGTGGTACACGGTTTTCGGCGGGAACGTGGTAAGTGATATGTGACAGTGCATTTTTATTTAAAAAATGTGTAATATTAATTAAAACTTGGCTAAACACTACATATTGTCTTTAACCAGAATTGTAATTTATATTATGTTTCCGTTGCTAATCTCGAGATTTTAATGTAGGTAATAAGACTAATAGGTAATTTTAGGTAATTTACGAACTGCAACAAAATTTTCATTGTTTTGGATCAGTAAAACAGCTACAGTTGTTTGGTCTAATACGTACTGAAAATTAATAGATCAGACTAACACTGTATGAACTCAGTTCCTATGCTCGTCATTGTGGCGATTTAAACAACAGTAACACTTTATTCAACATATTTTTAATTGTAATACTGACTTCGCACTGGATGTTCTCTAGAACTTTGGTTCTGCGTACGTCGATGATCTGTAAAGATCTTCCCGCCGAGGTGCTGGCAATGCCCGTGGTGTTGCAAACGTCCATGGACCTCCTGTATGTTTGCCTGTCAGAGGCAATTTGGGCAGTATCCAGTATTTGAAATTTAACGATGATTTAGCACAGTGTTCTACTTGTAGTCTTAAGGGATTCGGTATAAATAGAATACAAAACTCTAACTAAAATTAATAAATTAGGTTTACTTAAGGCATGTATTAACGTTAAGTTCATACTAGCTTATAATATTGTAAACATATTAATTATTTTATAATATGAAGGCAAAATTAAATAGAAGAAAAGTATTCGTATTTAGAAGAAATTCTCTACTGTGTTTTTCCCGGGGCTTTCTGCTGCATCTATTTAAAGAAAAGGTAAAAAAAACAAGCTCAGGAGCGTTGGTAGCATCCTGGATGTTTAGGCTATAGGCGGCGGTAACCACTTGCAGTCAGATCAGCCGTTAGTTTGTATGCTATACTCTAATAAATAAAAAAGTTAGATTCGATTGACTTCCTTACATTCTCTACTACAACAAACCTCTTCAATCATCACATAAAATTACATCACCGTCATCACCAATCAACAATCACACGTTACAATCATGGCACGACATTCACCTTTCGCACGGTTTTGGCTAACGGCCAATTCTATTGTCTGATAGCTTCATAATGTCCGAAGAACGGTCACGTCTTAGCATCCCGGCGATGTAATAGGTGTTGCCAGATGATTCTTCTGTATTCTGGACTCAATATAAGTATTAAAAATATGTTTAAAATTGCTTTTCACTCCACTTTGTGAGTATACCCAACCAGTGATTTTGATTTTCGAGTACATTCTCAAAACTACTAAATTCAACTTACAATACTACTTCTTACTCTTTTTAAAAAATGGCTTCGTACAATGTTGGGTCTCGGCAGGGTGGACTATTTAAGACCGATTTTAAGCAAATAGATACCAGATGAAAGATAGACACATATATGCTTCCAAAATATCTGTGAAATAAAGAGCGTCGCTGTGTTCGCTCTGATGTTGCCAATCTATGAACAATGATCAAAGACGTTTGAATAATCTTAATCTAAGACAATTATACGTTATATAATGCTTGGGGTCCGTCTGGAATATTATAGTTACAGACTGTGGCTAAATGCGTCTTATTAAAAACGTTAAAAATAACTCCGTTGAAGAACAAAACAAACTTTTTAGAACTGGCAGCCCTAATACATATAAATTTCACATGGCGGCAGTACTTTAATTTATTTCCATTTCACAGATATGTTGGGCAGGCAGGCTACAAGATCCTACACAAACTGCAGGCCTCTGACAGATGCGGAACGAAAGTTATTAAAACATTATATTTTTAATTTATTTGGTCTAAGAAGATTTTTTTTTCAAATAATAAAGCATCAAAAGGCAAAAAAAAAAATAGACTTGTGGCGCCATCTAGTCTTAAAACTCTTAGAATTAGATTTTTTTTAATGGGTAGTGATCATTTATAATATTTTTAGTCTGCGCTAGTAAGTCAATTAATTGTACAGAATTGTATATTTTTTACATAGCAATACTTTCGTCGCTAAAAAGAAATCGATGGATTTAAATTAAACTTTTGACTGGTATTATTAGAAGCAATGCAATAAATCACAGTAGACATGTTTATTTGACGCACGGTTTATATAAAATTGATTGAAGCAAAATTGCAAATGATATTATTTTTTAACACTTTCAATTGCTTCGGTTATTGTTATTTCATTAATTCAGGAAGACTCATTCGATTTTTAAACTTGCTTATAACCTAGAAGTTGAATAATACTAAAATTGTTTTTAACAAAGTTTTTGGCGGGAACATAATAGTGACGATTTGCTATCTATCCACCTATAGTTTTATTTTCAAACAATATTTGTTTGTGAAAAGTGAGAAATTATTGTAAGATAGTAATTGTTTTTAACAAAGTAGTATTCTGTATTTATGGTGTAAATCTCAACTTTTCAGTGAAATGTACCTAACTATTCAAGCTGACAAGAGGGCCATTCTACTAAGCGCATCAATATCTACGACCACATTTTTTTGTGCTCATACTAGAAATTCATTTTTGACTACAAATTCACCAATTAATTATCGTTATTGATACCAACAAGGCACTTGATTTAAAGAAATTGGAAGATATAGATAGGACTATAAACTAAACATAGTCACGGACAATGATTCGCTCAGAGATTCGCCCAAAAACTCCCACGTTTGGTTTGGAGGCTTTTGTTATTTTTAATTCGGAAAAATCATGATTACTTGACACTGTCCAATACCACAACCGTGCAAAGTCATTTTAAAAAGTAAAACGGTTTAGAAAGGCTGTAAGCAAATAGTTCAATCGTTTGCTCTATGACACAAGATTTACAAAAATGATTTCACTATTAAATTATTATTACTGAAATTACAATAAAATATACATTAGGTGCACACGAGAAAGCAATAATATTTCAAACAAGCAAAAACAGCGAGTTTGAAATAAATTTTTTAAATGTCCGATAATAATACGCTAACATAATGCCGCGGTGAAAGTTTACAAAAGTGTTTAAGCAGCTCAGGAAATGAGATCAGTCATCATTTCATCAACTAATAAATTGAGTTTTCGGGTATCATAATTATCATATATTTACACCGTTATGATAATTGTGCATAGACAATAAATTGGCCAAGTAGTTGTTGAACTACGCACTTTGAAGGGTTTCGTAGGGCAACAGATAAACGTGTAGGTACTATTTTTGTCGTGTGCCTACGAAACTCTAATAAAACCTTTAATTTAAAAGGCCCCATATCTCAACAATTATTGAAAGTAGGTATATTTTAAATTATACCTCTTTGATTTTACTTAACATTTTCCATTTCATAGTTCAAAAATAATAATGAGCTATTAGACTCGTTACTAGTTAAGATTGTGGCGGCATAAGGCAGTATTCTTATACAAAATCAAGGCTGGGATATTGGGTACCTAGGATGATAAAAAGTATCCCAGTTGATTTGACTGTCAAATACCTAATAAGTATCTCATCTATTTATCTTCTTAAATTAAAAAAAATCATTAAGAAACACAACTAATTATATTTTTTCAAAATCTACCAACAGCCTTGAGATAATCTTTGTTTTGCGTGTATACTTAGAGCCCGGGAACAATGACTATGAAATACAATACTTTAATAGTTTTAATTTAGCGTGTAAGAACTAAATACTAATAATAAATGAATTGTATGTAGGTAATTAAAGGTAGGGAGGGACCTAGTCTGTAGATAGTAGTAGAAATAAGTAATAATAAAAAACAGACGCCATTGACATCGATTTTAAATAGGTTGTTTACATTAAAATCGTTACGGAACCCTACTGTGTTTAAAGCTCTTATAAATCGTGATAATACTCTTTGAAAGGACTGTGTGTTTCGACGGTTTCGAGTTCGAATTGTATTTGTGGGGCCCAGTTAATAAATTACAATCGAGACCTCACATAGAGGGCCCTAAATACGTGGGCAATAACGTGGTAGGCCCCGCCCCGAGCGAGATAGCGATATTTCTATTTCACTTCCGCAGTTTTAAGGTCTACGGGTTGTTGATTTGATTATTTTTTTAGATTAATTAATAAATATAGAACCCTTATTTTGATTGTTGAAAGAGAGGATACAGGTTGATGGCCCACTAGATTGGTAACCGTCGCTTATTAACATTTGCAACACCACAGATACTACCAATATAGCCACCAACTACTACTGCCTTGAAAAAGCACTGGAACTACGAAAGGTAGAGTTCCATAGCCGGAACACAACTGGATGATGTTATGGTAAACATAATATCATTCGGTATATTCAGATATTCTAAGTCAGGGTTGGTAGCCATCTAGAGGGAACTTAAATGCTCTATCTACCACCTGGCTGTGGGTTGTTTTGTCGCCTCCTCATACGATAAAACGTTATACTAAGTTGGCTCTATATCTACAGTCAAAATTTCCAGTAAAATGAAGTCAAATATTGTTACAAAATAGTTAAAACACAAAAACCGAGATGCTTTTTCCCTCGAGTAGGTACCTACTCGAGGGAAAAAGCATTGCACCTACACCAGTAGGCTTGATGCTGAAAAGTGGTTACTATCGCCTATGGACATTTGTAACACCACACCTCTGGTGTTCCAATGTGGTAGATAGATAGATAACACTTTTTGTAGTACACCATTTCAGAAAACTTACGTACTAGTAATAATTAATTGTGTACAAAGGGCGGTCTTATCGCTAAAAAGCGGTCTCTTCCAGACAACCCGTGGCAAGAATATTTTGATTGGGAGTGGCTATGGTGGTATACATAATTATTGTACGATAACTTTCAATGTGATGCTGACTTAAAAGAAATTTAATGATATATAATATTAAAAATCGTAATAATGTTTCTTGATGATTTAATTTAAGTGAATGTGTGGGGAGATAACTAATCGTTTTCAATATTTCAAGAATTTTCCACAGCTTACCTACTTCAAAAGTTAAAAGGGGGCTCCTCTAGAGAAAATTCTGGAGTACCTAGGTATTTCAGATGATAGAGTATAAAATCTACTTTCTAAATTTTGTTATCAAAAGAATTGTTTGTGTTTTTGTACATAATTATTGTGGTTCTAATAAATTATTACTTTGGCTTTTCATATTTTAAAAAAACTTTCAATAAGTTTAAACTTAATACCTTAGATCATATAAAATAACAACAAAAAATGTTTGCGCTGGGTTCCAAATCACCATAAATTTGAAAAATCATATCTCATATTGTTTTTTTTATCTTTCCTTAGGTACCTCGTAGCAAACCTGATAATAACTGGTTACCATCACCCAATGGACATCTTGAATAATTAAGGAAACGATATGTTGTCTAACTCCGTTGAAACTTTAAATATCTATTTACGCCCTTTTTGAAAACCCCTTTTTCTAGGGCTTCGGGCAACCTACAGTTGCAAAGATAGTTGAAGAGTACGATTATATCAGTATTTAAAGACATCTAGTGATTAAAATTTAAAACTTTGCTGATGCAGTTTAGCTACTTGGTAGTAGATGGCGCTATTGTTTAAACAGTCAAACACGGGTGACGATGCTGACACTGACAGTCAGAACTGTCAAAGTATTGTTATTACATCTAGAAGATAAGTAGCAGAAACGTCGAAACGGTATTATATTCTTATCTTCTAATCAATTAAACAGTTTTACTTCTATTAGTAAAAATGAATAATCAACTAATTGAGAAAGTGATCAAGACACATTACAAGACATGTCCAACAATGAGTTACGATAACCCTTTAATTGATAGAAAAGTTGCAAGTGCTCTGTCGAAAAGTTTTCTGAAGATTTTGAATTTATCAAATCAAAGAAATTTAAATAGCAATGTAAGAAACTCAGTATTACGCAGTATAAGAAAAATTTGCAAATCTCAGCCAGAAAATCATTTGAAAATTAATGAAAACTTAACGAAATTACTAATGGATTTCTATATTAAAATTATTGAAGATTCTTTGATGACAGATTCGGCCGATAAAAATCTGGATAAGTTTTTAATGAGGAACGTAAAAGACCTAAATACGTGTTCTAAATATGAATATTCAGTGAATCCTGAAATAGTACAGTCATTACTCAATCTAAGTGAAGGTAATATAGTGGAATTAATATCTGGAAATATGCTACACTTAGGGGATACGAACAAATATTTAATACTATTAAAAAGCTTATGGAACAATAATTCAACAGACTCAATAAATTTAGATGATATATCAATAAAAATTAAATCGGATATAGAACATACACTTTTAGAAACTTGCCATAGAATATTAATTGACAAGGATTTGAATTTGGAAGATTTATTTGAAACAGACTTGACCGATTTGGCTAAAAAATGTGCCAAATCATCCCAGTGTTTTCAAATATGCTGTAATATTTTTAACTGTTTGTTAATAGAAACTAATTTTAATTTTAGAATTCAAAATTTTATCCCAATATTTATTATTAAAGTCCAATCATATTGTTTTGAAACAATATCAGTTTTATATCCAATTCACCTAAGGCATATTGTTTTGTTGATGGATATTAATATAAATTCATTGCCAGATTCTATAAAATCAAATTATGTTCAAAAAGTCGTAACTTTACTTAAAGATCTAAAAATAGAATCAGAAAATGATGTGATTATGTTATTATCACATTTTCCACATTGGTTTGATGTTTATTTAAGTTAGAATAAAATAAATTACTTAAATGAAGTTTTATTTAAGAACATACATCAAACAAAAAAAAACAAATGCTGCACTTAATGCCGATTATTCAATTATCAGATAAAAGAGTTTATTCAACAGATAATATAAAATTAAATTTTTCAATCAGTTGGCTTCTTCTGATGAATAACTGGACTTCCTTAGGAATAATTACACTGCCTCTTTAGATAATTGTTATTCAATAGATAATTTCTAAACAAAACTATTGACTTTAAGATTTTGCATAATTATGAATATTAAATAGGACATTATTACAAATATTTCAATAGTATTGGTAGATTTGGCAGATGAATAAGAAACTCATTAAACAAAGACAATGAGATGAAAAGAAAACGTATAAATTAATTCATCAATCCCTTTGAGAGGAAAATTAAATTTGTAAGATCCACATAAGATTATTATAAGAAACCATTATGATTCCCGACTTTCAAGAGTTTGTGCAATATTTACTCCCTATGATCATAGATAAAATCATACACAAAAATGAAAAAGGCAGATGAAATAATTCCCCAATTACTCATGATATACTTGTCTTAATTCAATTTCTAAAATAAAAATCTCTTTCCAAAATAGAGCTAAAATTCCCAATCTGGAAACCCTGACTGACATTGTTTCATTTTTGTTGAATTCTACAATTGATGTGTATGGAAATGTCTCTCCTGCTCTAATGTGTTTAATCAATATATTTGTTTCGCTCCCTGAAGCATTGTTTCCACCAATCAAATTATTGTATGGCTATTCATCAGTTAAATATCAATTGAAAAATCTATTTTGGGCATATAAACAGTCTGATAACTTTATTCCTTTTCTGGTCAGGCAATTATTGAAAAAAATATCTGACCATTGAAAAATCGGCCCTTAATCTAGAAACTTTAAAGAAATAGTAAAAAAAATATGCAGTGATAGTAACTAAAAAAAAGTTTTAAGCATTTAAGTAAGATTGCTTTTTTAAGGTAACAAACAAATGCAATGTGAAAGTTATGAATATTTTGAATTAAAAATAAACATATGAAATGGTCTTCTCTATTAACTATGACATTAATGGTAAAAATAAATCACCAGTATAAAGAAAAAAATTATAAGGTCCTCAAAAAAAGTATGAAACTTTTTTTATTTGTAATCAATTAAGGAATCACTTCTCTAATATAATTCTCCAAATTCAAAACTTTACTGTTCTCATTATGAGAATAGTTTACAGTTAAATATATATTGGCACCAAAAACTGCTCTCAATATATCTAAATAAAAAATTTCACAGCTGTGAGACAGTTTTATTTCAATCATATTACCCAGGTAACCTTTAAATTTAGAATTTAATACATGATAGTTGCTATTGCAGTCATAAGCAACCCTACTTAATGTGTTCCAATTGGGAAATAAGTTGTTGCATGAACAACAATAAAAGAGGTTCGGCTTTACCTGAAAAAAGAAAAGATATAATAAATTATGAGTCGTGAACCACAGGTGCAATGGTCTCTTTTTAATGCGAAGTTAGTAAACAGGGAGATAGCCCACCTAATGAAAATGATTACTGTCGCCTATAGACAATTGCAACATCAGTAGCGAGGCAATGCCTTGCTAGCTTTATTATGGGATAAAGGGCTCAGACAGAGAGAATATTTCGCGTCTAACCCCCCCCCCCCCCCCTACTCGTTGCTTTCTTATGTATTGTATTTTATAACAAATATTTAACCATGTTTATTATTTTTCATATTTACGGTAGATACATAATTAAGTAAAACACGTTTGTTTTACATCGGCTGTCCCGCCCCCGTTAGGCATAAATGAGAAAGTGTTGCTATTGAGTAGCTCTTTGTGTGTATATGGATATTGCAGACTTTACTGCAGTAGCTTTTCCAACCTTTTACAACTCCGCTACAGAAGCTTCACCCACACATTGAAAAACACTGGGATAGAGGAATGGAGTAGGGATGGTGTAGGGGGAAGGGAAATATAATAATAATAATAATAAGCCTTAGGTGAGTGGCAACACCTCGTACCTGACTCCGGGGGCCAAGACAAGGCCCCCGCCTCCGTGCTTGCCTTAGCCAGCCGGCACGGAGCGGAGATCGCTAGAGCTCTCAAGCTCCAGGGATGGAAGTGATAAATGGCCTAATGTCGGAAGTAGCTTCGGTGAACCTGCAACCCACCTCTCTACACCCCTTAACCACTCATACCCATGTTGCCCCTGCCTTTTATGGCATTTTTTGGGGCCCATGCAGGGAGTGGCGAGTCACCATCTGCCCATTTTTCCATGTTCCCCATTGCGACGGGCAGACGCCATAGTCCCCATATTCCCAGACCGCTAGTACCACTAATAGTTCACCCCAATAGCCCGGTACTTTTTGTCCTCATTTCCCACAATAGTCCTACACTGGCCGGGGCTTGTCTTTGGGTGCATTATAATATGGTGTAGACAGGGATAATCGCCGGTCAGTGTCACGCCACATATTTAGATTAAATTTGTCAAGGGGCCTCTACGTGTTGGCCTCCCCATGGCCCCACGCAAGCCCTCCAAAAGTCCGGGCCATTTTTATGGCCCATGGTTTTGAAAGACATACATTGAAATAATAATAATAATCGGCAGACAAACATACATATTGTATATGCCCAAATTAATCAATTAAGCTTATTTTGGGGTTAATATACAACATACTACTCCACTCTGGTGCCGATCCCAGACACCCAGACCATAGTAAATAATGGAGAAAATATGTTTCCGAAATTTACTATACCAGGAATATTTGCACTATAACAAAACAAAACTACTCCACATTTCCAAAACTACTCGAAATAGCCTCATCATACTTTTGTCTAGTTGAGAAGCTTCACTACGAGAGCTAAAGTCTATTTCAAATAGGAAGGCATGGCTGACACATCCATAAAACAATGCGTAGCAATATCATAATTTTAATTATATAGGTAATTAAGGAGCTACGCTACAAATATGTATGGGCAATGGTAGCCACTTCATATGAGTTGGCTGTCTGTATGTTTGCCAGCTTTGTAATAAAAAAGTATCTCACGTACTGTACCATACCATAATTTAAACAGACTTTATAAATACCTCTCGGAATAAATGGTCCTCAGGTTCCTGTGTAAATATCACGAAACTGGTAAAGAAACTCTTCTTATGTTCTAAAGTCATACAATGCGTAGATTCCTT